>OY284486.1:88563461-89136461 GCA_958336395.1 Ctenicera cuprea | reverse complement strand
CGAAAATGGGTACCTTTTTATTTATTAAACGCGAAACAGTAAATAACTTTTGCCCAAGAAAAATTACTAGTCTTTACTAGTAGAACCAAAATCGAATGTTAGTTTTTAGAAAATTTTATATTTGTTGGGGCTACGTCCCCCATCTTCTAATTTGTTCGCTAAGGAATTAGGTTTTGTATGGCTACTGTTGAAAATATAAATTCTAAATATTCGTAATTGAAAAAAACATTTCACTTACAAAAATGTTTAGACTTAAACAAGCTATGATCCGAGCATGATTACTAAACCGGTATTATTATTGCTGACGTCGAAGTATGGATGAAATGTAGGGTTGCCTATATAGCTTGTTTTCTTAGACGTCTAACAGACGGTGAAATGTACAACGTTATAATTATAACATTTACATTTTTGCAAATTCGGTAATTATTAATATCTAGTATAAATTATGTACAGTACACTAGAACATTTTTAAGCAACTACTTTTTTTTTAGTTTTAGGAAGTCCAATACAATACTAAAATGCGTTCAAAAAAAGGTCAAGTGCCCACTGGATAAGATCGGTAAAACTGTGGTAGCTAAACGCCACTTGTTTTTTTTTAACATTTGTTACAGTAGAATTCAAAGTATGAGAAATTGTTTTGACTCTTAGAAAGAAGGTCATGTTTTACTTGCCAACGTTATGTTAGCAATTCTAGATATACTTATCATAATCATCATCACCATCATCTGACTCGAAGCCGAGATTACTGCCAATCCTGGATTATGACAGATCTATCGCATACCAACAGGTGGGTAGAAATTGCAGTTATGGTTTGAGATCTGGTGAGACAATGCAGAACGTTAACATGCCCACGATGTATACCGTTAAACACCGCTGCTGTAATACTAGGTAGTTAGGAAACTACGCATCAATGGGTGTTTTGAGTACGTAACCATGATAATTAGTAGTAGATGCAATTATATAAATTAACTAATAAACTTCGAAGTCGAAGTTGCACCAGTGTTTACGTCAAACACTCCCGTTGTACTATTTTAAAAATAGCAAACGTTTTCATCACCTAAAAGTTAGTAAACTGTAGAAAATTTTTGCCCATTTTGTAAACTTTGTTTGGCTTTGTTTCTCGTTCCTGCGCAGTTCTCCAAAAATAACAGGGTATTCTTATTTTCTTTTTTTCTGCTTGGTCGGCGTAGGGATGCGGATGTTATGAGGGATGTACGTTTATCGTATCTTTCCAGTATTCCAATTAGAATTGCGTTTGCTTGCGCTGTATTTTCTTCCTCTGTATTTAGTTGTAGCAATGTTATTTATTTATTAATAAGACATTGCAGCTTGCATCTTCAGAGTGAATAGAACACCGAATTCAAAACCGGGAAGCGAAGGTATTTAAACATCTTTGAGCCAATCGACCAGAACGGCGGAGTTCTGGTTGGCTGTCACCGTTGGGCAAAGACGGATCCGGTGGAGCGTGATCGTGAGATCGATGATGCTTAGGAGTCCTCAGGGGATAAACTACCGGAGTCCAAGCTTTACTGAGTCTAAAACCATCTTCCCTGTTTATGTTGTTAGGTTGTTTCGCAATTTCAATTGCTTCACGTATGATAAGAGGGAAGTAATGAGGTACTCTGGCGAGTACCCGAGCATTGTCAAAGTCCATCTTATGCCCAGTTGAACCAGTATGTTCAGCCACTGCAGATTTTGTGATGCGTTTGTGTTTGCAATCACCTTTGTGCTCTCGCAATCTTAACTCAATGGAACGACCAGTTTGTCCGATGTAGTTTGAGCCACAAGAGCAAGGAATGTTGTAGATGCCGGCTGATTTCAAATTTGATATTTGATCCTTTGCGGATCTGAAACCGTTTCGCAAAGTTTCATTAATCTTAAAAACTGTCTTTATGCTGTACCTTCTAAGAATATGCCCAATCTTATCAGTAATGCCTTTACTGTAAGGTAGAAAAGCTAAGCCTTCCGGAGGTGCCAGTTCCTCCTTAGCCTTGGACTGTTCCACATTGCGAATTGCTCTATGAATTTCTGTGGCTGTATAGCCGTTTTGTTGTAACGACATCAAGAGGTGAGTTTTCTCTTGTTGTAGGTGTTCTGATATTCGGACTGCTCTGGTTGTTAGAGTTTTTAGCACAGTTGCTTTCTCCATCGGGTGATGATGAGAATTTGTATTTAAATACCTGTCAGTATGTGTTTTCTTTGTGGAAACTGCGTGCCCCAAGCTACCATCTGGTTTACGTGTGACAGGTACGTCTAAGAATGGAATACTGCCATTTTCCTCTACTTCCATTGTGAATTGGATATTATTATGAATTGAGTTTAGGTGTACTAGAAATTGCTCTAGTGTTTGGCGTCCGTGAGACCAAACGACGAAAGTATCGTCTACATATCTAAACCAGGATTTGGGGTTTAAGATCAGCTGCTGCCAAAGCTTTGGTTTCAAAGTCTTCCATGTATATGTTTGCAATAACAGGTGATAGCGGTGAACCCATAGCCGCTCCTTCAACCTGTTCATACAAGTTGCCATTCCAACTGAAAAAGGTGTTTTTCAAACATATTTCGACTAATTGGTTTATATCTGTAGGTAGTTTATCTCTTAGGATCTCTAGCACAGCATCTACCGGTACTTTCGTGAAAAGAGAAACAACGTCGAAACTGACGAAAATGTCTCCTTCCACACAGCTGTAAACTTTTGATAAAGTCACAGGAATCCCTTATATACGATTCTGTATTGCCACTAAGTGGGCAAAGCTTAGTGGCTAAGTATCTTGCTAAAGCATGTGTAGGAGAATTTATAGCACTCACAATAGGTCTTAGTGGAACTCCCACCTTGTGTATTTTGGGTAAACCATAAATACGAGGGGTGATAGAGTTTTTGGGTATGAGGCGCTGTTTTTCCGTAGTATCAATAGTATCAGAGCATTTTGTAGCAGCAGTAACTTTTGAGATGAGAGAGTTAAGCGGATTGCGATTAAGCCTCCTGTAAGTGGAATCGGACAATAGTGTTTCCATTTTTAAGTTATAATCTGAGTTGTTCATCACAACAGTAGCATTGCCTTTATCTGCTTTAAGTATGAGGACATCTTTGTTCTCTCTTAGTAACTTCACTGCTTCTCTCTCATTTTTACTGATATCGGAGCGGGGC
This sequence comes from Ctenicera cuprea, assembly GCA_958336395.1. Classification (NCBI taxonomy): domain Eukaryota; kingdom Metazoa; phylum Arthropoda; class Insecta; order Coleoptera; family Elateridae; genus Ctenicera; species Ctenicera cuprea. The sequence goes on along the minus strand of OY284486.1, from coordinate 89,133,316 downwards.
GGTTTCGCTCTCCTTATTATGCTGCATAAGCCGATTAAGTATTATTGTCCTGGCAAACAAAATCAATTAAGATCAAATCCTTGTCCGCCCCAAGGCTTAATAAACTAAGCACACGGCCCTGTTTAGGCAGGCAGGACCTACGAACAAATATTGCTCAGACTTCTAGAGCAAATGCTTGTAAAAGCAGAGAAGCTACAGGTCGGTCCTTACCTGATTATGCTGCGTTTAGTTCCAAAATGACGACGCGGTCTAAGCCGAAAGTAAATTGTAATATTGACAATATAAAAATTATTTATTGTTAAATATATAAATTATCCACACTTGAAATAGATACTGTATTTTAGTAACAGGATATTCTAATGCTAGAGGGGTTAAAGCGTTTACTGTATAGAAGCAGACTTGACATTGGAATTTCTCAGAGGTTGGCCCTTGCTTTAGGACATTTCCACAAAGTTTAGGGTGAATGGGTTAGTCAGCTATCACTGGTTTAACATTTGAACATTAGAAGTAAATAAGTGAATATAATTCTATTATAAAGTTAAGTTCTAAAGTGTTAATGAGTGTATTTTAAAGACTCTTAGATATTATTAGTTTTAATAAAAAATATTAGTGGGAATCAATAACGATTACTTTGTGAACCGGTTATTAACACGTCTAGACTAGTCTTTAAATTGAATTATTAAATCACAAATAATAAGAAAAAAAATAATGCTGTGCTATAAAAAATGCGATGTTAACTTTAATAAATTACGAGTAACAATTCTATAAAAACATATTTAAAAAGGAAAAGCTTGGATTTATTCTTATTTTTTATTTTATTATTCATTTATTGCTATTGGGAACTACGCGAGTGTAGTGGAAATTAGAATGTTTAATCAAAGTTTGGCTTCCTAAAGACCTTAACAATAATTTTAATTTGTTATATAATGTTAAAATTTGATGAAGAATTTAAGAAAACAACATTCAGCTAAAAATGTAAATTAATTCTAATTTTGATTAACTGTTCTCTTTTCTCTTTCCTTTTATTGCAAATAAGAAATTTAAAACTTTTCAATGTTATGATAATCAAACTTATCAGGAGCTGTTAAGAAGCTTTTATAAATTTAGCGCTATCTGCACAAGTTCATCAATTTTGGAGACTCGGAAACGACTTGAACGGTTTATTTACATACAAGAAAAGTTATTTTCTTTTTAAACCAATTGCCTAAATGTAGAGAGTTTTCATTTTTATGTATTTCTTAAAATTGATTGCCGCGTAACAATCGTCAGTATACCTGCAAAAACATTTTAGACAGAAGTGTTAACATTTTCAGCGTTTAAAACTGCTTTTAAATTTATATGATAATACAGTGATCCACTTATGAACTTTTTTTATTTTACGAAAATCATTTTTTTATAACTGGTTTTACTTGGGCGATAATAACTTTCAGTTTCTTACATACATTGTGGTGTCTTGCCAAAAACTTTTAAAAGTAAAAATACGCCATAATATAGCTCTATTTGATATAAATCGGTTTCATCCAAAGAAATCAAATTTTCATGGAAAATCCTACTGTACATTTGGATGGTTTAGTCGGATAGTGTCCACAGTCTAGCGTTATGATGACACAGCATTTTGGAGGTTTATTCTACCTCCGTCTTCAAGCATGTTGTTCTGGGCAGGACATTTTTTTTTATTGTAGGAATCGATATTACCGGGATTCGAACTCAGGTCGCTTTCGCGCTTTCTGTTTGAAACTCACCATGATGTTATTAGGTGAGGTAGGGATTTGTATTATTGTTTCCATGAAATGTTCCCTGTTTCTTACCGCAGATGTGTTTCCAGATAACGGTGTTATTATTATAAGTAAGAACTTATTTGGTTGGTGAATGACAAGGAAAATTCCTTAAGCTAAGTAAAAAGTCTTATGAATTTTTGGCAGGCCATATAAGTGCAGTGGTTTGCTGTAGTGAGGACTTTATTGTGTTTTTTGTTGGTCTGTGAAAACTTTATGTTTAAAAAAGTCTGAAGCGGGGTCTTGCATTCACTAGCATAAATAATTTCTTGAATCTCTTTCTTGTAAGTATTCATGTCAATAACTACCGTGGCGGTACCTTTGTTTGCTGGAAGAATTATGAAAGAAGTGTCCGCTCTGAGATTTCGGACAGCGCTAAATTCGTTCTTAGTCAGATTTTGTTTGACTGTTCAGGCGGTTCAGGGCTGCTCTCTTCTTCCATCTATGTTCTTCAGAATTTTTAGGTTGTAGTCTACTGGCTGTTTCTTCTATAGCCATTTTCATATAAACTTTGGGAATATACTATGGTGTTACCGCATGGTAACCATATGTTCGACTAAAAAATCGAAAAGGAATTATCAGTGATACACTTCTGGAAAATAATTACAGCTAACCTGGACTCTGAGAATAAAACCGCAAGAAGGCAAGAGGCAGACACTGACATAACTGCCACAGCAGTAATTTCGTACATTCCCGGAATTTCCGACAAACCGAAAAGAATCGCGAATACCAATTTGGTATCAAGACTGCATTTCAATCTGATACAACTTTAAGGAACATAATCACGAAACGAAACCAAACGTAAAAAGAAAATCAGAATTCGAAGAACTGTATCTACATACACATACCGTGCGAATGTGGAAAGCAATGCATCGGAGAAACGGGCAGATTCCTAAAAGTAAGAATATCGAAACACACATAAGAAAAAACGAAACAGAGAAGTCTAAAAATGCAAATCACTTTTAGACGGAAGACCATCGAATTCAATGAGATAATACTACTACTCCGCCAGCTGAGTTCAATTCCAGGGAATATCAACAATAAAAAAATTGGCCTTCTCAGGACAAAATGCCTGAAGACCGGAGTAGATTAAACCTCCGAAACGTAGCTTCGTCACAACGCCAGACATTATATTATCATTCACAGTCACACACTTTTATTAGATAATACATATATTCGGGGTGCTACGGTACATACTACGTGCACTGGACTTCCATTCCTAAAACTATACTCAATCGATAAGAGCCAATGTAAAGTTCCTAAATCCTGATGCTACCGCTTGTGAATCTGAGGATTTAGAAGACACAGTGAGATGAAGTCACAAATTCCAAAAATTTTCATAAAATCTAAATAAACTTATTTTGAAAATTTTTCTTCACTTTTACTAAAAATTTTAAAAACCTTTCCGTTGTTTTTAAAATTGACGCGGTGGGGTGTGTTTCAGATTTCTCAAAATTGCCACATTATAAAAATTATTAAAATTTCCAGAAAATCAAAAACTTTCAAAATTTTTAATATTGTTATAAATTATAATAATTTCAAGTTTTAAAAATTTCTGAACGTTTTAATAAATTTTCTAAATTTACGAAAATGTTCATTATATCAAAATTTTCAAATATTATGAGTGCGTTATGTCATTTTTAAAATATTAAGTATGTTTTTACACTTATAAAATTAAAAAAAATCACAATAATAAGGTTCCCAAAAATTTCAAAAAAAGCATATTTTTTATATTTTTAAGAAACATGGTATAAAATATATCTGAATTTTTTAAAGCATTTAAAATAATTTCTGTATTTCCATAAATCGTCAACCTTTTTAAGATATATTAAAAATTTTCAAAAATTTTAATAAATGGCAGGTAGGTTCGGTGCCGGTTGCCCGACGGCTTTTTTGATTGTTATTTGTCAACAGTAGAAATTTTTATAAAATTTAAGTTTATATAAAATGCAGCAAGACGAATTAATTTTCTGAAAAAACAAACATAACTGTTTTCTCTTTTTCATATAAATATGTAGTTAAATATTCACTTATTAATTTATTGTTCCATAATTTCTTATTTACCCTATATTTTATTTTTTTCTTAATTGAATTTACTTTTTTTTTAAATAATACTTTTATACCTTTGAGTAAAGGGAATAATTGAAAAATCGTATGAAAACCAAAAACATTATAGAAAATTACTTTAATATTTCCAAGCAAACAAACTCACACTATCTTTTAATTATTTCTTCGTATTGAGAACTTTGTCACAATGATGACACAAATCATTCTAAACTTCGAACTTTTTAAGGAATCAAATGACATCAAAAAAGATAGGCCGAAAAAGTGAAAAAAAAACAATTTTCCCCTTTTTTTTAATTTTGGTGCTAGAAACAGCAATTTCATTTTGATTTTTTGTTACGGCAACTGGTTTTTCCTGAAAAGTACATTTGATTCTGCGTTCAGAGAGATAAAGAACGTGTCAAAGTTACAACTTTCACAAAAAAACATTAAGTTTGCCGAAGTGAGTAAACCCACTTTTGACTTCATCCCACTCTGCCTGTATCTTCCAAAGCCTCAGTTTCACAAGCGGTGGCATCCGGATTTACGAATTTCATGTTGTCTCTTATCGATCGAGCATAGTTTCAGGAATGGCAAATCCAATGAACGTGGCATGTACTACCTCAGCACTACGACTACTACCGTACATGAGTTTCTCTCTTATCCAGAAACAAAATAAAAAGGATCTAGTTTTTGAAACCAATTTATGATATGGTTGTGTGATATAATAAGTTGTCAAAGATAATATTAATTTGAAAATAGCAAATTAGCTATGTATTAGCTAGTATATCAAAAAAATTCAGACTTTATTTCTACAAATACTAATATTTTGCAGAAGTTAATTTTAAAAAATATGTTGAACAAACACGACCCTGTAAGTAGGAATATAAAATAATTTTATTACATTTTAACAATTTTTGGGCTCGGACAAAAGAACGACCCTTTATCTTAAAATTAAAAATTAAAAAGGTTTTCCCCATGTACATAGCTAAGTCCATCCGTTAAAATACTGTATAATACATTAAAGCATTGCAGTTTTTTAGTAGACACCCTATGTATGTATTTTTTATAACTTTTTTTAATTAATTCTAGAAATTCAAGGTAAAAGCTGAAGTATTTCAAATATTAAAGGTCGCCCAATCGCTATCAAATCTGAACTAATAGAACCCTCCTAAGTGTTTGATGAATAAGGGTGTGTCAGACTACTCTTATCGCTTTATGTAATAAGCGTAAAGTGAAGTTCTTTGCCTTCTGCAAACATTCTCTTCGTCTTTACGCTTTATTAATTATTGAGGCATATTTAATAAAACCCTCATACACCTGTGTGTTAGTTTGCCTTCTTGATTTACCGCAAACAAGGGGTACAAGCATAAAAGCATCCTAGATACATAATATTAATAAAATGACAACTTTTAATGGTAAAACTGAAAACGTTGTACTTGTGTGTATTGTAGCAACAAAATAGTAGATTATTTGTAAAATACAGTGAAAACATACAATTAAATTTAGCTGTCACACTAGCAATTGCTGATGTAAAGCGTAGTTATAGCACCCTACTTAAAATGCGTTCCAGGGTAGCCCACTATCAGGCACCCACTTCTGATACAATTCCGATTAGGAAATGTTTTTCCGTTATCATTGTACAATTAAAAATAAATAATAATAAAACAACTTTCATTTTCCTGATGTAGTTTTTACTTACTAATATAAAAGTCATAGACACGGCAAGTTAATCAATTAACAACAGAACAGCTACGAAACTACGATTAAACATTAATTTCCCGTCAATTATTTTAAGTTAACTTACATTAAGTTTTTAATCTACAGTACAATAATTTACCTACTGTCTAAAATGCAGTCTTACACAAAATACCTTGAGCACTGTTACCGCTTCACAAATACTCTGTTCTGTACAAAAACACAAAAAAAACAATTTCTTATATGATTATTGTGCGTCCTGATATTAGAAACATGCAAAAATTCCTGTAATGATTATAAAATTACCAGAATCAACTGACAAGATCAATAATTAAATGTTTGGGAATGAATGAATGAAATGTCGCTAATTTATAAAAAAATTCTAAATTAAAAACAAAAATTGTGTGACAAACGTACTGTCGTCTCTTTTACAATATGAAGAAAACAACACAAACAGCTCAGACAATATTCAAGCCTTATTTCATTAAGGATGCAAATTGAGTTTTAGTTTCAGTTGCTTTATTTTGCTTCGCTGGAGAGCAAACTTCGTTCTAAAATTTTACCAACTAGGGAAGCAGATACAACAGTTTTTTAATAACAATTGCAATTATTTTTTTTTGTCGCAACGTTTGACAAAAAATATTATATAGAGTGTTCCAGTCACTCCTGAATAAAATGTCAAAGTGCTGTGGTAAACAAAAACTTCTCAAAGCATTTAACAAAATACTATGTAATCCTGAATTTAGTAAACGTTAGTTAGGACTCGAGATATTGATTAAACATACTGTCTGGTAAATACTACCCTATGACACTATCGTACTAAAGCATTGATTTTATATTCAATAGATTGGCAAAACTAATATGTTGAACCTCAAAGAACTATAACCACCAGGTGTAGTGATACAACTATATTAAAATGCAGATATTATACATAAATAAGTTGCTAATCTACTCAATACAAAATCTTTGACTGAATTATTAACACAGACACATTTTTATCTTTTATGTAAATACTAAAGTGTTCTCTTCTTGCTAAGCACTTTTGGACCACGGATTGCATTTTTAAGGTATTTATGACTGAATTACTTTCTCATGTTTCTTGGTCCGTGGATTGACTATCATCCGTTCATGCCTAGTAAAGTGCGTACTTAAAATTAAATGCATTGTTGCCTATATACAGCATTTGATTTCATATACAAAACTACCGCTAAAATGCCATGAAAAAAAGTTCTAAGTGCTAACAGGTGCGGTTACTGGGGCATTTTTGCAGAGAGAAGCATTACTTTCAAGTTGTTCTATCTTCTTCAAGTTTTCAATAACGGCGGTGTGCTCGTCTATCAACTTCCAGAACTCGTGTTTCCGATGCTCTGCTTCTTCCTATCAAAAGCAATAAACTCATTTTAATAGCATGTTTTCAAGAATATTAAATTTGTAAATGTATCGCTTGCACTCGAGAAGTTGAAATGTCATTTGCATATTGTTTTTTTGTGAAAGGTTTTGAAATTGTATACACGGAAGACGAACTCAAATTGTCGTTTAAGATAAAAGCAAAAGCAATGTAGAAATAATATAACGGTTTAATTAGCAAACATTTTGAGTGAAGAGTGCCTCAGAATGTTTGTTTTGTCCGTAATTTTGCTTCAATATTATAATTGCAATAAAATTTTTTACCTCAGCCTAGGTACTTTCTTATCAGCAAGATAATTACTTTTTCCCCCTCTCTCTTATTCTCGCTTCCTCGTTTTCTCTTAGACTGATTCTCTTTCCCTTACTCTATTTCTACTTTACCTAACCCTCTCTTGCTTATGTTTATTTTTATCCTGCTTCTCAAGTTTATATTTTATCCCCTTCCTTTCCCATTACGTTACTAATAGATAAATAAATATACAATTATGTTACTGCTCTCCTACTATCTTCCCTGTTTTGTCATACTTTTCCTCTCTTTTTTCCGTTTTTTTCCTTCTCCATCCTCTCCTTTCTCTCTCTTCCATGCTCCTACTTGCCCCTCTTTTTTTAGTCCCCTTGTTTATCTCACGCACTCTCTTTCATTCAATCACTGTACCTCACTCCTACACTCCTCTCCTCTTTCCCTCTTTCTCTTCTATCTTCCCAAGCACTTTCAATCTCTTCTATTTTTTCACTTTATCAATTATTCTACCGTATGAGCAAAAACGTCAATATGTCTAGATATGAGTTACAGAACGAATGTCATTTCTTAATTCATCTACAACAAATACATCAGATTAATAATTTGGAATTGGCATTTGATTAATAATATTTGTAAAATGCTCACTCACGATTATAAAATTTTTGTCCTAAAATCATATTCTTTAAATGGAAAACGTCGTAAAAATGCAAAATGGATTTATTCGGCTGGTTTCTGTTTGCAAGAACTTATGGAAAACGCCGGTTGTAATAAAATTCTTTACAAATTTAGTATCGTAAGCTTTTATAATTATTTTGCATTTCTAAATAAATATTTTATTTTATGTTTTCAAATAGTTTATTATTGCTAACGTATAATAGAAATCAAAAGACTATATTGATAAAAATGCAGCGCAGTTTTAACAGTCAGATTATGCTGGTGTTGTTAGACACGCGCACATATCAGTTAAGAAACGACATGCCCTGCGATTTCCAACGCTATCTTTTATTATGTATTTTGCTCATTTATCTCATTCTCTCCCTTAATTTCTGCATTTATGACACATCTCAATCACGTTCTTGTCCTCTCCTTTTTTTGTGTATAAGCAAAAAATTTTATTTTACTCGTTTTAATTATGTTTAAATGTGTGTTTGAAATTTATGATTCAAGTTTCGACGTGAGGTTTGTCTTGCATGGCTAAAACTTGTGACGGTTTTTCCCCATACGATATTCATTATTTGGTGATTATCAAAATTATTACAGCCTAGAGGTGTAGAGAACCTGAACCCCTAACTTATCTGTTATGATCGGAAAACATACTACCTACGAAGCCACTGTTAATTTCTTGTTTGAAATGTCTATCGTAACATGTATAATGTAACATTCTCGAATAATTCATTGTTCTCCATGTTTCTCCTCTTTCTGTACATAAACACAGCAGACACATGAAGTTTATGTGTATGAAGCCACATAATAACGTACATATTCTATAATAGCGCCTGCTTCGTGAAGTGAATTTAAGCAATGTTATGTTTGCGGTCTGTAGACTAAAATTTTTTTGAAAGGTCGAGTCAAAGCGAGCAAAGCATTTATTTTGTAATAAGTGATCAGGTTTCGATTTCGTTGGCTGTACAAGTTATTCATTGGCTAGTTTTGATCAAATTTCTTACCAATATTTTTCTAATGCTAGCATCTGAAGATTGTCTGGAATAAGGTCGTTGCGTTCGTTGATAAAGGGATATTTCAGGCATTGCACAGTCTTCAACCCTATTATTTGAGTTTTTGGCCGAGTCGAAGTCTTCAATGACAATACTGTAAAAAATAATAATATTTTAGTTTGCAGTTAAAAAACAATAAAGGAAGCTTTTCAAAAGTTTCGATTATTTTTTGTAAAACAAACAAGAAAATTTGCTTTGCCTATAGACACGCGAAATTAAACGACAGAAAGCCAAAGGAGTTTTATTTGATATTTTGGAATAGCAATAACATATATTTTTTATTTGTGGAAGTCCAGATTATTATCTCAAAACAGAATATTAATTAATTTTTCAACTTTTATAGGCTTCCTTAATAAAAGCGTAAACAGCGGGAGATTAATAATTTTGTCCACGCGATTTAATTTCCCACTTTTTCAATAAAAAATGAAGGAAAATTTTACCTGTAAAAAATTGCGTTATAATAACTTGAGTTTGATGTCAACGTGGTATTTTTTATTTTCTCAGCAATTATTTATGTGCGCGTTTTTCAAGCCCGCCATTTACTTCAGAAGCCCAAGCAAATATTGCATTAAAAAGTAATTTAAATGAAATGTTTTTCTCGGTTTGAGAAAAAGAGCAGAAAAGCGGAAATTTCGAGGCGCCTCTTAAATTGACAAAAGCACGAGCTAGTAACAACCGTTTCATTCAACCCCTTTTAACAGATGAAATAAGTCAAAACGGGAAAATAATTGGACTTCCTTCATTTTCATTCGTTCTTTTCACGACACGGCACAAAGGAAATGTTCCTTGTAGGCGTATGATATGGTCTAATATTAAAGTGGCTATTGCTGAAATGTCTATAATTTGTGAACCGAAAACGCCGAAGTTTTCATCGTACTTCTTCATTTTTTGTGAACGAGCAGCTATAAGATATAGAAGGTCAATGGACTAGCCAATAAACTTCGTTTATAACGGAAACCGACAGCTAAAATCGATGCTTGCAGAGAAAATGTTGAACCAATTAAGTAAGGCTTAATAAAAGTGTCAGAACAGATAATAGCTAATCCCCTTCGTTAAGCCTTAATTCTACGTGTACGTTACGTCTTGAATTCACCAAGGGAGCTTTGAATAAAAATCAGTTGGTTTAATTCAAATCTCAAAAATTACATAGTTTTAATGAAAATTGAATTTGTTAAGGTATGAAATCATTATGATATCAAAATTGTATCAAAATAAGACAATCCGCCGCGGCCAACTTGCCACTTTCTCATAGCACAAAATTGTTTTGTGAAATCGAATTAGGTTACATAGGACAACATACCTTGAGGTCACCTTAACCAATTCCTCAGAACCCATTTTTTTTAATTTCTTGTTTTTTCGTTTGGTATTTATTGATAAAAAATAACTTTAAATTCAAAATAAAAGAATAATCAACCAACACTGTAAATTACGTAAATTCTGGAAGTGTTTATATTGTAAAAATTAACATCCAGAGCTATATTACGTACAATAATAACGTTTCTAGTGTACGTCTAAATTTGAAATTCGCACAGATGAATAATTAATGAACTATTTTTGTTCACTGGGTTTTAATTAAACTTGACCTCCGTTTGAGGTGTATTTTTGTAAATTTCACATTCTGTTATTCAAACATTAATTCGTTTAACATGATCTCGTTTATGAACGTTAAAAGGTTCTGTGTACTTTACCTACAGTTAAAATAATTTATGAGCAAATAACATTTGCTTTACTTTCGTATTTCAAACATTGATTTTATATTCAGCAAATCAGCAAAGTCCCAGTGATAAATAATAGTACCTGAGACACATTAAACAACCAATGAAAAAGCAGCCGGCGAAACCACCAGTAAACGCCTTTAAAATACTGCAATTTATATTCAGGCACCTGCCAATCTATTTAGTGTAAAATCAATAACACCAATTATAAAGTACAAACTTTTTGTAAGTGAGTTATTTTATGTAGCAATTTTTACGTCAGTGTTGATTTTCTGATGAAATTGTAATTTTGTCAAACACCGACTGTTTGGCTGATAAATTTTCAGTAAGTAAACACAATTTTAATTTTTTGAAGGTCAGATAAGCCGAAAATTTATAAATGTGAAGGTACCATTTTTATGTATAAGCACTAGTGAAAAGTGATGACTGATGACTATTGAGCATATTATCAGTATTCTTTAAGCGCTGAAGATGGCGATCTCGTCAGGGCCGCGTTAAGGTAGCTCCACACCCTAAGCACAAACTTTGTAACGCCCTTAAAGCGCCCCAGGACATTTTTTTTACTTCAAGGTTACTCAGTTTTAGTACAGAATTATTTATAGTTGATAATTCATTTTTAGAAAAAAAAAAATATTTAATGTGCAAATATTTTATTACGCTGTACGTATCATAGCTACGCTGTAATAAAAAAAATAAATTGCTCATAAAATAATCAAATATAAGCCTCATCACACCGACCGACGAAATGAATAATTTTTAGTGAGTAGAAGGTTATGGATGGTTAATACGTTGTATGAACTAGATACATGTATTGCACTACTGCACCGCAGAACTGCTAGGCACCGCCCGCGACGGAGTATTACCTCAACTCGCGACGATCAGCTAGCCGTTGAAATGCAAGGTCGTGCATTTACATTTTGTATTTGAGCGGTATTATTACAAAAATTAAATAGCGTGGCATCATATCGCGAGTTTTTTCTACACACACAATTTTGTGTCGCCCCTAAAATATTGCAGCTCTAGAACTAAGGGATACTACGGCCCTGGAATTTCTTACTGCAAAAACAAACCTATTTAATAATTCCACATCGTTTTACAATTTAATGAAGACCCCTCATCTTGGAATTATTTATAGTAAATCCCTAAGTTGCTATCACTTTTTACTACCCATATATGTGACGTCCTACAAAGACTGTCCTAAACCTTTGAACATAATTTCCTAATACTAAACACAACTCACGGAGCACAATAAAACAATTATCACTCAAACCACAATGGTCCTGTTCAATTTCCAGGTTACATCGTCGTTGTAGTTAATTTCCACCTCGAAGGGCATCTAATCTGATTAACCGAGATGGTCGTCGATACGTTATCGGATTCGTAGCCCTTACGGTCTTGACCTGACCCAACTGCGTTGATCTTTATTCCGTTTTTAAGCGGAATCATACTCGTTATGAATTTTATTCTAACAATGGCAAATACCCCTATTTTATTTTTCAAGCAGCGAAGTAAAATTTGTCCGTTCCCGGAAGTATTTCCTTGATCCGGCTATATACGGGTTTATGTTTCGTGTTTAGGGTTCATTGTCCTGATAAATTTTGAATGGCCGCAGCATCCTAAAAGCTACGGAAGAGAAGTGTCCAAGAGAGTACAGCCCAACAGATTTACGAGTGAAGGTGATATTAGGAAAAAGACAATTAACGTTAATATTAATGTGTGTGTGAGTGTTCTGGCTGTGAAACGTAAATTGTCGATTTTAAATTCCGGTCGGAACATTTTATGGAGTTTTTTGCCAAGTGGTAATCAATTAATCTATCAGAATCACATCGTCTGCATTTCTCATGAGTGTTAATATGAAAATTTTGTTGTTCTTTTGGTGGTTGGTTATCGTAGGAGAACTTTTTAGGCGGCTAGTATTGTTTTGGGTCGATTTATTTAAAAACCTATATTAATTAATAAAAAACGAAACAAAAAAGTGAAAAATGTCCTTTAAACGAAGAACGAGCAATAACAGACATTTATTTTTAATCGCTTCTATGTGCTGTCTAAAACAGTCTCGATGTACTCTAATAGAAATTAATGAGCATTAAATTTTCTGTTACTTCAGAGCAGGGTACAAGTTTAGCAAAACGTCAAAACCAAAATAAAACCAAATTAATCAAATTGCCTCGAAACAATTACTGCTCATATTTGGATATTTAATCCTGCAATTAAATTATCCAACTGAAAGAGATTGTAATGAATTAAGTACTTTGCTTCGTATTCAAAGGGAGAAAATGCAAACGAGTTTCTTTTGTCAAATACAAACTTCTGTTTTATTATTTTGTGCATTAAGAAAGGTAAACCATTTTTAGCTTAAAACCACATGATTATAAAGCTTTCCAGATATGCAAGTTGAAAAAAATCATTGCTTGCAAGTTTAAAATTTGAATTAAATTTCTGGCATCAAACAACAATTATTCTCTTGTAATTGTGCTGTCAAGTTTGCCTTTTAATTTTCACATCAAAATATTTACACATAACAAATAACAAAGAGCAACCTAAATACCTACACAAAACTTTAATCTAAATGCGTAAACAAATTCGTTCAACCAAGCAAAAATTACCTTTCACAAGGTTTAAATTTTTAGGTCCTCCTTATGACGCCTCGGTTGTTTTTAAGGCAGGCTTTTATATTTTCTCTATTAAAAAATAAAGTTTTAATGTACATTCGCGGTTTGCAGTTAATCGAGTGTGCAAAGTACTGAGCTGTAACATGAACTATTACTTGCATCAATGTATAGCTCGGTGAGATCAGCGAGGTGTTAGGTGCTCAGATCTATGTGCGACATAAATCCCGTTTTTGGGATTTGATAAACTTACGAGATGACATTTGACGTGGATTTCTACTTTAAGCTCGGATTTGAAGAGTTTTACAGGAATATGTCTCTTGGTACTGATTAAATGCATCTTCTAACCAGAGGTTGAAAATTTCAGGAAACGTTTTTACATGTTTATATTTGAAAGAAACAAATTTTTAGCAAAATAAGACTTAAGTCATCATGAAAAAGCTACTAAAACAAAACCAACAAAAATATTCTTTGATAATAATGAAATATGGAAATATAGACCAAAGTTTTACAAAAAACATCGTTTTTCTGAGATACCACAGGATGAATGTACTAATTCATCGCGACACAACGATGAAAAGTTTTACCTGTATAATAACTGCAAAAAGTAACTTTTGTGAAAAAAATGCCCCACAATGTAATTAATTGTAATTTAAAAAAAAAATGGTTTTCGTAAAGAAATACCAAGCTAAAAAATAATATTATATACTAGCAAAATACCGAGGGAAATCTTGTGTATAGAAAAATCAGTTTTCTAGGAAATGATAAAGAAGTGTTTTCTATAGTAATTTTTTTTACACAACTTTTTTCGTTTACTTTTTCTACAAAAGCTTGCGACTAAATTTACAAAATTATTTTTTTTAACGCTTAAATACAGTTGTTATCTACGCCCCAGCACAGTGCCAATAGAATAGAAAATATGTACATAATTACCAGTCATTTTTTTACAATTAAAACTGTCAGAGATTGGTTTTAAGGGGTTCTATTTCCGGAAAAACGAAGCATAAATTAAAACCGCATTAATACACTTTCAAGTTACTATTCTGCATTTTTGTAAAACCAATTTAAAGTGGTATTTAAAATTAGAACAGCTGAAGTTGAAATACTTCAACGTTTAAACGTTGTTGTAGCTTTTGGACACAGAAATTTAAACAATAGAAGCTGGCAAACACTTCATTTCCCCGTGCCTTGTATAAATAAGAGAAAATAAATGTAAAGGCTTGTTTCGAGAAATAAATTCTATCTTGTTCCTTCTTTGATGCTTAGAGTTTAAATCAAAAAGATCAAGTTATTGTTGACTTATTTTTTTTAATATTTTTCGTTTTACTATGTTTACGTGTTTGAATATAAAATGTTTCCATAAATTTGTAGGCTAAGCAGAAGCAATCTAAAATAGACAAGTTATAAAAAAGCAATAGCAGATCTTCCAAAGTGTTTGTAAACAAGACTAAAAAATTTCGCAAAATGTATTTATGGGGTTTATGAGTCGTTGAAACACATATTGAGAATCCATTTTGCGGTCGACAGCCCTAAATTGAGAGGTTTATGATAATTCTTTACGGCTAGGTAGACCTTAAATGATCCGAAAAAAGATCATCTTAACATGTTCCTGCATAATAATTCTTTTTTTCATAGTTTAAGGCGAGACGGAAAATATATTCCTTACGTTGCGTAAAGAGAATTTCTTTTATTGCTTATTTATGTGCATTTGGAAGAATTTCCTAGGTTTTCGGGTTGAACAACCCTTCCCCTTGTTTTAGGAATAAATAAATTCCGCATTTTGACTGCAATTTAATTAAATTAGGGAAATAAGGCATTTATATTTAAATATATAGGCAATACTTAATACCAACGCTACCGGTTAATTAAACCTGCGATAAAATTATTGTATCTATTTTGGTACGGTTTAATAATCGAACATTCTAACAGCTTTAATATTTTGCTCGTTTTTGTACAGACATCGTAAACTGATATTGTTTTCATAAAGCCGACGGCAGTATTGGCAAATAATAATGAACAATTGCCATTTCAAATTTATTTAAACCCGACCTATTTACTCATAGTTTACCACTATTTGTGTTTATAATCAGCGTAAAAATAGTTGTATTAGAAATACGTTTTTCTATTTCGGTTTTTTAAGGTTATTCTTAAAGCACTGTTTTAGCTAAAAAACAGTGTTTTAAGAGAGTCTTTTAAAGCATTGTTTTTAGTAAAATTTCACCAACAAAGAATGGTATTCATGATATATTCATGATCAAATTTGGTAAATTTAGTATGTATGCCAACATATACATACTAAATTTACCAAATTTGATCGCAGCAATTTGAAACTTGCTGCCAACATATACATACTAAATTTACCAAATTTGATCGCAGCAATTTTTTATAACGTTTTTTCATTAATTCTCCTCAATAGAAAAAATAGTATAAAAAACTCGTTTTATAAGGCGTCTTGACGCACTCGTCCATTGAAAAACTCGGTCGCTACGCTCCCTCGTTTTTCAATCTTGGACTAGTACGTTAAGACAATGCCTTATGCAACTTGTGTTTTAATATACTATTGAACGCATCATTGACTTTAAATAAACTAAATTGGCAGGATCGTTGTAGTAAATAAGAAATTAAACCACGAGATGGCAATACTTTCGATATTAATATTTAATTAGCGTTGTGCAGCCATCCTATGTGTGAGTATTGCCAATCTTCCTAAAACAAAATCAATGTTACCATTAAAGCTTATTTCCAGTAAGAGTAGTGTGGAAGAACTAAAAAATAATAATGCCTTCTGGATGTAGAAGCAGTTGTGTTACGTAATTGTCTCGCATAATGCTACCTTGTGAGCAAACACAATGAAATTAAATAAACGTGCTTAAAATGTTAATAGTGCAATCAGTACCTTTGTTATTAATAACATTTACTATGTGAGATTCAGAGAGCAGTTGTAGCTTGTAACATTAAAACATAGACTTCTCGATGCTTGAAGGCACGTTTATTATTACAGCAGGGATGGTATTTTGGGTTGCGTACTTGCAGGAACTGTCTGAGAACGCAGATATTTCTGCAGGAATTTACCTTCCAAAATATTCTGCTTGAATTTGTCTCTAAATAACTTTAAAAGTGATTTCTAAATGTCAATTTTGAAGGTACAGATCCGTGTTAACTTCCCAATCTTAGTTACCGAAATCGTTGGAGATATGTTTACATTAATTAAACAATAAAAATGTACGGAAAATTCTGCTGCACGTGTAAGCAATAAATTTAATTGCAAAATGAAACTTCGAGCTTTTGAATTAAAGTCAATACGCCATAAAATTCGAACTGATGAATTTTACTGTTGATAGCTTTTTGTGTTATAAATTCCAACTTTGAAAGTTCGCTAGTGGACTCTTTAACAGCTGCCTTAAATAAAATTAGGAATGTAAACAAAAACTTTATTACTACTAATTTTTGTCTTATTGTGCATACTAACAATATTAGTGTTGACATGTATCTAAAAATCACGTATTACATGGAATAATAATTTCAAGTGCACAAAATTGCGCATTGTTGGGTGCATGCATACATAAAAGAATTTTTTGGCCTTGATTCGCCATTAAAAATAACCTTTATGATTAAGGGTGTTAACATATTGAACGTTTATGTGTTTGACCTACCGTTACCAGAAATAGTTGTGTTTATTTTAGCTTTCG
This sequence comes from Ctenicera cuprea, assembly GCA_958336395.1. NCBI lineage: Eukaryota > Metazoa > Arthropoda > Insecta > Coleoptera > Elateridae > Ctenicera > Ctenicera cuprea. The sequence goes on along the minus strand of OY284486.1, from coordinate 89,116,424 downwards.
ATACTTGCTTTTAGGTCACCTGCGGAATTTCAAGTGAATCATAAAATAAGAAGCTTTTCAATGATACGCGCGCTTGCACGTCTGAATAGCGCTTCGAATAAAATTCCCGAATTATTCAGATGATTGGCAAGTCATTTACCTACTTTCGATTCGTTGCCTATTTTTCAGCCGGTTCGACTTGGTAGGCCAACCGATTTGAGTTTGGTGTAATTTTGTGGAAAATCGATTTCTTGCATTTTCATGCGTTACGTCATAGTTGACATCCGATTCGAGATCTAATTATACCATACAGAATAACGGTTTGAATCACGTAAATGCTACGTAAGAAGTCAATAAGTAATTCTCGAACTATTTATGGAAAGTGTGGCTAAATTTAGACTTTCTATGTATGGAAATTATTTTCCCGCACCGCCTATGATAGCGTTACCCCTACATAGATAAAAAATACCAATATGTGCTGTCAATCTATAAATTAATTAAGTGCACGTGGAACAAGAAAGAACTGTCTGGTGTTCTCTCTATATATTCTATTAGAACATTACAGTTTCAAGGCCAAGGTTGCCGTCCGATGAAAATTAAATTATTAAATAACTAAAACTTTAAAAACGATGATAAGAGGCATAGAAATTATGCTCTATGCAGCTACAAGTTTTAAAAGAAGCGTATAAAATATTGAGCCCTATTCACAGTAGGAAGTCGAGAGGAGCATGTAAAATATGGCATACAGGCTTGTGCCCTTTATAGACAGTTATCACATAGCAAAAACAGGGGGTGTGGGAAAATAAGTAAGCAATAGATTTTTTTGTTTAAGCCCTTTATTTGAGCGTCCAAAAAAAGACCCGGCGCGTGTGCATTCTAATTCGGTCGTGACCCCAGAAAAAAATTATGAAAAAGATGCAAAAAATCACAAAATTGTTAGCGACTATCGGTTTATTTGAAACAGGAGCTAATTAACACAGTAAGTAACAAAAGTATTTATTAAACAACTTATGTATTTGATGCAAACTATGCCCAACAACACTCCTTGGGTTCACCAAACACACTCTGGCTCCAGCCTGCGTTCACGTCACCACTCTACCGGCGAATCCCCGGATGCCTAACAAAATCGTGGATTGTTCGTGCCCATTGTATCTATCCTACATTAAAAGTAGTCCTAAGAAACAAAATATGATAAAAAAATTTGCGTAAAACTAAAGAAAAAAACGTTATAGCCCTAATAGTTTCCACAATATGTCATAAAGAACCTCATTTTTGTTATTTTTGGCCCAAAGATCGTACTTTTCAGATGTTTTGAAATACCGTCGTCCTTGCTGATGCTACGTAAAAATAATTTTAAAATGAATTAAAGTACACCTAATTTTTGTAAATCAAAAAAAACAACCCTCTAACTCTAACGGGTCGCGAGCTATGACCTCTCAAAGCAATTTTCACCATTTTATTATGATATTTATATGACCCGGTTTAGTTGTATAAAAATGTAAAATTCCGTTTTTTCGAAATAGTATTTAAATTGGAAAAAAATACATTCCGCATAAATATAACAAAAAACAACTCTTGGTCTAATAGTTCATAAACTAAAAGTTTTCAAAATTAGAAGTTTATTTTAGGTCATTTTTACGTTGTATGCACTCAAAAGGAACTATTTTTGAAAAACTGCAACCCTACAAAACAAGCTCAAAAATGCTCCATTTTGAGAGGTTTGCGACCTATTACGGTTAGAGGGTTGTTTTGTTTTTGGATGTACAGGAAATTGAGTGTACTTTAATTTATTTGTGGACCACTTTTACATATGATTGTCAGCGACAACAGTATTTGAAAAAATCAAAAAAGTACGTTTTTTACGCCAATAATTTAAAAAAAATGGGGTTCTTTAGAAGGGCTTATTGTGGAAACTATTACGGCTACAACATTCTTTTCTTTTAGTTTTACGCAGGTTTTTCTGATTTTTTTTTTCTTAGTACTACTTCTAACGTAGGATGCAGTAGAATTTAACAATCCACAATTTTGTGACTATTTGCATCTTTTTCAAAAACATATTCTGGCTTCCCGATCAAATTAGAACTCACAAACTCATATTCTTTTTGGACGCCCAAATAAAGGATTTAAGCAAAAAATTCCATTTGCATGTTATTTCCGTACAAAAGTACTTGACTGAACTAATAGGTTTCGGAACAAACAAGGCTTTGAAATTGCGATTTCTTAAATTTACAATATTTGTGGTGTCTTTTTGCGAATTCCAGCTAATTAATGAGAAATTCCAAGATAATTTAAATAACATTTGATCTACGAACAGTCTTTGAAAGTTAGCTTCCGTTTTGAACAATGCAACGCTTGGGAAATTCATTACGTATTCAAGGCAAGATATTCCATACCATGTTAGACATGCTATCATTATTATTTCTTAACGTGTCTAGAATATCTACACATAATTGTTATCTAGACAAATACGTAGTTATTTTACAGGTCTTTTAGGTGATCAAGAAATCGATGTAACAATCGTAATTTTCATTAGGTATAAAAAGGCAATACTGAAGGTAATATTAGTTTAGTTTTACATCAAATTCATGATTATCTAAATAAGTAACTGTGCTGATGTGTCGCATCACAATAATAAAAATAATTTAGTGTTGTGGAAGAAAAATTAACATTTCTAACAAACTCTGTAGAAATGTAATGTAAAAAAAACAACAAATAACCTAAATTAAATGCCTTATATTACAATATCTTGTTTGCAAATAGTTACTTTTTATTTAAGTATGATGAAGGTATATTTTTTCTTAAAATAGACAAAAACATTTACGAGATTTTTTGCCATTGTGAACGGGCAATATTCACAAAATTGAATTGCAAAATTGTATACGCAATGGGTCAGTGTGTTATTCGACAAAACATATACCCTGCGGCTATTTTTTATACATTTCTGTGAAAATTTGTATGTAAAGCAAATACACCCACAGTGAAGGGCGTTCAAAAAATTACTGCGGCTATTGAATTTCAAATTACCTTGAACATTTTACAAATAAGTAACAGTTTTCAGTTCTGACATTTAGTTTTTTCGTAATTTTAGTACAGCTTACCAGCTTTTGTAAATTTTGGATATACATTTTAATGTTTGCCTGGCAGTTACAATGGTTCAATTTATAAAGTTTAAACAGTACATAAATTTGTAATGAAATGCTGCTTAAACGGGTTATTAAAAGGTCGTAAATAATTTTTGTATGTTGCAGTTGAAGGTAAGAGTCGATAAAATGTTATTCAATTAATTTGTAAGCGATGTTTTGATTTTTCCATTTACGTCAAGTGTAGGAAAATCCTTAACATATCCGTTGGTGGTTATCAATTCATTAAAATTGTTCCCTACGTTTTTAGATTTTTTCTTAAATTTCTTAGAAGACATCAGGGATTATTACATTATCTATAGTAAATTTAAAATCGTTTTAACATTTTTTTGAAACATTATAAAAACTAAAAGTATAAAAGGATAAATGTAGAATTAGGGCCAACTAAATAATAAAAACCAATAAATTTGAAATTGGCGCCAGTTTTTTCAACGCAATAATAAAAATAAAAAATAGTGCATGTTTGTCATTGTGCCAATTTCTTTGTTTATAAAAGCACAAGGCAGTTCAATGCTTCAATTGACGCCAACTCCCCCAATCTTAAAAACAGAAGCTTGTTCAAATTTTTAAATGGCGCCAATTTTTCTGAACTGAGCTACAATTGGTGCCACACACAAAATTTAAAGATTCTTACCTTAATTCAGATAACCGATCACTAGTGTCCAAAATATCACTTTCCATTTTGTTCATGGGTCTCATTAAAAAAAATTAATTATTTAATTGCTAAGCGCACAAAACCCGTTTTTTGCGGATAAACTGAACCAGGTGAAAGCAGTTTGAACGGTGTTCCTAACTGTAAAAAGTACAAATTTCGATTATCGCGAGGTTTCGTAGAGCTTTTCACATGTGAGGACTACCATTGAATAAATACAGATATTGACTAAGTTAAACTTAGTCGGTAGCGCGATAAAATAGCCTAGCGTAACACGATTGACGTTAGCGGTGGGTATGGTGCGGGTGTCGCCCCCCTTAGATCCGTGCTGGGGTCACTTTATTCTATATTCATCATCGTGCAACTCGCTGGAATCCCTTCGATTAGCCACCAACTCCTAATTTACGGAAATACTCAATTATGCGGACAATATTGGGAAAATTAGTGTGCTGGCAAAAGTACATTAGTCACTACTGGTAACGCTTCTCTATTGCGTACACTTGAAAGTTCTAAATAATTTATTTCCTAGACGGAAACTTCTGGAGCTGGAAAGATTCGCATTCATGGGAAAGTTTCGGTATCGGGAAAGTTTTAGGAAGAAGTAGCATTCATGATTTTATAAAGATTTATTAAAGGTGTATTGAAACTTTAAAATTGTGCCCTTATTTTGTTCCAAAATGGTATTTGTTTCATATTCCATACTTATCGTACCTATTTAGAACAGTATTGGTTTCATGGAAATTCTTTGGTTTCCATAAAACACGTTTGGGGCTTCGTTCAGTTATTCTCTCATATTTCCTGAACTGATCTTGGAATGTTTTTTGGTACTATGAAATTATTTTGTTATATTGAAAACTTGACATCAGACTATAAGAGAAAATATCAAAACAAATCGAATACCTTTATGTCGAACTAAAAATTAGCGATTGCTAACATATTTTAAAAATTTTAAGCTGAAAATCAATGAGTTGCCAGATTAATGTAAAGCTACTAAATGTTACAGCTCTATGCAGCCACACAGTTATTTTCAAAACCATAAAAATCCAATTATTAATTGACGAACCAAGGACGTGAAAAGAGTAAAAATATTTAAAATATGAGCCCAGCTCATTTTTTGCCTATTTTTACGTTCTTTTTCATAATCCAAATCCCGGAAAAACTGTGTAGGAAATACTTACTTTACATGACAAAAATAAATGCAAACGAGTTTTTTTGCATTATTATTTTCAACGCTTTCTGGAATCTAATTTTATGTAAACAGATTTGCTTGAACTCTGGAACAGTTATATTTAGTACTCTTTCATATTTTTCTTTTTATTTTCTCTTTTTACTCCAAAATGTCAGTTAAAAGCAAACGATTAGAACTTCTCAAGCGTTTACTAAGTACAAATGGAACGAGACACTTTCACACTTTTGCAGAAATGAGCCTGAAATTAAACCTGCAGTAGGAATGAGAAATTGCTCGGTTTTATATTGCTCACTTTTTATACCTATTCGTTTAAGAACACACGTGCTGATTTGAAAATTTCAAATCTTATCTATCTTACTTTCTTACTTCTTATCTTACACATTCAATGTTCAATATTACGTAGTCGTGTGATTGAAATTAATAAGACGTCCACAAAAGTACATTAAAAAAAAGTATCGTCTAATTGGGAATAATTTCTTACGTTCTTTAACACCGTTTAACACCGACGCCCTCCACACCTGAAAGTTTTGTCAATCTACAGGGTACGGATCTTTAACTTTTAATATTGGAGAGATTTGTGGTCAACGCGATCACTAGAAGTAAAAAGCTAGTTAAGTTATGGTAAGATAAATTGTTGGCAGCAAAAGCACACATAATGATAATTTTCTCAGACAAATAACGCCAAGAACGTGAGAAATACAAAGAACGTGTAACCTGCCAGATGTATTTCATCAACCCGGTTACGGAACAAATATTATGTCAGAAAATTTAAATTTATTTTAAAGTTTAAATAATTTACAGGTTTAACTTTTTCACAATTTTTTATTTTTGTTTTTAGTATTTAAATGGAACACAATATTATCAAAAAAAGAATGATACATGTTCTATAAAAACTCTTAGTTATTATATTAGTATTAGGTAATCATCTAACTCTGTTAATTTTCCAATCATCTGTATCTGTAATTGAAACGCAAATCCAACATCAATTCATCACTATCAGGTATACTACCAGTTGTCAGTTCCAGATACACTCCCGTCAGCAACATTGATAACAGCAAAGAACCTTACCTATGCATCTAATACAATCGATTCTATAATTTAATGCGTTTCCAGTTATTTTAAATTAGTTAAAAATGGTCATCTGTTTACTGATCACAACTTCAAACAGAAATGTCTGTGGGACGTTACAAGTGTGCTAGCTACAGGCTACTGGAAAGGTTAACTCATGTAGTTACTGCCTACTAAGTAAACAATGCCAAAAATAAAATGTACGTCAAAAAGACATTAAAAATAAAGTTCCTTCCCCCTTCGTAATATTGTATTATGTGAAAATAATGATTTCTGTACTATTCAATTATGTACGACCAAGAAATATTGTGTTTTTGTACATATTTATTATGCCAATAAAGATAATTATTTAATGTCAGTGTAATTTATACTTTAGAACTGACCTTGTCTTATTTACTCGTTAAATAGTATAAATACTGCAATCAAAACTAATAACTATATCAGATAAACAATGCGGTCGGAAGCCGATAAAAGGTTTTGTCTTAACACTGACTTTAATTGATCTATAATATTATAAACAAAAAGAGATATGCTAAATGTTTTGTCGTATTTGTTTAAAATGCCTTTACTTTACTAATTTTCAAAGATATTTAACTATTTTTGCGGTTCTTTGACAGCAAAAGGGATTACAAAAAGGATTTTAAACACGAGTTTCGCCAATTAAACTGAGATTGTTATCAGGGTAATGTAATATTAAGGAGTTATTTTGTACATTTTTTGTTTGAAGATATTCTTAATATTTTGCAAAAAAAAGGCTTTCCTTAATAAACTAAACGTTGAGCTTCACTCGAAGTTATTTTAAAGATCCAATATAATTGTTAATGTAATGTAACAGCTATTATGACATACAGCAAGTGCCATTTAACCTTGCAAAAAAAATGACGATAAGTTTAAAAGGCGAGAAGCCGTTACACTCTCAAGCAAAAGCAATCCCGTAGTTTGAAAGCTAGTATAATATCTAGTTGCTGTTAATTATTTATGTCATTATTATGTTAATCCTTCCTCAAAGCAAACTGTTTCTAACCTTATGGCGCACGGCCTTTTAATTTGTCAAAAAATCCATAATTTTTTGTAAACCATAAATAAATTGACTTTCACTTTTTAGTAGAGTGTACCACACTGTCCAACAGCCAATTAGAGCTAGTTTAAGTTACGACTACCGACGAAACAAAGCGTAAGTAGCCGAATCAAAGCCCACTAAAATTTGCAAGGTTAGGTGGCACATGCTGTACTTGGTGTACATATTCATAATTCATAAATAAGAATAAAAGATAATGCTTTCAAGTAGGGATGCAGCGAGCAGTACTTTTTCAAAATGTCGGATAACGGATATAAGGTATTCGGTTGCTCAGCCGGATACCGGATTATCCGGCATAGTTTTTACTTTCGAAGTTGTTTCAGCTTAAATGCAGTAAAATTTAGGTTTTAAGACGACGATATCCAAAAATTCTTTTAGAAAATTCAAGGGTCGATGGGCCAAGGCTCTAATTTTACTGCGAAGTCCTCTACGAATTTTTGAAACTTGGCAGTTAATGGTAACAGGGGTTAAGTGACTAAAATTCATGTTTGAGTACAATTGCTCATCTGTAATAGTAGAATCAAATATTTTAAACAGGTTTTTGCCTGTAATAATTTTTAGGGGTTAGTGGGGAAGAGGTTAGTACTTATAGTCCTTACATGTTTGGGCTAACAGATTTTACTTTCTAGTTCATGGCTTTATTTTTTCTGAAAAACGTCAAAAAATTATTATTGGTTTTATTTTATGGCACATTACATATCATACTTGTATTCTTAAAGCTGGCGTGGGTTTAAGAAGTAGCTGAGATGGCTGTAGCCTTCCATCCTCAATTAAAAATTTTAAAACGTGTAAACAATGTCGGAGATATAACGCAAAAAAGGCTATAAGAAGAACAAACCGAAAAAAGAAACGAAAACATAAAAAATAGTGAAGCACAGAAACAAGAAGTATTAGAAACTAAAAACCGATTAAATGAATTATATAAAAGCAAAAAAGATAGACCATACTGTAACAAGAAGTTTACTAGCATATGCTAAAAAAATTATTATCATTAAAAACCAACCATGCCGATGTGGTTGTTGCAAAGGCATTGCTAGAGTCTAAGAGTTTAAAAACACAAAAAAAGGAGCAGAAGAATGATAAAACTAGGTAGTTGAGGAACTACAAAAAACAAGCTTCTGAAAAAAAGAAAAGCAGTTTAGATGATTTTGTAATTATGACTCCCAAATTAAAACTGCCCAAAAATTAATTACTAAATATATTTAATACTTTGGTTTTTAGTAAATTTATATTTTTTATTATAATTGCGTATCATTACGTCCGTGATTCCTTACTGAAAATTTGTTTTTAGTTGAATTATTGTTCAGTTTTTTTTAAATAAAAGATATATTTTAATCTACTAAATTTTATAATATCCAGTATTACTTGTGTTCTTTCGTGTGAATATTGTATTTTTATATTTTTATACGAATGTTGTTTATTTCTTGTTCGAATTTTTACATTTTTTAATAAGACATTTTATATAAAATTTTCTTTGCATATTAAATAACATCTTTGTAAATAAACGTTTTTTATGCAATTTATTTTCTTAAAAAGATGTACCGATTTATACTTTTTTGTTTATTACTTCGATTATAATGCTGAACATTATGCAGTACAATTAATTTGTAGGCCTAAGCAAGGTCACTAAAAGGTCACTTTTTTGCCAAGCGAAATAGCGTCCATATCACTATTTTCTTTTATTGTTAAAATTAGTTATACGTTTCTGTAACTAAAAGGGTAATTCTAAACCATGAACTTCACCAAAATATAACTTGTGTGCGCCACAGGCAAAAACGTGCAAAAACTCGAGTGGTTAGCTAATAACACGATCGTAAAGTTAAACGTTTCTTTGTACTGCATTTGGCGATAAGCAGACCGATACCGGCCTCTTTGCGGTTGCAGTTGTTATACATTCAACTTGAAATTTTACAATCATTAGTGTCAAAATAACACTTAACACCTAATAAATTTTCGTTGGCTTTCAGGTAGAAACTCTGCACGTGTTCTAGAGGGTTTTATATAAATGCAGACGTTAAGATCAATAAGGGACAAATTTGTAAACTGTGGTGTTAGGGGTTATATTTCTAAATAGTTTTTCAGCTTCTGAAGTTTAAAATATTAGTCGGTTAGTGTCAAAACAACACTTATCACCTTATTAAGTGTTCGGCTTGAGTGAAGGGAAGAATAATATTATATAGTGCAAGTTTTAAAAATAAAATAGTAAATTTAGTTTTTAAAAATAAACCGTCGAAAGAAGGGGAAAAATTGCTACTTTTATTTAAAAAATTTTAATTTTGTTATCCAAAAATTAATGCCGTCTCATATAGCAAAATTTATTAATTCTAAGTTTTCCATAAATATATTCGGTAAAAGACGTGAAATTCGACTTATACAATGACAAGACAAAAAAGTGTTTTTTTTTGTTAGGTAGATTCTCGAAAGCAGTTTTTATAGACAGTTTTAGCTTTAGGGGTTATCCTACTCAGCTAACTGCTAACACACCTTGTAATTCTGAATTAGAAATATAGTGACGTTTTTTATGTCACATTTTACACGATTCTAACTTAACAACGAAAACATCTTAAATTGTCGTCTTCTTTTTTCCCAATTTTCAATATGTCGTGTTCATCACAGATAAGACCGATGCGGTTGAGGATAACAGTTTTATTAATTTTAGTCAGTTTCCTGTGAAAGGCCGATTGTGCTTGGTTCTTGATTTTACTTGTCGGTGTGGTTGAGTGCGGATTATTATTTACAACATAAATTGTAATATTTTAAGATTTTTTTGTTCCACCCTAACATTGTCAGATGTTCTTAAAACGCATTTAAATTGATCGCGCCCAGTTTGAGAAAACTTTCGTTGCGGCGCTATTTCGTATAGCTTCCCTCCGCATCGTTATCAAAATCGGAAACCGCCACTGCTTAAAAGTATCATAAATCTAAGCGATGATGAGTCACTACCTGCACACCATAACTTAAAGAGTATGCACGAACCCCATGACCTTATTCTGTAGTGTTTTAGAGAGAGAGCACCGAGACAAGGAAACTACTAAATGTAGGTACTATTTCAAGGATGTGCTAATTAGCTCTAATATTGTTTTTTGTTCACAATTAATATTGGAAATCTGTCAAGGAATTTGATTGTTACAAGAATTTATAATTTTTAACAATTGTTAAAACTAAAACATGTTCTGTACTGATAAATCCAACACCATCAAGAAATCAACTGACATAACCTAACATTATATGGTTTTTATCGATATTTAAATAAAATACTGACGATTGACGATCAAGTGCATTTTATAGGTCCCTTGTCTTGGATCTCTGTCACATGTCACATGTACTGCAAAATGAGACCTGCATATCATAGCAACAAGCGGTTCATGCATCCTCTTTATGTTATACATACAGGGTTTTTCAACGAAAAGTAGCCACCCTCAGTATGTTTCAAAATTATTTTTTGCTTGAAAATCGCCAAGACATGTCAACAAAGACAGCAAGGGGGACATCTACGTAAAATCCGGACGTCTGTTATCAACCCATTAGCCGCCACAGCCACCCCCTCTAAAATTTCAAATGGCACCATACCATGTGTGGCACATCGTTGGAAAGGTAATTTAATAAGGAATTCGTTCTACTGCTTAATTTTTTTATTCACCTGAAATTGAGACATAAAAAAAATAAGAACTATATTTTGTTTATTTCGGTTAAGCTGCTGAATATAGCAGTACCTACAGATGCTTTGGTTTCATCTTCTGTTTTTTCATCTGTCAGTCAATATTCAGTTCATTTTGAATATTATAAAAGTGTCAACATGGTTTACACCACTGCCGAAAGAATCGAGATTGTGCGTTTTTATTTCAAAAATAACGACTGTGCACGAGCTGCAGCGCGTGCTTTCAATGAAATTCATCCCGATAAATTCATTCGCCATCAGTATGTTATAAAGTTGATGCAAAAGTTCATGGGAACTGGCTCAGTGACAAACAAAAAACATCAACCAGAAAGACCAATTATTAATGAACCTGTTGAAGTTGCTGTTTTGGGACACGTTGCAATGGATAACAATCAGTCTTTAAATCAACTTTCCCAGGTATCGTGGGTTTCAACAAGCAGTGTAGGTATGGAGAATTTTAAAAAAGCACAAATTTCACCCATACAAGATAAAACTTGTTCAAGAACTAAACGAAGATGACAATGATCGAAGACTAGAGTTTTGCGTAATTATGTCTAATAATCTATTGAACAACGTGAACTTGTTGTACAATATGTATTTCAGAGATGAGTGTACGTTTTTTTTGAACGGAGAAGCCAACAGGCATAACTGTAGGTCTTATTGGCCAGACACGAATCCGTATTGGTATAGGGAAACCCATACCCAATATCCACAGAAACTTAACGTTTGGGCAGGTATTCTAGGAGACCACATCGTTGGCCCGTTTTTCATTGACGGTAATTTGAATGGCAATATTTACCTTGAGCTTCTTGACACCACTGTTGATCCGCGTATAACAGAACTACTGGAAAATGACGAACATTTGTTTGAAAATGAACTAGTTTTCCAGCAAGGTGCACCATGCACCTCCTCACTATGTGATTCCCTTTCGAGAATTTTTGAACAATCGGTTTCCTGGACGATGGATTGGAAGACGTGGTCCCATCGAATGGCCGGCTAGATCACCCGATCTGTCTCCGTTGGATTATTTCTTATGGGGGCACTTGAAATCCAAAGTATACGCAACACAGCCGGCCAACATTGAAGATCTTAGGCAGAGAATAATAGAAGAATGTCGACAATTGACACCGCAAGTTCTCGCAAATGTTCGTTCTCTCTTTCAAAGTCGTCTGTATTATTGTATGGAAGTTAACGGAAGTCATTTTGAACAATTACTTTAACGGTAATTGCTATATTCAGCAGCTTAACCGAAATAAATAAAATATAGTTTTTATTTTTTTTATGTCTCAATTTCAAGTGAATAAAAAAATAATGCAGTAGAATGAATTCCTTATTAAATTACCTTTCCAACGATGTGCCACACATGGTATAGTGCCATTTGAAATTTTAGAGGGGGTGGCTGTGGCGGCTAAAGGGTTGATGACAGACGTCCGGATTTTACGTAAAAAGATGTCCCCCTTGCTGTCTTTGTTGACATGTCTTGGCGATTTTCAAGCAAAAAATAATTTTGAAAGATGCTGAGGGTGGCTACTTTTTGTTGAAAAACCCTGTATAACAAATATGAAAAAATATACAGGGTGTTCCTTTAAAAATAAAAAAACTGCTATCACTTCCGGTTAAACCGGAAGTCCAAATTAACACCGTTTTATGTCATAATATGCATTTTTGTGTGTGTTAGCTAGAAAAAATTTGAAATTAAAAATTTAAAAATTGAAAATGGCCGATTGTTGCCTGTTCTCGCGGCCACACGGTATATTACTTCGTGGTTTTAATAAATAATATTTATTTATGTTGTTTGAAATCATTTCAAATTTTTAACTCGCATAAATGCTGATCTGAATAATATAAATTTAGTAATTGTACCCGATACTGTATTGTACTCTTACTTTTAATTGTTTTAGTCTATACTTTCAAATCAAATTGCATGCATAATCTCTTTTACTTAAAGAAAAATCTCCGGCCGGATATTTCATAGAAATCCGGCCAAACCGAATATTCGGTGAAATAGCCGGATAGGCCGAATAACGGATAAAAACCGAATATCCGTTGCATCCCTACTTTCAAGTTAATCGACTTTCATGCTTTTCCTAATTTAACTGCCACTTCTACGAAAGGAAAATATAAACGGTATAACTACTTTTATCAAAACAAATTCTTTATGTATAGTTACATATAAATATTTCCACGTATTACCATGTATTCCACATACTTCGACTAAAAATCATCTCATGTGTTAAAATAATACATTTTCAGTAATAATACATATAAAGTAAAATTTTGAAAAAAAAACAGCACCCTTCCACACGAGTACTTATTTCTGTGGAAGGGTGCTGTGTTTTCGTATGTTGGTATTCCACAGTTAGTGTTTTTAGTACATAAAGTAAAACGAATTATAATATTAAGATCGTAGTAATACATGGAGTTATGTGAACATTCACGAGACGTGTCAAGAAATTCAATATTTTTTACCTTATGTGACATTTTGTTTCCATATTGAACGTTTCCTTATTTATTAGATAATCTCGTTAATATTAAAATCAATCTCTAATAAATGTATTTTCACACTTTACAATGCACATTAATAACTCGTCCAAATCACCTTTAAATTTTATTTAATAATTTTAATCGACAATACTCAAACTGAAGTAGTACACTTAATTATTCTATCACACATTTGCACGAAATCGTTAATAAGTAGGGTCTAATGAGTTTCGAGCCGATTTCGAGATTTTGCTACACTGATCAGCCCCCACCCTTCAAAATCTGTGTCATACTTTACGAAATCTTCATTTTTCAACGTGTTAGGTCGTGGCTATCAAGAGTAATCACCGTAAAACAACGCAGGTTAAACCTAAATTGCTCACGTCGTATGATAAGTAAATTATTCACACCTCGAATTGCGATTGAAATATAAGACTTAAAAAGAAACATTTAAACTGAGTCCTCTTGATACACAGAAATGATTTTACTTTACTTTATTAATTCTATTTTTGGCTCGATTTTTTTTCGATAAACAAGCCAAGTTAACTTAATATCAGAAACGTAGTCCTTGTCCATGACTAAAACATCTGCTGAGAAACCAATTCCGGATAAAAATAGTCTGAAATAAATTCCATTTGAATTAATGCCGTTTGACGCACGGATGTGAACTTTGCCCATATGGAGGCGATATGCGGGCCCGGAACTGGTTACAAATTTTGTAGAGCACCGTCGGTCGTTTAGGGCAAAATTCATTATCTTGGCCTTGCCTCAAAGTCTTTGTCATTATTCAACAAGGAGATCTAAAGCGTTTCTTTTTTTAACCCCGATCTATTTCTAAATGAACGCCGGCGCCTCCTGTGGCCCGACGTTCACAAAGAATGCACTTTGGTTTATGACGAATTCGGCGCGTGCAATGAACACCAAGAATTAAGCCACTGGAAGTATAAACGGTTGCATTGAAAGTTAACTAAAGGAAATTTTGTTTTTCATCTTGAATCGGCACAATGAAATAGCCCGGGGAATAATTTTTTTGAGATATTTAAACCACCATAAGAAAATTTCTAGTCAAGTTACTGATGGGAAAAACAAAGAATATACTTTCGAACAGAAACCCAATAACGAAAAGAATAGTAATTTATAGATGCGCCATTTTTCTCTTCCTACACCTGAATTAACTAAAATCCCAGTGGCGGTTCGTGGATGAAGCGTTTTTGTACAAACGAAATTTGGCCTTTTCCAACAGCGGGCACGTAAAGCAAAACAGGTTTTTTAAATAATAACTGCCACATAACCAGTGATACTGTTCATGTGTTCACACCACACATTGCCGTTATATTTAACATTACTTGTTTTACTTACTACTAATGTCGTCATCATTCTTTCAAAACCTGAAACTTATTTTTATCCTCATTATTAATAAACATTGATAAAAGCGTTTGAAATAAAACACACAAGAAACCAAGTAAACCATTTTGTATTTCTTACCGAAAATAAACCACCGACATTTTGTTATCTAGGAAATACTCATAAAGTGCTCTAAGTGAAAAGTAAAGCGCAGCAAATATCGAGTAATGATTTACATGACGCTAGCAGTAGGTTGAGGCGCTAGGGGTACGTTGTCTCGGTAACCACGTACTTTGGTGTGCTTTGGCGGCGGCGGTAGGGGAAACAATTTAAATCGCTTTAATATGTAGTCGTGCAGGATGCACGGGCGGGCGTTACAACTTTTACGATTGTGATTGATAAAAAATGTTATTAGCAATGAATTTACATAGTTTTATCAACATAGATGATTTTAATCAAAAAATCGTGGAATTTGCTTTTTACAAATTATTAGATATGAAGCGGTGCTTCGCTCGCTTCATTCCACAAGCCGCCACTGCTAAAATTGAGAATTTGTAATACCAAGAGAAATTATTAAATACCTCCAAACACCCAGATGATCTTAAGAAGAAATAACTTTCTACAAAATGTTAATCCATTCTGCTAAGTAAAAGTAAAAACAAGTCTTTGCCTTAAAGGCTATTAACGTCCAAGTTTCAAAAACTTCACAAAAAACGCCACACCCAAAATAGGATATTAAGAGAAAACCTAATTAAAAACACCCCCCCCCCCTCGTTTTGATTAGTTTTAAAAATGAAAATAAAATTGTGTGACAAATAACCAATTTGAAAAATCTGTCTTATTTTAACAATGACTGTAGTTTTCAAAACTTTTTTGTAGCAACATTGTGTTCATCTAGGGTTATTAAGACACCAAATTTTGCAACACATCTACACTACACATATACTAAGAAATATTTTTAAAACGTTGTATTTTAAGGTTTTATTTATCCAAAATAGGTATGTATTTCCGAAATTTTTGTACGATCGCATACTGGAAGTACGTGAGACTAAAAATGAAGAGGAAAATATTAAGAAAGTTTATGAGAATGATTTGCAAAACTTAATGATGCCAATTTTGAACCTAATTACCGCCCACCTTCTAAAATATTTCGGTAACATTGAAATTGTGATTCAGTTAAAAGAACCACACAATAGCTTATATACTAGGTTTTTCAAACCTATCTAAACATACGAAAATATCACGGGAAAACTGAAAGTTTGATATGATATCTCTCTAAAATACGCACGTCAATTTTAGACGTAATATCGACGAAGAACGATTATTTTAACTATATTACTTGACAAAAAGTTTGGTTATGACTAAGTAATTATTTTACAATTGATACAAAAAGGTTTGGGTGTCGCATACACGCCAAACGACAACGAAACTGAAAGTGCATGGGTTTATATTTCGCTCTTTACTAACATTTTTTTTTATCTTTAATTATCTGTTTTATTTTATAAAAGCTAAATATTATTTTTGTACTGCTTTCTGTTAAAAAAATGTTAAATAACTCAATATGTAACCAAATCTTCATTCCGTCATCTTTGTATAATAAAATATTTGATAAATATAAAACTCAAATATAACTCAAGTATTTTACAACGCCATTTAATAATTTTATTTTTTATTTTTTGAGATTTTGAAATTTAGGAAAAATTTTCAATTTTCTTTTTATACGGAATATTTTTTGAAAAATATCTCATTAGGAAGTAACGAAGCGCACCCACTCATTCACACACATACAGTAGTTTTTTAAAACAATTATTATCTTGAAAATATATCTTTTTTTAATATATATTATATAACTTTCTAAATCTTTTTAAATGATAATTTTTTGAGAATTTTTGACAATTTTGGAAATTTGAAAATTTTGAATATTTTTGACTTGAAAATTACATAAAATATTTAAAAAAATTTTGAGTTTTTAAAATGTTTAATAATTTTAAAAATTTTTTAAAAACTTTTGTAGATTTTGAAAATTTGTTGCTATATTTTAAAGTAATTGAAAAAATTTTCCAAAAGAAAACCACCCTAGCAATGCTGCAAACTTTGCAATTTCATACTTGGCTGTAGCAGTAAAAATTTCAGATGGCATACATCCAAATGTAGCAAAGAAAACCGCACATGTACCTAAGAAATATAGTTACATTACTTAAACATTACGTAAACATAAAGAAAATTAATTGTTCTGAAATATATATTTGTCCCTGTAAACAGCAAAAGCTGTCTGGAATTTTATACAAAATGTCATTAATCACAAGCATGAGTGTATGATTGCCAGTAAAGTACATGAACAACTGTTTGTTATTTTTCAGTACAAGACAGCTCTCAGTTAGGTTGACTTGTATTTGATTTGATTTAATTGTCATATTTACATTATTCTTAAGTAATTTTATTTACGAAAACGGCGACAACTAAAATATACCTTATATTTTCTACTCCTATTTGTCTTTTTGACTAGAGTCAGCGTGTAAATGCAAAATATAAACAATACCTCTTATGTCTTTAACTATGTTTGTATATTACAAGTCATAAATCACCTCTGTGCGAAACCGTGTGTTAATTAGCCAATAAAAACAACAGATTGGTGTGTGAAACTAAAATTTGCGTAAAAAGTTTCAAGTTCAAGATTTATAAGTGCATTATCTACTTACTATGAGTTTCAAGTGGTTGTATTTTTCCATCTCATGATAATTAATATTAACACGGTTGTCAGTCTTTTGTAGCAATTGACGTAACAATGACGTCGGTTTCAAGTGGCAATAGACGCCTTTTATCAAGAAGGAGAATTAGTGTAAGTTACTTCGAGTACATTACTGTTTATACTGACGTTTGCACATCCATCAAGTACAAAACAGGAGAAGAATTTAGTTTTCAAATGACTTTGATATTACTGAATTTTAATTATGGAAAAAAGCGGTAGATGAGTTCTTTGAAGATTTTTAATGCAATAGCAATTATAATCATTTATTTGATGCCGAAAACAAGCGTATTTTAAAATGAATAGCTTCCTGATGCAGTTGATTCCGAAATGTAAACAAAAATTTCCCATAATTAGACAAATATTCGTTTATAAAGCACAATTAAAAATTGGGCGTAGGGACGTCCCTGAACTTCTTGGATATTTTGCACCTAAAGAAAGAATAATTCGGTTTGTCGGAATTGGTTCATAAATGTCCAAGCTGCGTTTGTCTTTTATTATATTATAATAATTTTCCTGTACTTGGTGAAAAAGTTATACAGTCTTGAGGAAAGATATCTGTTTATCTTTATTATAAGTTGTGCACCAACCTATTACATTAATCTTCGTAAAAATGTGTATCCGACATTTATAAAGTTCATAATTACTGTAACTTGTCAACTTTGTTCCTTGTAAACAGCGGATAATTTTATGCTTTTGAGAACGTAGGAGTTGTGGGCGGACTATATTAGTATACCATAATACCATAGAACCCCTGAATTTAATATGTACTACTATAACACGTTCGTGGGTGTAGGGCAATTGAATATGAATATGTAAAATAAGCAGAACTCTGTTGGTTTATACTATGTCACTTTTTGATCCCACCACATCCTCAGGATTAGAAAACAAATTACTTTGAAGAGAATGAGAAGACAAATAATTACCTACTGATGATAAATTTTAAAACCACAACAAAGGTCGGTCAAGTTAGTAAGTGCGTCAAAACACACTTAACTGCTTATATCAAAACAAGCAAAATTTAATCATTTAATCACAACAATTAACCAAACAATACTTGCGTAAATGATGCTCTTTTAATTCTCTGATTTTAATTGCATAGCTTTTCACTTTTCAAGTGGTGTCGACCCTCCTTGTTATCAGTTTTACTTCAGCGATTTACGTAAATAGTGGCAATGATATAGTTCTTGAATTGATCCTATTCATGGTGATAGTTATATAAAGTGCGTAAATCTGTATCGAAAATTAGATAAGATACGGATTTTTTTAACGGTACGTGTCTTTAAGAAAGAGCATCCCAACAAAGAAATGTTTTAAAATTTGTCATTGTATCATTGTATGATGCATCAAGCAAGTAACTTGAATTCGTGACTACATAGAGCGAAACCCGTTACTTATCTTAATAATGTTATTGACGTTTTAAATGCATTCTGGTAGGTATACGCAACGCCCGAGGAGAGAACATAATGTACTATTTACAAAAAAGTGATTTCTTCGAATATGAATGCCAGAATACTCGTAAAAAATTATGTTTGTATTTTTGAGATATCGTCTTCGTCTTTTAGAATGATTTGAACCCGAAAAAAAATAATTACATTGTCCCTAAAAAATCAAATAGGCTTAAAAATTTTCAAGAATAGGGTGGATATACTCAGAATTCAAAAATATGTGTCCAATATGTCAAAATGTGCCTTTTTATGTATATATTACCTTATATTAACTTATATTAACGTTGAAAGGCAAAACGGTGCTTGTATTTGTAAAATGTCATAAATCTGACTTTGACCTTCTACAAAATGGCGTCTGGCTTCATTTTTTGTATAGCAGTCTTGTATCTAGTAAACTTATATAGCAATCTGTAGATTGAACACTTTAACAAACAGGTAGTAAACGTCGGCAATCAATTGGCTAAAGCTTACGGTCGGAGATCTTGTTATATAAGCACATGGCTGATGTCGAGCCTTGATGGTCCGAGCTGCAGTCAATTAAATAACGAAATTCGAAATATTGCCAAATATGGCGCTAAATTTTTGCGAAATAGGCGACTTTCCTATACTTTGAGAAGCTTTTACTTTTTTTGCTCAAAAGTTTTGTGCACAACGCTGAAGCCCCAAAACTGTGGCAGTACAAAATAAACGCACACTGATATTACTCCACAAAACCCAAATGCAACACGTCGTCGAACAGATAACAGAAGATACCGGTTGTGCAACAAAAAATACATAATATGACGTGCAGTCAAAACGTCACAATGTACAAAGTTTGATTTCTTTTTCACTTCACAGGTTCAGTAGTTCTAAATGCTTTCGTGGCTTGTACATTGTGTACCGCAAGACATGTACAATATCAAATTTCATCACGTTCGGATAACTCGTTTTTGAGTAAATAGGCGTAAGCTAAATCTAAAATTTTCGAAAATTTATAGAAGGCATTACAGAGAAACCAGTGAACTAGGATACTTTATTAGCCGATAAAAATTTCAAAAATCCCACCACCAGTTTTTGAGCAATATATTTTGAAAATGTCCAAAATCTTTAATAAAAATGATTCTGTGGTTTTCGTCTTTATAAATATTTTTGTACATGGTAACATTGTGCCCCCCCCCCCCCCCCCTAGAAAGAGCTATTACAATACCAAATTTGATCCCGATCTGCTTTTCTTTTCCACATTTCGAAACATCAATTCCCGAAAAAAATTGCTACTAAGAAAACATGTTTAACTTCTGCTTCCGATTTTGGATTTTTTTTAAAGCTTATTTCGTTTCATATACTTAAGAAATTGTAACTTGTCATATTATAAAAAGTATTTTTGTATTAACCTTTTATGCCCTCCGTCGAACCGGAGAGCAGAGCCAGAGACAAACCCGTTTTCCGCCTTCTGCTACTGGTAACTGCAACTACATCGGAAGCGCTCTTGCATTACTGTATTTAGAACCCGACAATTTTGATGTTTTTTTATATGTGAGAAAAAAATCCATTTTCGAGAAATACAGCAAATTTATCAGCCAAAAGTTGGGTAGGAGGTAAAAAATTAATTCTTCCAAATATTGCTGTAGCTAAAAATTAAATTGTGAGTCATATTCTACTATCACTTGAGTAATTTGGCTTAAATATAAGAAATTCGTTTATTAATTAAAGGAGCAAAATTTTTTATTTTCAAAAATGTATAGAAGGCTTTACAAAGAAATTAGGGAATAAAAACATTAACCAAATGGTAGCTCATTCCTAGTAGTAAGCTCACAAAATTAAAAAAAAATAGTGTGACCAGTTTTTGAGCTATATTTTTTAAATTTTCCAAATATGTCAAAATGTTTTCACTTCACAATTGTTGTCTTTTAAAAAATTTCAAAGATTGAATGTTTCTGCATTTGAAGCTTCCCAATAGTAGGTTGCTGCGGCGTGAAGTACAAAAGTTCAGACGCCAATCTAGAAAATATGGAGTATA
Source organism: Ctenicera cuprea (assembly GCA_958336395.1). Classification (NCBI taxonomy): domain Eukaryota; kingdom Metazoa; phylum Arthropoda; class Insecta; order Coleoptera; family Elateridae; genus Ctenicera; species Ctenicera cuprea. The sequence continues at coordinate 89,095,645 of OY284486.1, read as the reverse complement.
AAAGGTTTATCGCACTTTATGTGCATGTCAGAGTGACAAATTGTCCAATTTAAATTTAACACATTGATGTTTAGAACATGACATGAATGGCGAATTCGAATACGACCTTGAATTTAAATTTTGTATACTTGCCACTTTTATCCTGACAGTGATATTGAACTTTGAATATAAATATTATAAATTTTGGCAAAATATTTTCCAGACATTTTCAGTCTACTGGCAAATAACTACTCAAATTTCTTCCTTCCATAATAATATTTTTATTTTTAGCTCTCTGTTTTAAAATTTGCTGAAAGTAATATTTCCGGCCATTAGTTTGACGTACTTGAAATAATTACGAAGGTAATAATACAACCCTGCGCTAACCAAAATAAAAGTTATAAATAAACGCTAACTGTATATGATAAGTTTGGTCGCTCGTTGACCTCAAGCAAGCTTCAATCTTGTCTTGAGACACTCCGGAATTTTGACGAAATTACGTGAATGATCGCCAAAACAAACAAATACCTGACCTTTTTTTCCATTTAACATTCATTTGAGAAAATCTTCTCGAATGTGTAACTGAAAATTTGTTTCACTTTTCCATAAAAAGGTTTTTGTTGATAAGTATTAAATATGTTGTCAATCAATAAGTTATTTTTACTAAGCGTAAACACCAGGAGAACATTCAAATTTGCGCATTGATGTTCTGAGTAAACTATAGTGACGCAAAGAGAATTTTTTAATTAATTTTAGCCCATCATGTGGTTTCATTAAGGCGCCTATAATTACGCAGACGATGTACGTAGGTTATATACAGGGTCATTGAAAATAATTGCTAGATATTTATTGTATGCCTACGAAATTCAAATAATACATTAGAACAACTTTATTTAAAACTTTTTGAAGGAACTTCAAAAATTATTAGTTTTATATCATTCAAAGGCTTAATTGAAATCAGTGATTTTTCTTAAACAAGTAATTTGAGCTAAGACTTTTAAATCCGACAAAATATATTACTTTGGAAAAATACAAAAATTTACACTAATCCAGACACCCCTCGATACGGAATGAAAAGGATAATAAGTTAAAATAATAGGTTATATCGTCACTTTTTAGACACGTAGGGCAATTATTACTAATACTGTTCTGCTATTGGTTCACACCTATACAGTGTGTACATTTTGCTGCGCCTGCGGGGTTTCCTTTATCGCTATAATATGCCACAGAGCATTAATAATAACATGCACCCTGTACACAAATTACAAAATTAACAATACGTTTTTAATTACAGTATGTATTACTTATGATTGCCTTAGGTGTGTATGCAACCCGGTTAGCTCGATCGGAGTTTCCAATTTTACTTTAATATAATTGGTCAGTAAACATCGCCCCCTCAAAGCTTAAAATACAGCATAGAGCATCGACATGCTGATTTAAATCTCTAAAATTTAATGATTTAAATCCACAGAAAACTTTTAGGATGTACAAAAATCATTTAAGCATTAAATAATAAAATTCAGTTTAAAAATCATAAAAACGATTTTAAATAAAAAAATTGATTTAAATAAAAAAAATTAACAATTTGCATTTTTTTTTAAGTAATCGGATTATTTCATACTCTATTAAAATGCATAAATTTTCTTTCTTAGTTCACAACGTATAGCAGAAATTCACGCTAGTGATTTCGCCCTTCATCTTGTGTTTATTTAAGCAGTTATTTTAAAGACTTGGAAAGAAAATTATTTATTGACGTATATATGTGCGTCAACCAAGAAAATGTAGGAGTGAGTGTTCTAATAAAGTTGTCAAGCACAAGCAGAAGCAGGTGAGTGGTGAAATCAAATACGAAGTAAACAAACAAAACTGTCGGGAAAGTTCGCAGAAGTAAACAGGAATCTGATCGTCGAAGGCGGTAAAATTACTTTCACCTTGTTAATTATGTAGTCAGAAGTGTTGTAGAGAACTTGTGTTTCATTAAACGTTTTTAATAGTTGTATTTTTTGCCTTCTATTTTATTAATACACCCTACAGTGAAAATTAGAAAAACTTTAAAACGTTCAAGAGCTATTCTGAAATTATGCTAGAACGATTTTTTTGCATTTTGATTTTGACATCTCTACTTGGCCTTCTAAATCGTACGATTTTACCTAGCAAAACCTTTAATATACCAGTTTGCCAAACTGCAAGATGACTTTAAAGTACTTCTCATACAGGAATTGCATGATCTTTATTATTATAATTCTGTGACAAAGATGTAACCCATTATTGTGATTTTTGATTAGATTTATTATGTCTTGTTAATAACTAACTATTGCTGTTGAAGCAAAGATGGACTGGCGCGTTGAAATCGTCGGAAGTTACATGAAATGGGAAACACATTTACAAATTTTAATTGTGTTTAGGGAAGATATTTTAGGCAATAAACACAAATCGGTTAAAGTTAGTTTAAATTTAAACGTTAATAATAAAAATTATTGCCATAGTCACTTTATGACCGTTCCTTCTGAAATACGAACTAATATACATATAAGACCAGCTACATGGGCCGTATAAGCAACAGGTGGCAGACCGAACTGTATAAAATAATATATTTTGATGTTATAGTGGGATTCTTGGGAATACCAAATGTAAAACATTGTTTTATGTTGGATATGGCTAATATAATACAAACTTTTATTGTTTAGTTTTCGTTGATATAGAACTTCATATTTTGAGAAAATAATAAAGATGTTTTTAAATAATTTTGAAAATGGTCATTTCTTGTTGACTTTTAACCGTATTTAGCTGTAAAATAAATTAAACTGTGGAATTGTAATTACACCAGGGATATTGTATTGAACACGAAGAAATTATTGGTAAATGGATAACTGAAAGTAAATTAGTGTATAATTGTGCCTTCTTATAAGACCTTGTTAATTTTTTCCGTCAAAATAACCTAAACATAACGCAAAAAGTTCAACCACTTTGGTACAGATAGCTAGGTGTCCGGGTACGTAAACACGCGACACATAATCATAGGACATTTAATCACGGACAGCTAAACACATAGACATTTAAACACTGAGGCACATAATCACATGACATAAATAAACATACATTCTGCACGTAATCTGTACTTTTACTAAATATGATCTTTAACGTTAAGAATCTTAACTTAATTTATAAATGCCAGCGTTACTTCGTTAAAGTCCATATTTAATGATTATCTGTATATAAAATACTTAATTACTTTAACGATTTCTATTTATTTTAACCTTATACGTATTTTGGCGTGTTTAAATGCCATTGTCAAAGGTTATATGAAAAAGTAAACAGTTAGTGTTGCTATACCAATGAAACTTGGTGACTTGATCTCGCTAATCGTCTGCAGATGACTTGATTTTTTATTCCAAAATGTCCAATAGAGGAGAATTTAAGAGATCAATTTACTCATTCATTAACGGTACAGTTTTTAAATGTTTGTGAATTTCAAAAGCTTCCAGTATATCTAATTTACGTTTATCATCACAAAAGTGTAAACATTTTATGGTGTTATTAGATGTCATTGAATGATTGTGTTCTAGTAAGTGTTTAGCGTAATTGGATTTATGTGGGTATTTGTATTTGTAACAACGTACGTGTTCTTTATACCTAACATCAAAATTTCTAATTGTCTGGCCTATATGAACCGAATTACAATGCGCACAGTTTAATTTGTAAATGCCTGATTTTAGCAAATCGTCTGTTTTTGATTTTGCATTAAACAAAGTGTTTAAGATGTTTCTAGAAACTAGATTGCAATAAAGCTTCATTTGCCATATTTTTTTTATATTTTAGTTTTACTGCAGTCATATAAGAATTCAAACACACTGTGTTTATACGCCAGTGTGTTTACATGTCCATGTGATTATGTGCCTCAATGTTTAAATGTCTATGTGTTTAAATGTCCGTGTAATTAATTGTCGGCGTGTTTAACTGTCCGTGATTGAATGTCCTATAATTATGTGTTGCGTGTTTATGTGACTATGTGTCCTATAACCAGATAGCTAGACGTTAGCACGCTCTTTTGGTTGTAACTGTTGGTTTTCAGCAATCTCGACAGATTGTAAATTGTTTTGTAAACAATTTTCTTTCAACTGGAATGTTAAGAATAGCGTGCAGATATAAACATCTCCATTAACAAGAAAATAAATGATAATACGGTGGTCCAGGGAACAGTTTCCATGACAACAGTAATGTATTATTTCTGGCTTAGAGTAGAGAAACCAATCTTATCTGTTCTTTAAATGTACATATAGAGTAGAGTACTTTGAATAATCATCACAACATATAATTGCGCGGTTCACTAAACTCACTATGTTACTGCAGATAGTTGGGGTGTTGAAGTACATGGCATGTGCACTGGATTTACCATTCCCGAAACTATATTTAGTCGATAAGGGACAACGCAAAGTTCTTGAACTCTGATGCCACAGTTTGTAAAACTGAGGGTTTGGAAAATACGGTGGGATAAAGTGGGTTACCAAATTCCAGATTTATTGTTTTCAAGTAGAAGCTGTAATTTTTTTACTTGTAAAGCTAGAAACACGTTCTACAGCTTTCTATACGCGAAATCAAATGTACTATTAATAGCAAATAAGTTGTCCTAACAAAGAATCAAAAAGAAATTGCTTTATCTAGCATCAGTTTAAAAAGGGGATAAATCGCTTATTTTTGGCATAGGACCTCTTTTTTTTAAATTTTTTTAGCTTATTTATAGCGAGAAAGTTTATCTTTTATTTATGCCATTGGTTTCCATGCGAAATTTTATGTCTAGAATATTATTTGTGTAATTATTGTTTCGAAGTTTTCAGTACAAAGAAAAATAAAAAAATATAGTATTTTTTTATATTCTATGAGGCTTTCGCGGTTTCTCGAACTGTCAATATCACCATTTACTTTCGGCTTAGACCGCGTCGTCATTTGGGAACTACACCCAGCATAATCAGGTAAAGACCGACCTGTAGCTTGTCTGCTTTTACAAGCATTTGCTCTAGAAGTCTGAGCAATATTTGTTCGTAGACCCTGCCTGCCTAAACAGGGCCGTGTGCTTAGTTTATTTAAACCTTGGGGCGGACAAGGATTTGATCTTAATGTATTTTGTTTGCCATGACAATAATACTTAATCGGCTTATGCCTGTTAGCTGATTGTGAACCCATACAAACTAACGTTTCGCAAGACATTGCAGCTTGCATCTTCAGAGTGAATAGAACACTGAATTCAAATCCAGGAAGCGGAGGTATTTAAACCTCTTTGAGCCAGTCAAGCGGAACGGCGGAGTTCTGGTTGGCTGTCACCGTTGGGCAAAAACGGATCCGGTGGAGCGTAATCGTGAGATCGATCATGCTTAGGAGTCCTCAGAGGATAAACCGCCGGAGTCCAAGCTTTACCGAGTCTAAAACCATCCTCCCTATTTATGTTGTCAGGTTGTTTCTCAATTTCAATTGCTTCACGTATGACACGAGGGAAGTAATGAAGTACTCTGGCGAGTACCGGAGCATTGTCAAAGTCCATCTTATGCCCAATTAAACCAGTATGTTCAGCCACCACATATTTTGTGATGCGTTTGTGTTTGCAATCACCTTTGTGCTCTCGCAATCTTAACTCAATGGAACGACCAGTTTGTCCGATGTAGTTTGAGCCACAAGAGCAAGGGATGTTGTAGATCCCGGCTGATTCTCAAAGTTTCATTAGTCCTAAAGACTGTCTTTATGCTGTACCTTCTAAGAACATGCCCAATCTTATCAGTAATGCCTTTACTGTAAGGCAGAAAAGCTAAGCCTTCTGGAGGTGCCAGTTCCTCCTTAGCCTTGGGCTGTTCCGCATTGCGGATTGCTCTATGAATTTCTGTGGCTGTAGAACCGTTTTGTTGTAACGACATCAAGAGGTGAGTTTTCCTTTGTTGTAGGTGTTCTGCATCTGATATTCGGACTGCTCTGGTTGTTAGAGTTTTTAGCACAGTTGCTTTCTGCATCGGGTGATGATGCGAATTTGCATATAAATACCTGTCTGTATGTGTTTTCGTTCTGTAAACTGCGTGCTCCAAGCTACCATCTGGTTTACGTGTGACAAGTTCGTCTAAGAATGGAATACTGCCATTTTTCTCTACTTCCATTGTGAATTGGATATTATTATGAATTGAGTTTAGGTGTACTAGAAATTGTTCTAGTGTTTGGCGTCCGTGAGACCAAACGACGAAAGTATCGTCTACATATCTAAACCAGGATTTAGGTTTAAGATCAGCTGCTGCCAAAGCTTTGGTTTCAAAGTCTTCCATGTATATGTTTACAATAACAGGTGATAGGGGTGAACCCATAGCCGCTCCTTCAACCTGTTCATACAAGTTGCCATTCCAACTTAAAAAGGTGTTTTTCAAACATATTTCGACTACTATCTGTAGGTAGTTTATCTCTTAGGATCTCCAGCACACCATCTACCGGTACATGACGACGTAGTCTAAGCCGAAAGTAAATTGTAATTTTGACAGTTCGAGAAACCGCAAAAGCCTCAAAGAATATATTTCACGCCTCCACGGCGAGGATGTTTATACTCAAACGAAAACATTTGACCAATTTAGACAGAAGAAAGCCAAGTTACTGGCAGACTTAGCCTTTCTAAAACGTTGTCGTGACAACAAGGTGCTACCAAACTGTGTGTTTATCAAACACCATTTGCGTAACCGGCACAACGAGCGAATATTCCGGAAAGCAAGCCTCGGGCTTCTGAAATCGGAAATTAGTAGAACTCGCATAGATCTTGATAAAATTAATGTAAGCTGTATGAGCTACATCTACAACTCTCTAGCACGCTACAAGCATCTCTGTGGGAGAAAATTGACACAATAACGTGTGAGCAGGCTTAAAGTACATTAGAACAAGCAACCGTCAAACAAACTGGCAAATACGAACGGTTAGTTCCGAAGCCGCCCCGGAACGAAATGAACCTAATGAAAAGGTAATAGTGAACCTTAGCAAGATGCTGCTAGATGATCAAACGACATCTGTCTTAAAGAAAGGGTTTAACTATGCTATAGCACCTAAGCGCATTCCTGTGGAACATATAGTATCTGGCGTAGAAGCAGCAATTCAGAAGCTACCTACAGTAATTTCTGAAAGTATAAGACAGGATGTATCAAGCATAATAAAGCGAAACCGCCCCGCTCCAATATCAGTAAAAATGAGAAAGAATCAGTAAAGTTACTAAGAGAAAACAAAGATGTCCTCGTACTTAAAGCAGATAAAGGCAATGCTACTGTTGTGATGAACAACTCAGATTATAACTTAAAAATGGAAACACTATTGTCCGATCCACTAAGACCTATTGTGAGTGCTATAAATTTTCCTACACATGTTTTAGCAAGATACTTAGCCACTAGGCTTCGCCCACTTAGTGCCAATACAGAATCGTACTTAAGAGATTCCTGTGACTTTGTCAACAAGATAAAATGTTTTTTTTTTTTTTTTTTTTAAAGAATCATGAAGCCGTGCGTGAGCACGACCCCATGATTCCCATCCCACCCCCTTACCCGGGCTCAACACACTAAGTGTTATTCACCGGTCTAACATGCCCCACCCCTGAAAGACATGCAACCCAACGTACACACCTACATACACCATCCATGGACTCGTCGGATTTAACTTATTCAGAAAAATTACCGACCAGCAGTGGAGTCGAACCAGCTGCCATTGGAAGTCTAGTTTCAAAGCCTAGGACTTTAACCACTAGACCACCCGCCGGCCCAAGATCAAATGTTTACGGGAGTTCTAACACTTCAGGTATTTATTTAAGCGAGATAACATTTTTTAAAGTAGAAATGTTTTTATATAGATTTTTTTAAGGGAGAAACGTTTTCGTGGGAGAACTTTTTTCTAAGAAGAAATATTTTTATGAGAAAACGTTTTTTAAGCGAGAAATATTTTTATGAGAGAACATTTATCAAGGTAAATATATTTTATAAGAGAACTTTTTTCAAGAAAAACGTAATATATTTCTATTTTTTTCAATTTTTCTTGTGCGTTATGCTTCCTTTTAAGAATTTCACCTATGAGAGACATGTAGGAATACATGTACCAACTTTATTGACAAATGTTATATTTAAGACATAATTTTTTTGGTAAACCACAATAACCAAGGCGCGCGACGCGAGGCAGTGCTCGCAAAAATACCAGAAATTATAAAACGATTTCTGCTTAAAACAGTGAATGGCAACATCTTTCTTTTGTATATCTCAAACTTCTGTGGGTGTGAATCAAAGTTTTGAATAACCAACACAGCTTTTCAAGTTTAATGTACTGTAGATTCACTTCCTAGACAATATAGGAAATTCTAAAAGTAACGGCTTTTTATTTTGAAAAATACCACTTCTACTGCATCCCACCTCTTAAATCATTTTTGTTTCTCTTTGTTGTTGTTTTTTTTTAATATAATATTGGCGTTGTTTTAGTTATTTCCAATATTATAGCCATAAACAAGAAGCTATTCGTGTCAGCTGGACATACTTATTTAGAAGTTTATATTTTACAAAAAGCTTCAAATTTAATAGCGTTCCTTCCTCTGAATATTTGTTACCCTCCAAATAAATATTACTACGAATATCGATGGCGCAAATTTAGTTAATTATATATAGCTAAAAATAAAATAAGTTTGTATTATACAGAGGAGCCGAAATAAACAGCGAAACTTGAAGCATACTGTTTAAGATATTTTTGAAATTGTTTAGTGTTAACTGCTAAGGTATTTCGAACGTTACTTGCTGCATATAGCGGATCATTCACTTTCCACGTGTAAAGTGATTCAAATAACCAACACAAATCAGACTTGTTTAGAAAAAAATTCAAATATTTAGTTTTCTTTGAGAAACTTAATTAAAGAGCAATTTAAGAAAATACTAATGTTATGATTTTTTTTAATATTTCTTTGAGCTAAAATTTAAATTAAACAAAGCCCTTTAAACTAACTTTAAATAAAGAGTTTTAATATATACTGATTAAAACACTTTTTTTACACAACAAAAAAAAAGGGGCGTGTTGACAAGTTCAGACGATGTTCTTTATTTCTGTTTTTCTTTTACCAACCAAAATTGAACATGTATGGCATAAAAATGCTTAATGGGGTTGATAAAAGCTTTTACGCAGTTATATCGAAAAGAAAATAAAAAACACTTTCCAGACGTCTTTGTTGCTCATGTCAAATATTCTTTACGTACTTGAAAATACAAACTTCAAAGAGCTGCAACCAATTTCACGAAAAGCTTATTTAAGTTGTGGTATTCTTAAGAAAACAGCTGTGATTTTGAACAGTTTTTCCCTTAGGCAAGATTGCAGCATTTATTCCTTTTAACCTCTTCAAACAGTTTGTACCAAACCACTCATTACCAAAAAAAGTATTGTTTATAAATTAGTGTCAAAACTCACAAAATGTTAGGTATAAAATTAAAAGCTCAAAAGAAATTTATTATAAGGACGTAGCTTCTGATTTTTGCTTGAATTTTGAATCTTTGTTGTTCTCAGAGCTTACATAATTTGATCACTAAGTTGTGCAATGGACCAGCTGCTAACACAGATTCAATTTTGTGTAGTGTAACAGATATTGATTGATACTGTTAGTAGAAAGCGTAAATGTAGGTTAAATTTTCAAAGAAATTCACTGAGCTTCAGTTCAGTTCAAAAAACGATTCCTATTGGGGCAACTCTGTCTAAGGTAAAAAAAACAATCCAACAAGAATATTTTTAAATTTTCTAAAACAATGAGCAACTACATTAATGATTATCTGTATATAAAATACTTAATTACTTTAACAATATTTATTTATTTTAACCTTATACGTATTTCGGCATGTTTACATGCCATTGTCAAAGGTTATAGAAAGTAAACAGTAAGTGTTGTTATAGCAATAGAACTTGGTAACTTGATCTCGGTAATCGTTTGTCATCTGCAAACGATTACCGAGATCAAGTCACCAAGTTCTATTGCTATAACAACACTAACTGTTTACTTTCTATAACCTTTGACAATGGCGTGTAACCATGCCGAAATACGTATAAGGTTAAAATAAATAAACATTGTTAAAGTAATTAAGTATTTTATATACCCATAATCAATAAATATGGACTTTAACGAAAGTAAAGCTGGAATTTATAAATAAAAAAAAAAGAAAACTACATTAATGTTTTTGCTATAAGAATGAGAAGATAATAGTGGCATGTCTTTTTAAACTAATTATGATGCGAATACACGTTCTTGCTTTAAATTTCTCAAGAATTCAAGTTTGATACTTGCCTATTATTCAGAAGCATGTTTATCGTATGACAAACTGTAATTTTTTATCGTTTAGTAAATTAATAAATTTAATTGAAGAAGTTCCAAATATAGTAGAATGGTGCTAGTAAAATACCAACCGTCATTCTTACTTTAAAAATATTGTTGGTATGCATAAATTCTATAAATTAATATTATTTAACAGAATGAAGTCTTTATATCCTAATAAACATTTATTTTCTGATAATTACACAATATTGATAACTACTAGATGTTTAAATTTTATTTCTTTTAGTTACAAAATAAACAAAAACATAAATTTAAAAAATATAAGAAAGAAATCAATTTTTAAAATTAAATGCAAAAACAAATAAATGCACATGATAAAATTAACTGTTTAATTACAGCGATGTCTTGTACTTGATAACAATTCCGATTAATCCCAATTACTCCTGTCAATAATTAGGTAACGAAACCTCGATATTTTAAAACTAAACACACTTAATTTTATGTGAATAATGTATATTTCGTATGAACAAAGCATTTATTATAAACACATCTTACGAAGTAATAAAAAAGTGTTAAAATGGGAGTGACTAAATAAAGTTAACTGTTGTTAGTCCACAAACTAAGAAATTCCGTTTTGTGAACACAAGACTATAAATTGTTAGGAAAAGAATGTTAAATATCGTACACATCGGAGCATTCTATAGTAACGTAACAGCGTAATATAACACGAATACAGTATCATTCGTGTCCGTTCGCCACGCGCCTAATCCATACCCTTGGTTTCTGAACGAACGTTACAATAATACGTTATACCGTGTGCTCTAGTGGGACTATTTTCCAGTTTTTAGGCAAATACTAGTTAACGAACCACCACATTCATCTGAATGCTCACGATGTTGATACACATGAATCTCGAGCCTCGTAATGTACTGTGTAAATACCGGTAGCTTTACATTACGCCAGAATGCTGAAATGTGTACAAGGCCTAAGGTTTTCAGTATCGGAAAAATGACATGACAAGCCATGACCCGGAAAATTAGACAACGAAACCGCCTACTCTGCAAAATATAACAATACGTGTTAGAATTCCGAAAGGAAGCTAAATAAATGTACCCTCAAGAAAAATATATGTCTTTGTGTTGTTCGAGGTTTTTCTTAACGTTTTTGTGGTTTGTATTAAAAGTTGCGAAAGAAAAGTAAAATCTGCATACATATTCCGCCAGCAATTTTTAGTTAGAACTAAATTTATGCGATTTATGTGATTTTCCGTTGTATGGCTTACCGAGCAATGGTTGCAGAAAGAAATTATCAGACAAAGTAGAAAAATAAGCGCAAGGGAAACTACGAAATGTATCATTATTACTACACGCTATTAAAATTCGATTCATTTAGAACTCTTTATTTATCTTTTAAGTCTTTGAATTATATAGGTCAAGTTTGTGTTAGTCTAAGCTTTGCTTATCATGTTTATTGTATTTTTATTATTTTATCTACAAAGGCTTTGTTAAAGGGAATATATTCTTCTTCTTCGCCAAAACTCACAAAGTGGTTTTCGCTCAAGAAAAGTCGATTTTTGTTAAACTTAAAGAAACTCCAAATGGTCGTTTAATAGTCACTCTAAAATTTAGAGAAATTCGTTTTTGAAATATTTTTTATTCCTCCGCTTCCTCTTCTTCCTCCTCCACTTCTGGTTCTGGTTCTGCAGCTGCCGGTTCCTCTTCAGCCGGTGTCTCCTCTTCGGGGTCTTCCGTTATCTCCTCTTCCTCCGCTGCTCCTGTTGCTTCCGCTTCTTCATCAGCTGGCGCTGCTTCTTCTTCTCCACTGTAAGCCTGTTCAAGTGCTTTTGCTTCGGCTTCAAGAGCATCTAATTCAGCTCGCTGCCTTTCTTCCAGTTCTTTTAACTCAGCTTCTTGTGTGGCCAGGTCGGCAATTTCCGCTTCCTGTTTAGCTAACGCAGCTTCGTGTTTAGCCAATTCGGCTAGTTCTGCTTCTTGTCGGGCGAGTTCGGAAAGTTCTTTTTCTTGTTTTTCCAGTTCTAACAGTTCGGCTTCTTGTTTTGCCAATTCAGAGAGTTCATCCTCTCTCTTGGCTTGCGCTAACGCTTCGGCTTCTTGGCGGGCTTGTTCTTCTAGTTCGGCTTCTTGTCTTGCAAGTTCGGCAAGCTCTTCAGCTTGTCGTGCGATGTCCCTTTCCCGTTCTTCTTCAGCTTGGCGGGCGATTTCTTCGAGACGTAGAAGCTGCTGGCGTTCTTCTTCTGCTTTGGCAAGGTCAGCTAGTTTTTTTTCTTCTTCCAAACGAGCTCTTTCTTCTTCTTCTTGGCGAATTCGGTCAATTTCGGCCTGAAATAAAAAATAAATTAGCAACTATTCTGGTGATTTTAATATCGTATGTAGAAAATATATTAAAAAGGTCGTAGAAAAAAGGACTACTTTAAATGGTTTTGATGACATTTTCATATTTTGCGTAGTTCTTTTACTATACCGAAATCCCATTACTGCTTGGCAACTCTGATGAATACTCCAGAATACATATGGTTGGTAGAATGGTCGATAACAAGAATACTTATTCTCTTATTATCAGCATCGTAAGGATAAGAAGACATAACAAAACTTGAAAAATGACTAGTAGAGCTAAAGAAGCAGAATTTTTTTTTAAATTTGGTTGATCAAAGAATTTCCTCTCAGGAAGTTGGAACAAGTTAGAATGAAGAAAACGTGGTGTAACGTATATACCGTTTCAAGACCAAACCTATCAAAACAACTTGTGAAATAAATCTTCATATTTACCTGCTTGGCCAATTCTTCTTGCCTGGCTTGCTCTGCCTTTCGTTCCATTTCTGCTGCACGTTCGGCTGCTGCTTGAGCTGCAAGTTCTTCCTGACGAGCCAATTCTGCTTTCCTTTCTGCTTCCTCTTTCAAAGCTTGAGCTTTCTGCCTTGCCGCTTCTTCTGCCAATGCTCTACAATAATTTTATCGTTAAAAATCAGGTTTATGGTAAGAGCCAAATAGTATACGCCATATTTAACTTCCTCGTGGCATATCAAGTATACTTAATAAGAGGAAAGTATTCTAACCGTTAAAAAGCTTGACTTCGAGAATTTGCTAGGACACGCCACCTACCTTTGTGATATGCCAAATATACTCTACCGGAAGGTATTGCAATTCTCAAAAATTTTACTTCGCGAATTTTAATGTATAAACACGTGTTCTGAGTTTTCAATAAGACTAAAAGTATTTTCAATACATTTTTGATATGGCACTGGTAAAAGCAGCAATCTAATACGATACTCACTTTTCTTCAGCTAGTCTAGCAATTTCCTTCTGACGTTTAAGTTTGGCTTCTACTTCTTCCTGTGACGCGCTGATTTTTCCTAGACGAATGGAAGCCTTGTCGACGCTAAGGTCCATTTTCTCTTCTTTAACAGGATCGGCAATTTTCTTGGCTGCCGAGAAATGGCGAGAAGGACGCGCTGGTGATAGAGGTCCTGAAATTTATTTTCTTATATTCTACCTTCAATACTGATAAAATGTGGCAATTATCTATGCCCTTTGTGTTACTTCCACTGATGATTTATTGGTATTTGTAAAGTGTGGAAATAGCACAGAAATTGTTAGAAAGCGTCAAACTTCTTATACGGATTATTTTTATTTTTCAGTGTTTAGTTATTTTGTTTAAAGCGAGGTTTTAGAATTTTTACTTAAATGTGAACTTACATTTTTTGAAGCATGGCTCCAATCCTTGGTGGCAGGTAGATTTAAAAAGATATATTTAAAAATTCTGTTGGTTTTATAATATACTTGTTTAAGGTCTTCTTTAGAGTTAGCAAAAATCACACTGGGTTGTGTACAAAAAATACAAAAATCACGTTAATAAAAAAATTTCATGCTGCAAAAATACCTACTACACTAACATCGAAATGTTTAGTGTGTAAAAAATGAAATTAAAGAAAAAAACTTATGTTTGTGGATTTAAAAAAATAGGTATGGAAAAAATAAAACAATTTTGTAAGAAAATAAATTTTATTAAACACAACATTTTGAATTTTTGTATAAATGTAAAATAGGGCACCGTGCATAAAACATTCCTGATTTTTTTGTGTTGTATCACAACTTTTAAACTATATTCGAAAGAGTTAGAGTCTACATTTTTAGCTCACACCATTGTGTTAGTGACCTTTCACACCGGTTCAACTTCAGGAAAAGTAGCTATAAATTCTGCTTAGAGTGACAAAACACAAACCCGATACTTCAGCTACTTACTTGAAGTTTTTAAGTATTAAGAATGCGAATTTCTATTCTACTTTGTATTAAAATGTAAGTACACGAGTGTGTTATAATAAAATCATTTTACAGACACAAATTATTATTGTTATATTATGAGAAAACTTAAAACAACACTAAAACATGGTGATTAGTAGGTTAATGAATTAATTAAAATTTGTGTGTAAATCTCTAAAATTTGGGAAAGTAGTGAAGATCAATACTCGTCCTTTTTAAAGATTTATTAGCAGTGGATGTTTTCTATTCTCACACGTGTTAGTATAAAATCCTTAAAACAACACTAAAAGCTTTTTAGTAACTGTACTATTTCTGCTTGAATTGTTTTTAGGTTTGAATGTTTTATGCACGGTACAAAGTTGCAACAAAAAACTAAGTGCGTCACATTCATGGCATTCATTAAACCTTTCTTATAAAGAATAATAAAATAAATAGTAGATATTAAAAGGCAGTGACGTGATTTTTGGATGTACAGAGCGTTTAGAGGGTATAAAAATCGATCAAAATGTAACAAAACGTTCGATAAGAAGTCGTAAGCGTTAGGCAGCAGAAATTTCGACTATTTTCTTGTCTTCTACTTTCTCATCTGGAAGGAAAACCCACAAAATAAGATCACACATAAAGAGAAAAAGCGAAAAGCACTGAAATATGTGGTTGTTATTATGCTAATGAGGGAATGAAAATGTTTAAAGTATAGGTCCCTTGAAATAAATACAAAATTAGTCGCGGAAAGATTTTAAAATTAATTTAAATAAAACAAACACGTTACTATATACCCCGTCCTTGTGGGTACAAATATTTCTGTAAACGACGAGCTAATTTGAAACCGGCTTGCCAAATTCCAAAATCATTACGACTTATAAAATAGAAGTTGCACACGGTGTGCCAGGACTACGCAAGGTTACACATTCAATTTGATAAAAAAGTGTTAGGTATTTGAGTTCAATCATAAGAATTTTACCACGAAAATAAAACCCTCTAATAAAATAAGTCGAAAGAGGAAATACGATAGGGTATAAAAATTCAATCAGTAGAAAATACGATATTGTTCGTGCATTTGGCTTTTTCTAACTTTTCGCGGTTGCGAAAAATATTGCCAGATTTAATATCGAAAGTTTCTTATAATAATAAGTCGTTCGGCAAAGCAAGCGAATTATGCAAGATGCGGCGAAATGAAAGAAAGTGCACGAATGCAGCAGCCCTGCTCCATTGAACCGCTGAAATCTGAAAGTTACACTGAAAGCGTATCATTTATAAGCTTCAGTAACTCGATTTAGTCAAGATTATGTGCTGAATATTTGATGTAATAAAAGTGGAAGTAAACAACAGTTTGTGAATTGAACACATTGAATGATTAGATTTGTTTCGTAATTTACATTTAAATAAATTAAGAATTAAAGACCATATTCCTAAATTTTACAAAACTTAAACGATATATTTTTAATATGCTATTATGGCTAATCACCGACGCCGGAGGGTTGACAACTATTACATCTGCAATTTCTTCCATATATGAGACTCTAATTTTTTATTACTAATTTTATGATTATTTATTTCTATACATTTTGCCAAATACACCCCCACAATTTGCGAAATACGTGTATAGTTGTTTTGACATAATTCTTTACGTCAATCCACCTCTATAACTTCTAATAAAATAAACAGACGCGTTTAATTTGGCACAAGAGTTAAACTGAAAAAGCCCCCTCACGTTTTCGAGACTACTGCATAAATAGTTGGCAGTTAATTTTCAGTGTTGCATAAGTAAGTGTAGTAAGAATAAAATAAAAGCGAGAAAGTACGGTATGAACTATTTATCAAATGAATTCAACTTCTGGAACATCCAAACCAATTATTACCCTTCAATTCAGACTTAACCTTGAACGACCATGAACTGAACACGAAAAACTTTTCTTCGATTGTTTACTTTAGCTTCTTATTTCAGCACTTTGTGAAATTTTCGCGTTTGTCCGTTTCAGATTTCCAATAGGCTCCATAGGGCAAAAACACTTTTCTAAGCTACGTGTCGGTACCTGCAGCTCCCTCTCGAGACGCCATTGCTTTATCGCTACGGAACTTGTTAATGTAGTAGCTTAAAAGCTGGATGTCATCCTTAACGGGATCCTCATAGGAGTAAATGTTAGGCCGACGCCCATAAGCTCTACCGCCTGCGTAAGATACAGCCGCCAAATGACCTGGCCCTAATGATAAGTCATCCATCAATAAAAAATATTCTCGTGTCCCCCCCCAAAATATTATCTTGTAATTTTGCGAAAGCCTAGTGCAGAAGCTTAACATATTTGTTGGCATACAAACAAGCGCAATCGAAACGGAGTGTTGTGTTTAAGGAAAGTGTCCCTGCAAAAAATATTTGCAAAAATATAAATCTGGTGAAGTTGTGTAGCAACAAAAATTTTTAAAGGATTGTTGGACCTTGGATTTATGTTTGGGCGTACGAAATTGATTAAGAAATGTCGAGAATTTAAACAAAGGATACAATAAGTAAGTGGCAAAGATTAAGAGTATTGTTTAGTTTGTCCTACGTATGCTTCCTAACAATCAGTACGTGTGAAATATCAAACACCTCTTAATTCTTTGATTTATTTTAAAATTTGTTGTGGATTATTTTTTTGTAGTTAGCTAAGTTACTAGCGCTGATAATAGGAGGAGGGGGAGTTTATAAAATCAAATAAAAAACATTTCTTCGTATATTGCTTAAATTTATTTTTCACGCCTGATGTGCTCTAAAAATTGTTTTCTTTTTTTCTACCTTATATCTATGATGAATATAATTATGTCAAAAAATAACCTAAGTTGTGTTGCTACAGCAAGTCAAAAATACTCATAAATTGGATGACTTATAAACAGCAAGATTTTCACATTTCTTAGTGAATAATTTCCTTTTTCGTACTCTTTGATTATTATTATTGCATTAAAAGCTCGCTGTTTTGTAACAGCAAGTCCTTAGTTGCAGGATGCAAGCAAATGGCAATTAAACTCTCGAGTTGGTTTTTTTCTGCTAGTTTGAAACTTTAAAATTAAAAACATGAGCTGTTATGAATTCGTTGCTTCTGGACTTATTATTAAATTTTCAAAAGAAAACTTTGTTCGGTGGAACATTAGCGATACGAAAACTGTGAAATCGCTTTCTCAATTATTTTGCTTTGATCGCAAAACTTTAAAATTTTCAACACTTTACGAAATGAAAACTTGCTGAAATCACAGAGCCAACTTTTACTTGAAAAATCAATCGAAGGGGAAATGTGTATTCTTAATCTAAAAGCTCCTATTCGAGCACTAAAAGTTATGTCTAAAAATAAATAATAGAACTGTTGTCTTAAAAATGCAACATTAAATGCATCCACAAAAAAGGGTGTAAAAAGGTAAAACAAACTTTGTAATTTTATATAAGAGAAAACTTATGATATCGAATGTTATGTGGCTATAAAGAAAACCACAAAAGCATGCAACAAAGGGTGCAACCAACTGTAAAGGGAGCACAGAGTAACAGCTTTTATTTCTCAAACTATTCTTTGTTACAGTAATCGATCCGTTGCAGTATCAAGCTTTAAAATAAAATCCGAGACATTTACAGTGGTACATTATCGCCTGCATTTTTCTAGGCGTTTAAACAAATTTTGTTTAGTGAAATAAATATTTTGTTGAAATTATCGTTAACTGACGATTTAACAATTTAGCATAATATAATTATTCATTTTAATCAAGTTGTAAAAATAACATGAGTTTTTGTATATAAGCAACCAACACAACAGTTCTAAAAACCAATATTTCTAAAAATTTAATGCACTGAAGTTTTATATCTAATGGCATCATTTTTACGCTCATAAAAGTGAACACAAAATTTTAAAGTTTGCTTGGCATTTTTCTATGCATTTCTAAATGCTTATTGCTAGCCATTTTCGGTCATTGTACTTACCTATGTATTTCCTTATCGGCTCAGAATAGTAAGTGGTATAATGAATTTTAGAATTGTAAGGAGATGTGTTCAACATCTTATAAATATAGTCATCAGAAGTGATTCTGGAAGATAAAATTGGTTCTGAGTACCTGCAAATAAAAATTTTTTTAAGCGAGTTTACTACAAATAGTACATATTTTATTATATCCCACTCCTGATTAAATTTCTGCTAGAAGTGTCCAAAATCTTATTACAACTCCCATTAAAATAAAGGGAAATCTATATATTCATCAATCAGAGTGCTTTTATTAAAGGAATTCGGTGCAATTGTTCAGATTCCCATTGAACCTCATTTGAATTGCGGCACTTTGAATTCCTCTAGTAATTGCACTTTATTCTTAGATTGCAGTGACACGTGCGTGGTTGTAATTTGCAGATTCCCTAAGCGAATTCGTGACTGATATCGAAGACTCGACGCTAAAAATAATTTTGCTTCGAACCAAAGATTACATACGTATCTTTCCATTTTGACAGTTAAATTAAGTTTTGCCATATTATTCGTCGGAAAATTGTATTTTTCTTGAGATATGCTAGTTTAAACAAGAAGATACGAGAAGACTTCTAATTTGAAATGTCAACAACACTGTCCTCGGTAACCTCTTGAAAGAATAAAGATTTTCGTCTGGAACTACTCATCATTTATTTCTCCAAGATGCGGTTGATTTAAATGCCGCTGGTAATACTTTTAATTGCTTAAAAAAGTATGTAGGTTTGAGAAAAGGTATAAAAAGAGAGTTTTATCGAGCAGACTAAATTTAGTAGAAGATTAAAATCGTTCAAGTAAAGAATAGCTGATTATTCTTTTCGGTTTTATGGAGATTTAGGATAATGAGTAAATTCAAAGGATTTAAAAGTGCTAATTGTTTCAAATTGCTGTTCTTGCTTTAAAACAAATCATTATGCCATTATAAGTGTTATTCGCAAGTAATATGTGAAATCAACCTATACGCTTCCTTTTCAATTTCTGACATTTACGTAATTTGTGTGTTCACTGTTTAATGCTGATTATGTGATTAACAAAAAATACTTACCTAGTACTGTATGGCAGCAGGGAGAGTGGAGTTCTAACAACTGGAGTATGAATCCGTTTCAAAAGACCCGCCGCGTCAGCTCGGATGCGACTAGTTTCATCGTTGAAAATCTAAAACATAATGTATTTGAGATATATGCTGTTGCTTTTCGTGCTCAATCTAGGCAAAAGCTTAAAATACGACTCTGAAGTCCTCCATATATTTAACCACAGCCTGACGGGAGTATAAAAGGTATGAAAAATGATGCTCCCTTCAGGATGTGTCTCTGGACACAGCATAAAATTAAAAGATGAAAAAATCAAAAATCCTGTAACAACTTCGCCTTAGAAAAAATTAAAAATAAGAAGTGGTGCAAAAATGTCAGCAGATGAAAAAAAAGTATAATAAAAATTAAAAATTTCCAAAAATGAAAAAGCAGGTAAAAGCGAAGAAAAAGGTTTATTTAAATGAGGATTTTAGTTTCAATTTATATTTTGTTTTTTTTTAATTATTACTAATTTCGTTCAACAATAAAATGCTGGGTGTAGATCGAAACGTTTCGAACATCTTCAGTACATTGTATGAAATCGCTGTACAAATAAAACAAACCAGTCAAGTCCTTAAAATCGTTTCCATATTTATGGTTCCATATAAAGCTTTCAAATATTCATACTTACTGCGTCGTAATAACGATACGAGTATCTATTCCAAACGGATCTCCAGTAACGGGACCAACTGGGAGTCCAATAAGTAGACCAATGGTATGGTAAATCAGAACTGGTCCAATGTTTAGACCAATATGGAGATAAATAATTGTACCGCGAAGTTTCAAGTGCAGGATACCAGTTACTTATTGAAGGATACCATGAACCTAATGAAGAGTACCCTGAAGAGGTCAACGATGGGTACCAATATTTGTTCGATGAAGGGTACAAATATTTGTGCCATGTAGGTAACCAGTAGTTGTACCAGCGTGACCAATAAGAAGGCAAAGAGCGATAGCTTACTACGTTAGAATAATCAGAGTAGCTAAGGCTTGGAATATCATACCAATAACGATACCAATATCGAGAAAAGCGAGGAAGCCCTAATATATCAGAATAGAGCCTTAAAGGACGTCCTACTATACTGTGATAATAAAGGCTGGTAGGTGTATTGACATAATACCGGTAATCCGTTATCGGATTTCTGATATAGTATGTTCTCTGCAAATAAAGCATTTGTATTCAGTAATTTGTAAACATTTACGAACCACTAGCCGATTCTGATTTAGAAGCATTATGCTGTGTGATGAATTGCCACGCAATATGGTAGAGAGAACGTAAGTGCTTGCTGCATAGTAGTTATTACAGAAAAGTATTTTTCCAGCACGTTAGAAATGGCCTTTAACAGTTATATTCTTCTAATTAACAAAAATGAAGTAAACTGTTCGAAGATGATCTCCAAGCAAGCACACGAGACGTACAACATGCTGAAGTAAGCACTTCATGCGTTTTAGATATTGCTCAATTATATTAACAAAAATTTAAACTTGTAGGTTTAAAGATAATCAAATTTTGTATTTGTTTGCCATTTACTTAACTTTAAAAATAAATTGGACGTATTCGACGACTAATTCCTAATTCAGTTTTTCACAGTGTTAAGAGAAAGATTGTTTAAGGTTTTCCCAAAGAAAATCATAAAATAGTTTAAAGAGAAAATTAAGTACCAAAATATTATTGTTAAAATTAAATTAAAATTATTATTTACAGTAACATGCTGTATTGATTATTTATGACTATGAATAGCATTTTCCTCCAACCCTCGTACATTTATTATAAGTATCTATCCAATAGTATTTTTCCTTTTTCATTATCCTGCTGCACCCCACTCAAATTTTCATTTTTGTCCCGTTAATCTTAATCGCGTAACATTTTTAATTTTTTGGTATTTAGAAACCTACTTGCATTACGGGATTCTTCTAGTTATGTATATGGGTCTCTGTACTATACCTTTAGGATTTACAAATTCCACCTTTTTCTTGTTACCTTTTCCCCTTTCTCTTTTATTACATCATTTATTCTACCAATTTTCCCGTAGTTTTATATAATAGCATGCAACTCATCTACCCACGATTTACTTACATTCCTCTACAAGTAAAATGTAAATCTAAAAATCAAGTTCTGTATACCAGAAAATAGCATAATGTTAATTTAATATTTTCCAATTGTAACAACAATGAAAGTCGTATTTCAACAAACAATACAAGAGCAGTTTTAATGTCGAAACGTTTCGATCGATACCTTTTATTGTGAAACGCTTAAAATGAAAGGATCGCTACTGAAAGTTTGATAATTACAAATTTAAATTTTAAACAGCTACGCACAAATCCTTTCATTTTTCCAATTTGATTTTATATTAATTACCTATCATTTGTGTTTGCATGACTTGCTATATTTCCATGTATTCATACTTACAAAGTCATACCAACGAGTCCAAGCGCTATTCCAAGAAGATCTCCAATGACGCGTATAGCTAGGTTGCCAATACGTAGACCAATAGTAGGGTGAATCGTAACTAGTCCAATATTTAGACCAATGTGGCGAAACAGAACTATATGATAAAGGATATGAACTGCTAGTTAGTGAAGGGTACCTGTTGTACCAGTTGTATGAACGTATTGAAGGATACCAAGAACTTAGTGAAGGGTACCATGATGAACTTAATGAAGGGTACCAATATTTGTACGATGAAGTTGACAATAATTTGTACCATGAAGGTGACGAGGTGTAGTCGTACGCTGTACGTATTGAAGGATACCAAGAACTCAATGAAGGATACCAAGATTTGTACCACGAAGGCGACAAATAACTGTGCCAGTTGCTACTGGTATATGGGGAGTACCAGCGGGATGAATAAGGCCAATAACGATAGGTCGATACGTCATCGTATAAATAATCGGAATAGCGGCTGCTGGGGATATCGTCCCAGTAACGATACCAATAACGAGACCAACGAGGATAGCCTAATATATCGGAGTAGAGCCTCCATGGGCGCCCTATTATACTGTGATAATAAGCGCTGGTTGGAGTATAAGTATAGCGGTAATTCGTAATCGGATTTCTAACATAGTACATCCTCTGCAAATAAAGCATTCGTATTCAGTTGCTTGTGGTTGCACCATTAATTAATTATCAATAATGATCACTAGCTGTTTCTAAATTAATAAAAGCATGACTTTGCATTGCAAAGCTCGTTTGCTTAATGACAAAGTGGAAATTCACTGTAAAATCTATTTTCATAACCAAATTTTTCAGTGAATCTTCTACAACACTGCCTCGTTATTATACATATACATCATGCATACACCTGTATCGTTATGTTTAATACTTGATTAAATGGATTTTATTAAAGAGTTGTATAAAAGTTTAATTAATTAATATTGAAATTAGAAATAAATGCATCAAGTTGAAAAATTGCAGTAAATATGATTTCCAAGCGAAGAGAAGGATGAAATTCATGCATTTTTAGAAGTTGCAGAATTTGTAAGTGCATTTAGAAGTTAATTTAGATACAAATTTTGATCTGGATTTTATTTTGCGAATACAATCAGAAAGTGAATTTGGATTCAAATTCAATCCAAACCTTAATTTGTATGCGTAACTAAAACTTCTTCGGATTTAAAACTGTTATATATTATATAAAGGACCTCGATCCGCCAGACTTGGTTTGAGATACATAAATGAATTCAAATTCTTCAAACGACTGTAACGTATTTTAGCAAATGGGTTTGCTAGAGGGATTCAATAGATCAAAAGCTAGTAAGTGGGACCTAATCCGTTTATTTATGTCTAATTCTGTTCCTCCACGCCTACCTTTGTATCTGAATTCAGATCTTAAATCCGAATGTAATTGAAGATTGGATTTTGATTCAGTTAGTTTTTGATCTTAGAAGATAAGAAAAAAAAAGAGTTTTTAAAAATTGGAAAAGCAAAGTTAATTGTTCGATACCAGTTCGGATACGATTTCGATTTGGAATTATAATTGGAATTGGATTAAAGGATTTGAAATCCTAACTGAATCCAAACTCATACAAGTAACCAAATGTTCTTATTTATTTTGAATTCTTATTCAAATTCCTATTCTGTTTCTAATAACGGACAATTGGTACTAAACTCGCATGGTAAATACAAACGAATTTTACATTTAAATTCAAATGTAAATGAAAGCGCCAGGTTAAGAAAATAAATAAGAAGAAAATTTAAACTATAATTAAGCAAACTAGAAAATTTAACTTCTAGATCCTAATAGCGGCGAAGTTGTTGACTGAAAGTGTTTTTTTATATTTTATTTATGTTGCGAAAATAAAATAATTTAATTTGATTATAAATGTTGAACATTTAGTTTAAATAAATAAAAAACGCAATCAAGCAGTTTTTGGTAAGTACAAGAAAAATAAATTCAAGGTTTATATAATTTTCTATCGAAACGTTTCGAGCAAAAACTAAAAATTACGAAACTAAATTTTTTCTTGTTTCTTTTAATTTTGTGCTGTTATAAATTGAATTTAATATGGATTCAAACCAGAATCGGGCATTCATATCCCTTGCTTGGCTACATCTAAATTGACCCTTAAAATCACAAAGAGTGACACATTTTTGAAAATGCATACTTACTACATCATACCAGTGTCGTCTGTACCCTAATTGATCAAAATAGAGACTGGTAGGGCGACTTACAACGGAGTGTAAGTAAAGCCGACCAGGACGATAGATAGTATAACTGTCTAGTCCTGGAATCGCCTTTCTAACATAGAATATCCTCTGCGAACAAAGCATTCGTAACTCAATCACTCGTAAACTACCTTCAGTGATACCAACAAAAATATTTGATTTTATTTTTTCTTTGTGAAATGGAAAGCGTGATTTTTTTGCAAAGCAGCTAAGGATTTTGAAGGAGTTCGCCTCTATTATTGGCTTTGGCAAGGACGACATTGACGCGGCTGTTGTGCTAAGTGGGCACGTTTCAGAATAAAATGGGTTGTGAAGTGATGTAAAACCAGAAATTGTAATGGCTTGTATTGTCTCCAGTTATTTTTCACGATTAGTGACATTATTGCTGTTTTGGCAGCCGTTGGGCAATTATTACGACATCGATTTGCTGGAAGAAAATACAACTATGAAATTTGTTTCAATTTAATTGATTTGAACGCAGACGAATGTAGTAAAAAGAAAAAATAATTAATTTTTTGTTAGAAGTAGCAAATTTTAATTAAATATTTTTCTATATTTTAAAATATTATGATATTTTGTTATACCAGCTTAAAATTTTAATAACTAATTATTAAAAAAAATTTATTTCAAGTTCATGTTTTTGGTTGTTTCTTTTTAAATATATTTTTTTCATTGAAACAGTTTGATTTAACAAATTAATTTATTAATATTTGCATTTCTATAAAATGCTGCCAATTTCTTGAAATTCTAAGAAGCAGATTCGATTTTTCTTTACTTTTTTCCCTTTACTTAAAAAAACAACACACTATAATTCTAGAAAATTAAACTACTCTAATTAGGAACATAAAATTGTTTAAATAATATCCATTTTTAAATTTTCACAAGTTTGTGTAACAGTGGAAATTTTCTAGAATTTTTAAACCTTCCAGATATCTGGTTTGTTATTTAATTTCCAAATAGTTTAATTAAAGATTTACTTAACATGCATCTTCTCTAAAAAATTTTAGGTATTCTTAATTTCAAACCTAATTACACTAATATTGAAAAATTCAGCTAATATTTGTAGTTATAAGAAAAAAAGGTTTTCGTCAAGAATTTTAATGAGGCAGTTAGTGATGGTACAGTAGTCAAATTGCTGACATCCTTTATCCCGAAGAAAATTATAGCATTTCAAAATTAAGAAATTCTTTGTCACAGCGAGTAATCTTACGAAAAGGTGATAAAATTTTAGAAGAATTTAGAAACGCAAATTATTGTATTAATTTACAGTAATTTCCAATTTATTTCGTTAATAGGAAATTTCCGTTTCGCGTGGCAAATTGTTGGGGACATTTTTTCCTTTCCTAAAATGTAAGCAAAAAAGCTTAATTTTGTATAGTCTGCTTTATTGAATTTTTCAATTTAATTACCAATCTGTAGTCAATTCAGCAAACTGAATTAGCGTTAATTAAGGATGTTAAAAAATCTCTGATTTCGTTTTTTCCTTCATTTCAAGTAACTAAAGCTGTTTTTGTGTTACGTATTTTGTAGCAGTAGAAATTATTTTATAATTGGTTTTTTTTTAATTCGTTTGTACTTAATCATCGAAACGTTTCCATCTCAGTAATCCTTATTTAATGTTAACACTTACTTAAATTCAAAAAAAATAAAAACTCACGATGATATTAGGCTTATTAAAAAAATAAAAAATCACACAAAAATCATAAATAACAAAAACTATAGCATCTCTTGATTTTGTGCTGCTAGTTTAAGTGGAATCTTTCAGAATCAACCGTCCATAGAATTATGTTGCCGGCAGTTCTTAAAATTTATACTTACAGCAGAGTACCAATGGCGTTGGTAACATAATGAGTTATAAGAGTACCTCATAGGGCTACGGATTGTTTGATGTAAATAAAGCCGACTAGGGCGATAGATATTAAAACTGTCTAGTCCTGGAAACGGTTTTCTTTTAAAGTTTATTGAAACCGTAAACTGCAAATAAAGCATCCCTTATTTGATTATTTCAAAATTTCAGCAGCTAGTAGTTGTAAAAAAAATGTTTAACTTAATTGTTTAAAGTAATTGCACAAGTTTGTATGTGTAATCATGTAAGAAGTTTTAATTGTATTAAACAATTTATATTTCTGTAATGATAATTTTGTTTCTCTACATCAAAAAGTTGGTACGTTTAGGAATTGTTTAATTAAACTAACTACCAGAAAGAATCTCATTTTACCATATTTTCTGTAAATTATCAACGTTTAAAAAAATCTGTCCCCATCTAAGAAAAATGTCAATTTAAAGAAAAACCGACCGTGTGTAGAATGTAAAATAAGTTGTGTAGCGAGAAAATTTGCAGATTCATAAGAAATAATGCATTTCATTTTAGGAAACTTTGGGTGGCCTTATTAATATCTTAATAACAAAACAAATGTGTTAAAAGTCACAAAATTGTTTACTTTTAGCCAATTTGTCTGAATTCAGAAGAAAATGGCTGATAATGTCAAAAAACAGTCAGATAAATAACGTTTGGAAATTTTTTCAAGACAGTGTGTCAATTTTTTCTAATCAAACTCTGTTGGGGAAAATTGTAACTTGCCAGAGACATCAGTGAAAATAAAATATTTTAAGGAAATGTGTATTAGTTTCGTCAACAATAACTAATAATCAGAATTTTTTTAGCTAATATTATACTATGGCAAGTCTATATAGAAAAGCAGACAATTTCTAAAACGATTTTACGGTTTACAGAAAATAGATTAGCTTAGTGAACTCAGAAAGTAAATTCTGTCAATTTTTTATAGCACTCATTAAACTGGCCAATATTCATAAAATTTTAATAAAAAATTTTAATTATTTCCGAAGAAGTCTGTCAATAGCCTAAAATTAGAAATTTTATCTTTCAATGTCAAGTTGGTAAATTAATTTTCAACAGCAACACCACATGTGAATTAATAATTATGGATAATTCTATTGCTTTATTATTAAAGAAATTGTGTTGTTGCTGGGCATGCTGATATTACCGTACATCAACACAATTGAGTTCGTCAATAAAAGACAGAATTGTAGATAATTTTTAATTCATGTAATCAGAAATGGTGCCCCAAAATTATGTTAAAGTACAGACAAATGTATTAATTTAGCTAATACTATAGGTTTTGCTATTTCTTCACTCTACATCTGACCTAAAAATATTTAAAACAAACATTTTTTAATTGAAGAATTTATTGTTTTGAATATGTGAAGTTAAAATTTAGTTATTATTTAAACCAATAAGATACAGCGCATTAACAAAAGCTTAAACGTACGAGCTTTACATTTCTCCCATTTAAATTTTCTGGTTCTCTTAACAGCATTTTAATACCGACATCTTAAAAATAGCTCTTTCTTGACATTGCTAATTTCTATTTTGAGATTCTTCAAATTTCCCACTTGATTTGGATACTCAGTTACATTTTCCAGTTTTATATGTTTTTCAACCCCAGAAACATAATTTAGATGGCAATTTACAAACTACCGGTGATGCTACATTAGTTAAAATATAAATATCCAAATTTTATGTAAGGTCTATTTACAGCGTATTTCTGAATCACGAAATAATATAAAATTAGAAACAATGTGAATATAGCTTGGAACGCGTCCAATTATAAATTCGCTCCAACATCTGTTAGCTTTATTTCGAAACGCTTTGATTACACTTAGTGGATTTATATGTAGCGGGTTTGCCTTCTTTCGGACCGACACTAATTTTGCCAATTGTCTTGAGACCAAAACGTGGGTTGAGTCAGCTAATAGAATTAAATTGCAGTTTCAATGAAATGTACGTATAAATTAGCACAGGTGAGCGAACTTCCTTACAATACGGATCTAATTTCCTAGAGAAATCAGGGAAATTGATGCGGTGTACGATTGAAACGTGCCTTTCAGTTTTCAGATTTAGATTTGATGTTAAATTTAAGTAAGGTGTGCCTTGAAATGGAAATTAATTAGAGATTTGTCTTTTACTATGATTTTCATTGGAATAATTATTTTAAAGACACTGAAGTTTATTCATTTATACGAAATTTATGCTTTTGGCTTCATTTTAAGCTAATAAATAACTATTGAAGTTAGGCTTATTCATATGCAAATTGAAACATGAAAGAACAAAAGTATGCCAACCAAAATAGATAAATGATTTATGTTGACACCTAAAGTAATTACACGGAGCTATTTTCATTACTACTGTAGTTTTGATATTGGACATTATTTGGACATTATGGACATACCGTTTTTACGCAATTCTTAATAGCATACTAACTGGACAAATAAAATAAGCCAGAATTTTGCGATGGCTTGGTGACAACAGTAGAAAATTTAGAAAATTTGAAAATGTACTCCCTCTCGAGAAATATCACCTCCTTCTCTTCTTTTACCCTCTAAAACTCAAATGTTACAAAAATTTGTCGAGAATTGTTCTTTTTAAATAAATATCATCTAAAATCATCTGTTATCTTATTGCAAAGCAATAAAAGCAAGGAACTATCGAAAATTGCTCAGTTTTAACAAGACACGTTTACCCTCACCTCAAACCATCTTCCAGCACTCCCTTGTCTCCTAAACACAAAATTAATTTAAATATCAACTGCTCTTTTCACGTAATCCAATATTTAGTGTAAACACCCCACTTTTTTTTCGAGTGAGCCCAGCTCACTAATCTCAATACATCCTTGAGGGACAAACTAATGCAAAGCAACATTTAGGCCATTATTAAAAAATCAGAGTTTTTAAAGGAATTTTAAAAGAACAGAATAGAAAAGTTCAAAAGAATATAAAATAAAAAATAAATAAATAAAAGTTTATTTTTTCCACAGAATTTTTTGTTCGCTTAAGAAATTTTAATGTTTGTTAAGGAAGCTTTATTTTTCTTTAAGAAGCTTTACTTTTCTTTATAGAAAGCTTTTTTTTATAAAATTTTAATTTTGGCCCAAACGGCGCCTCATAACTAACTGTTCAATAAAAAAGAAGATGAATAAAAGTTGTGTATTATATCATCTACCGGTGGCGTTAGCGTTATAGCACACAGATTTTAACCAGTATACACTTATACAGGTCGATTAGAAATATTCAGGGCCAGTTAGTCTGCTCATTTATTATTGGCGATAGAAAAAAAATGTATAATTAAAAGTTATACAGTTTATACTGACGAGTGTTTTAAGCGTACCAAACAAAATGGACGACTTTGGTTTAAGCGGAAGCGACTATATTTTTATTGTTTTTAAATAAAACATCCTGTATTTTTAAGCTAATTTGATTGTAAACCTAAAGTTAATAACAAGCGAGATAATTTGATTTAAAGCAAATGATGAAACCAATGATAAAAATTATAAATACATTGTAAATGATCATAAGGAGCTGTTGTTAAAAAAATAATAAAAGCGATAAACAAACGTGTAACATCTATCACAATAAAGTTTGTGGATAAACTAAAGCAGTGTTCTTTCAATTCGGTAATCAAGGCGCTTTTAGCTGTCAACCTAGGTCATCCGACCTAATTCCTATAGATTTCTTGTATGGAGATTCTTAAAATGCAATAAACAACTGTTGTCATTGACATGAATTGCACGTTTGTTTATTGCTTTTATCATTTTCTTACTAACAGCTTCCTAAGAGCACTTGATTTAGAATCATTACCATTGATTACAAAAGTTGCTTTAAATCAAAATATCTCGCTTGTTATTAACGTTAGCTACAGCTGTGTTGGAGTTTTTTTAACAGAATTTACCATACAATCGAATTAGCCTAAAAATTGCAGGGTGTTCTGTTTAAAAAAATAAAGATGTACATTTGTTTCTATCGCCAATAATAAATAAGCAAATCAACTGGTTCTGAATTTATAATCAACTTGTATACCGACAAGTTTTAATCACATATACTATGCAAATACGAAGAAGTAAAAATATCCAAATGTATAGTTTGGATTAGAATTCAAATTTGTTTTAAAAAATCAAATTATGTTTCTTAGATTGCATATTTTTAAATTTTCAAACTTGTACTGGTATTTGAATAATCCTAAGCAATATTTTTCAAATTTGATCTTAAATAGGTAACATTTTGACGACCGACTTCACACTACCTTTAAAGCTGAAATAAATGAATGGTGATTAAACTCCAACAATTTAACGTAAAAAACTAGCAGTGGTTCGCAGCAAATTTAAAAAAGCATTGATGATTAACAGCAGAAATGAACCATGAAACATAAAATTAAACAAGCAGCAGTTTGAAGCACTGAAGCATAAATGGAAATGAATGAAAGAATATTAAGAAAAAAAATTAAAAGCAGTCTTGTTTGGCTTAGGCAGAAGCAGAAATGATCGGTGGAAAAACAAAACCAAACTTTCATCTCCTTACCACATTGGAATTTGAATTTAGGTAGTTGTTCACATAAGAATATGATACAGATGGACGATATTTATATGATATACGGTCGAATTCCCTCAACAGGACGGAGGGTCGCACCCTGAAGATTTGGGGCGGCGGGGACACCACCGTGAGCCTCTTGTGTCCCACATATGGGACGATACGGTCGTACGTATGTACGACATGAACCTAAAGTATTGAAAATACGTAAAGTATCATTATTGCATAACAAATTGTAACGAAATGATAATCGATTCACGATTTTCAGGAGAGAATTACAGTTTCAGTTCTTCTCCGAAAATTCATATTTTAAAATGCAAAAAATTTCATTATGCACTATCAACAATTTTAATTCTAAATCTAAAATTTTGGGCGTGACAATGGAGTTGAAAAAATTGAAAATAATGCATGGTAATGGTAATGTAAAGAAACCTTTATTCAAAATAACCTTCTCATACACCAAGAACAAGAAAATTGCACAAATCATTTGAAATAACTTTTTTTTTATAACAGTGTTTGGGAAACCCTTTTCATTCTTCTTCGTTTTATTATTACAAATACGCAACTCAGAGAGAGTTTAGAGAGCAAAAAGTAAGGTGTGAATATCAAAAAAAAAGTGAGAAAAAGCGGATGAAACGAATGAATACTGTTAATACATTTATCAGTTGGTAAAACTGTAGTTGAGGTGGAAAAACTGAAGGTTAAAATAATTGAAATTTTACCACCTAAGTGCTTTTAAAGTCTATGGACAATAAAATATTTGCAGAATTTGAAGAGATGTATTGTAAAGCAAGATATAGAAACAGTGAAAGTTCTTCTAATTTATAACGCTGTAGGAACAATACCAGAAAATAGCAATTCTGTCCACAAATAGTTTCTCACAGCTGCTACTATTGCAACAAACTCAATTTTGAGAGTTTTGAACTATACTTACACTAATTTCAAAGTTTGTACTTTTGATACTACATCTAAAATTGTTAACAAACATAAACTCATTTGATAAATTAATTAAAATACTTTATTGATATACGGTACGTTATCACATCATTACTTATCTCCCTAATCAGTAGTAATAAATTTCAGGTGACTTTGCGAAATGCAATTTAAAGGTCATTTGTGCTTTGATGTTCAGCAAAAGTTTTATGAATTGGAGATTAGTAAAAATTGTACAAATACGCTATTTCTTCAATAAAATGTTTATAGAACCTTAAACAATTTAAAGTACAAACAGACCCCATATGATTTCAAAAATTATTTATTTCTGTAGATCACAATCACAAATCAGTTAGCAGATTTTGTTACGAATCATAAAGAGGCAGAAAAGGGTTTCTCAAACGACTTTGTGCGTGTTGGGGCGTCACTTTTTCCTTTGAATTACAAAAATGTAAATAAAGTGTGGTTCATTTTCTCTCTCTTGCTCTCGTTGAAAATATACCGTACTTGTGTTTAGTGACATTGGTTAATCATATTTAATTTCTTACCTTCTCATTTTTAAACACTTTATTTTGGCCTCTTCAGCTTTAAATTGCCCTTTGTAATTTCTGCCGCAAATAGATGCTTTAAACCAATTCTAAAATACTTTTATAAAAGTAATAACATAGAGTCGACAATATTAAATTAACAGTGAAGCTTTTATATTACTATTCGTGCACTTTTCAAACTCAATTGGAGAATGCTACTTTAGAGATAATAAAAGTAACCATATTGTCTTGTGTGTCTAGACAACTTAATAAAATTTCCAAATTTTTATACTGCTTTCGGTTGTCTTAACTAATTTATATGCGTTATTCACATTTAATGCGCAAATAAAATTGTTTATCTACAAACTTAAGAAGCAAACAGTCGTTTTACTAAATAGAAGTCAATTCAAAATCATAATTGTGCTAATATGTACACTTTTTAATATTACAAATTTACCAGTGCCTCGCATTATTCTGTTGAAAGTACTGGAAAAGTTTTATTAGCTTTGTTTGCTTTTCAGTGGAGTAGTTTTAATTTTGTTTTATTATATTTCTAATTTTGTTGCTTTCCAATTTCGCTTTAGAATTTTATCTGCAGGATGTTTGCCGACCGTTGGGACACTATACAACACGTGTTTGCATTTAAAATTCATGAGATCTTCTGCATATAGTATTCATGAAGACGAACTTCCGATAATGCAGGAAATAAACAACCTTATTTTTAGTAGGTAAGTGTTTTTTTTATCAAGATTAAAACAGTAAAGCTTATTTTGAGTAAATATTCTTAGGTGTTGTTGAGAAAATTCACTAAAATTGTTTGCAAGTAGTTTGTAGTGTCTCCAGACAAATAATTTACAGGGAATGTTTCACATGGGACGAAGCTTTAGAAACTCTAATATATGTTAACAGGCAAAATTTCTTGGTTTTATATTATATCAGTGGGTTTTTGAAAAATCATTGTTTTCTTCCACTACTTAATTAGTGTAGTGTAGTCCCTTCCTTTTTCTATTCAATTCTAGAAATTGAGCGTATGGGATGGTGTCACGTCAGAAGTTTTTACATTCTACATATTGTTTTAACTGTGGTGTTTCTTTATTTTTCTTGAATTTATTTTTAGTTTGCGGAAACAGCGTTTATAATACTTCTAGCTGGATTCTTTCGTCATCACACTTGATTTATATTGACGGAAAAATAAAGAAATTGTCCTTATGTTGAAAGATAAACAAAAAATAAATTAGTGAAGCTTCCCCTTTATATTTTATTACGGGTAATTTTGGCAGGGAAATCCACTAATGAACAGCTCCTTTAACTTAACTCAATTGTTTGATACTTTTGATCTAAGGGATCGCCCATTAATTTAAAAAAAAACACATAGAAACCCTTTTGTTTCGTTAATTTTCTATTTTTTTCTGTTTATCTACTCATTTTTCAAAAAATTTCCTCTAAATAGCATGTATTGTTAGACCAATTTGCATCAGAAATTTATACATTTTCACGGACAAGCTGAAAACCTCAAGTTCAACACAAACCAACCTGGTTTAATCAACGCAACCAACCACCGAGCGTCTGTTAGGGTTGGTAAATTGCATTTGGCTTATTAACGGGCACGTTTAGTCCCCTGACTCCGTGTTGATGAACTCCTCGAGTTTTTCCTGACATTTATCCCCATAATATGGAAAACTACACACGTGCTCGATGGAGGAGTTCAATAACGGATTAAAGATTAAACAGGTGCAAGTTTTAACGAACCATATTTACTTAAACTTCGTGCGGAAGTTTGTAAAGCGCTTCCTGATTCGATAATAGTCTGGAAATCGTCCAATAAACTTTATTTCTATCAACAAACCGAAAATTGTCTACTTGGAACTCGGACGGAATTTAGAATTTTTATTTTTGTGGTTATGGGTTTAATGCCCAAAGTAATAATAAATGTATTGTATGTTGTTCGAATGATCCTGTACAAATTTTCCTGAAGCACCAACTTGTTCAAATTTAATTTATAATTTGAATTAAACACAAAAGTCGTGTAAATGCAAAATTAAGTCAAGTTCAGACCCTGAACTTTTGTGGACTTTAGCAGTTTTGTTTGGTATAGAAGAAATGTTAAGATAATTGACTTTCGCATGAATTTCGTCTCAAAAATTCAATTATAACTGTATTTCCGTTGTCTAGTTTTAAAGTTAACCAAATAACAAAAGAGAGACAAATGAAGACATACTTTATTTTCTGGAAATTAAAATATGAAAAACTTACCTTTCCTAGTCCTGGAAGGAGCCTCACTTGTCTAGAAGGTGCATACTGCTTGCCCAACCGGCGGGAAAACAGGAAACACAAACAAAAAGGAAAATAATTAGATAATGGAAAAGTTAGTATTTGGTTACAGAATGCGGTAAATACAAGTACGCAATGTATTTGTATTTACTTACCATTGAAAATTCAAATCTTTTGACGTAACATAAAAGAAAGTTTATTTTTAACTTTTTTTCATTAGGAAACACATTTCTCTTTTCTCTTGACACATTTTGTGTTTGTGTTCAATTGACCTGCGGTGTAATGATGCAATAACAAGTAAAACCCCACGATTTAATTATGCTGTATATTTGTTCAAAGAATTTGCTTTGTTAATGGAAATTCAAAGAAGTTCTCGTTACTGTTATATTACACTTATAAAGTTAGACTTTCATATATACTACTGTTCTGAAGTTATTGAACTTTGACAAATACATTATTTGTTTTTCCGCGTCAAATATTTCATTTTACAGACATGTTAGTAGAACGGATTTGAAGGTTTGGAAATCGGAAACAGATCACAGGATTCACTAAATCACTAAACTACTATGGCAGCAAAATACAAAAATAAAAAACCCAGTGAATTTTAAAAATCTTTATATATTAATAACAAAAAAAGGTTAAAATATTACATAGGTATAAAATAACACATTTCGATTTTTACCTAAATATTATATTTTTTTCGTTTTCGTATTTATAATATTTTTCTTGATTTTATTTTATATAATGCTACATATTATATTAAAGTCTAAGTAAAAATAAAAGTATAGCACATTAGCTACGAAAAACCTCAGGATAGTACATAAGCCTTTAGCAACACTTCATAAAACACAGGGCCGAAACAGCTGTGCTCGAGTTCCAAAACAAAATCAAATATGTTAAAAAGCCTTGGCAAATCGGAATATGAATTTTTGGAGCCCAAAAAGCCAATTGTTGGTTAACATGTAAACTTTGGTGCTTATGTTACCTACTGTTCCGAATGACCATGTGTATATATAGGGCAAACTAACCTTCCTATTAAATTTTGTGCAGACTACCGCTAGACTATAACAAAGATAAAAATGTCCCGTACATTTAGGGATTTATTTCAGCACATATTTCGTTCCTGCGTTTTTGAGTTAGTAAGTCAAATAATGATTTAAACACGGTACGAGTAATGGCGATAAGAGGTACCACCGGGGAGTCTACCAGAGGAGGTAGAGCTGTAGCTAGAGTGGTATCCTCCGGGACCATCTCCACTGCTACGAGAAGAGCTCTCCGTTGAGTATGAGTATCCCCCTGGGCCACCAGCGGATGAACGGTTTACTCTTTCGGTGGTTGAATAAGCACGGGTGGAAGGCCGGGAATAGGGATCTCCGCTACTGCGTTCTGTGTTGGCAGAGTACGAATATGAGTACTGTTGTTCGGCTGAACGACGAGCGTCAGGGGAGTCACTCACTGTGTAATATCTTGGAGTCTGCGGAAAAGAATAATTTATTGGTACGGGACCTGAATTAGGTGAATCGTTAACAGTGTGGTTATAAGGTGGCCTAAACTATTCCACACATCCATGCATTTCCGTGAAGAATGGCAGTGAAAGTGATAAAAATGGTGAAATGGAACGAAGTCAAGAAACAATTCCAATAGGCTCTTTGTATTTGTACGATTTTTTTGATTTTCTAAGAAAAATTATAAATATTTTAAATGGTGAAACCACGGTAGGTACTCCAAAAAAAAGAGGGTTACTTTTTTGAAGAAAGAGGAATCATCTACTTGATGGTAATAGAATTAGCAGGATAAATAAAATTCATACATAAATAGGGGTTCTGGAACAGAATATTGATTTAATAGAGGAACCATAAGGAAATAAAGGTTACCATGTCATGCAAACCAATTTCCTCTACTTAACAAGGTTTGTTTTTTCATGGAGATCAATCACTGATCAATTGCTTGATACGATAGGTTACACATGAGTAAGTATTTGTAACAATTAGAAAAGGTTGGTAAGCATTCAGCAAGAACTACATAAGTTCTCCATCAGGAAAGTTTGTCATGGTACTGGCTGTTAACAAATAGAAATATGGCTGAAAGTTCAAACTACAAAATAAGTTTTAAGATGTACAAGCCAGTCATGTAATTTTATGATTATTTGTTGCTGAATTTTAGCGGCTGTGGTTTTTTCCTAGTTCAATTAGTTTTTTAAGAAATTTTTTTAATTTGAGTTTTTGGTTTTCGTTGCACATGTTTCGCCCCCGCTTCACAAATTTACATGCCAC
The DNA here is from genome assembly GCA_958336395.1 of Ctenicera cuprea. Classification (NCBI taxonomy): domain Eukaryota; kingdom Metazoa; phylum Arthropoda; class Insecta; order Coleoptera; family Elateridae; genus Ctenicera; species Ctenicera cuprea. The sequence goes on along the minus strand of OY284486.1, from coordinate 89,059,015 downwards.
TTACATAAAATTTTATAGCAAATCTTATCAACCCTATAATTTACACAAAGTCCCCAATACATCAGGATGCTCTTCGACTAATGGCAGCTTAAAGCTGCCGACTTGAAATGTTTAACAACGCGAAACCTGCCAATAACACAAATTTAATCCTTGCATGCAAGATTGATTGAGTATTTTACCTTGTGAATTTCCGCAAAGGCTAAACGTATCATTTCAAGTTGCTTCGTTTTGCCCCTGATGTACCATAAATTTAAAGAAGTTTAATTTAAACTTTAACTGAATGTTATATTAAATGAACAATCCTTGAAGCTAAGCGAATCTAGTCCACGTGGTGGCCCTCTACCATAAGTAAAAAGTAAACGTTTTCTTGTTAGCCCAAGGATTCCATAATAAATCTTCGACAGTGTTGCCCAATCTGCGTTTTACTAAACGACATGAGCATGAGCATGGAGTCCAAAGACTCCAGAATGGAGGCCATCTATAGCTAGTATAAGTACACGGTACCTGTCAAAAACAAATTTTCAAATTAACTGTGCAAAAAATTTAAAACTTTTTAGGTTAGTTGAAATTTGAGGATTCCTTTGGAATTTGATCAGCACAGATTTTACTCCGCCCCTGCATTTTTGAAGATCTTGAAAAACAAACTCTTTTTTTAAAACATTCCCTAAAGCCGATTAAATCGAGTCCATGAGGCAATTTACAATAATAAGCTCTTATATAAAAGAAGCTCCCGCTCTAATCGGCTGTGCCTGTAAGGGCTTTTTACGGTTGGACCCCAAACAATCCAAAATGGAAGGCTTAAGTCTCCTCCCCTTCTAGGATACTGAGTAAGCGGAGAATAGGTATAATCGTAATCATCTTGAGATGAAGGTCGAGGGTAACGTTTTCCGAACGAATAACGAGGAAGTACCTACGAATAATAATTATTTTGTAATGTTTTGGATTAAGATATAATTTCTTTTGTTGCTGTTTCGGCTTTGTGTTACAAAATTATATTAAATGACTAGTTATTTTTTTCTAACAATCCCTGCTGCTAAGCCGATTTATTCGTTATGGTAGTAATTAACTACCAGAAGAACATAATTCTTTTAATAAGAAAATTCTTCCACCCTGGGTCGCCCATTCGGGGCCATTCCCTGCGTCTCAGTTCGATTACGTTGGGACCATGCATAACGAAGAATGGCGGCCAGATACGGGATTTTTTTCCAACTCGAATCGAAGAATGTTTCATATACGCGGAATAATCGTATCGGTCTTCGGACTTAAACGTACTAGTGTACCGGTTTAGGAATGGATAATAACGAGGTACCTGCGGACAGTAATATTTTTGTTATTGTCTCACGAAGCAGCAAATTTTTTAATACCAATGTTTAATGCAAAATTTTGGTAGTGGAATTTAACAATTTTTTTAGCACACGCTTTGCTTCACCCCTGTGTTATCGTTTAAAGAAAACTATCCTTTAGGTGGTCGTAACAAGCAGGTAAAAATCAAAAAAACACCTCTCATCAAAAACTACAAGCAATGAGTTAGAGACTGCAAGCCTCTACCATAAATAATGTCTCCCCTTGCTTATAAAGGATAAATACAGATCTTTCAAATCGCCGCCAAATCTGCGACCAATTCTTTCTTTTTCTAACCAGGGGCTCCACACAGCCCAAGCTGGAGGTTCTTTTAATGGATTTCCTCCAATGCTAGGATATTTCGTGAAGGCAGAGTAGGAATAGCCGTACATCTGTTCCGCCCCGTATAAACGGGGGTTCCGTAAGAAATATTGGTATCGACGCGGGACCTATGAACAACAACTGGTCAATTTATAGTTGTTAATGACAAAACTCCAAAAAAGGGCAAAATGGTTAAAAAAATTAAAGGGTGGTTATATAACATCTTGGTGTTTTCAAATGTTCTAGTTCTATCTAATATTATATATGTATATCATATCACGGATTTAATGCAAACCTTTAATTTGTTTCAATATGTTATGATATCGTTTAAAATTCTAAACGGATAAAAAGGTGTGATTGACAACTTTGCCATAAGTCGTCACATGTCCCAATGTATATAATACTACACACATAAGTCGTCACAAATCGCACTGTATGTATACGTGAAAATCGACATACAATGACTTTTTTATGACAACTTTCAAACTTTTTGTTTTGTTGATAGGTATCAAAAAATTATAAACGCTTATCCCCAAAACCCAAAAATCTCGACTTCAATAGTCGCCAAAATTCAGCAAAAATAGTATGTCTAAAAAACGTTGGTCAGTCGTCGGTCATGTCTCAGTTGTGTGAAAAAATATAAAACATCAAAAAACCACTTTGATAAGCGTTTTGCAAAATCAACTAATAATCTACAGCGAAAAATATGTAGCTATAGTAGATGCGTTTATTTGCAAAAAAAATATACGCCTTAATCAAGATATCGTATGAAGTATGACTAAAAAAATGTCAAACACTACCAACTTGTATGCACGTGCGGGTTAAGCGAAATTAACTATTTAAAAATTAAAAATTATACAATTGAACTATTTCGGTAAAGTTTCTAAATTCTACTGATTTATATTCACTAACAATATTTATCTGATTAATCGCCCTTATATCTTACCTCATTGTTCTCTTCTTTTCTTCATCTTTCTCCTAAAGCTACAACCTAACTTAAGATCTATTGGGATGGAAGGTATGAGGTATGTTATATTTAAATGTTTTATGTACCATTGAAATTTCCATGCACATCGACATTAACAAACACAAAGAGTAATCTGTTTCCTTGATCGCAAAGTGATTTTTGACTTCGAAATGAAAAATAAAAATTCTATTGTCTCATCTAAAACCTTTATTTGTGTAAATAAATCGGTGAGTACAAAAAAATTAAACACAAAAATAAAAAGTGCAGTATTTAAATAAAAAAAATAAAGTTAGCTAAAGCAATATGGAATCTATGAAGCGATACATCACAAAAAATGCAACTATGCAAAACCTGAGCAAGAATCTATGTGTAAATATATTAAAATATAGATAGTTTAAGAAAGTGGCCCTTAATAAAACCTAGGCTCTAAGAAGAAAAATGCATTTGGAAAGATCACACCTAAATCTAAATTTTTAAAAGTTCAATAACACCAACGAACATTTTTTTTAATTTTCCAAATTTAAATAAAAATGTCAGTACCATTTCTATACGGCACTGTCTATTCTAAAAATTTAATAATACGAGGATGCTAAGGCAATTCTGCGTTTGTAAGGCAAATCGGGAATTTCCGCGATCTTATATAATTTGGGCAAAACAATATCCATATCATCAACGCCTGGTAATTCTTTGGGCACCAAGTCGACTTTTCGAATAGCCGAAAAAACGCGTTCCCTGGTTTCGTCCCTGGGATCTATGTAAGGTTTTGGCGGAGCCAGGATTAGTCTAGGTCTAATCTTAGCTCTGTCGAGCGGAGTTAGAACAATTCTCTCCGGTTTTTTCACTTTCGTTTCTTTCTGTTCGACTGGACGTCTACCAAAGGCTGTTACAGGGTCCGGTATCAGACTGGGACGGGGGACGAACGGAACCTTCTCCCACGGGATCTCTCGTTTCTGGAAGAATCCAATGATTAGGTGCCGTTCGTCCCAGTCCAGCCTGCCGATTATTGAGGGAGCTAAATTTGCTAGAAACAAATGCAGGGGATTGGGACATTTTTTGGTAATTTTAAAGCAAAAGGCATTTTATTGATGCTAACATTGGTGCTTAGATGTCTGTTGCTTTAAACTTACCAAATAAATTAAAATAATATATTGAAGGTAATGTTAAACTCAAAACGAATAACAAACCTAGAATTGAATTCACTTAACAGAAATATTTCTGCTTTTTTATGCTAAAAATACTAACTGAATTCGGAAAAGGGTTATCAAACGGAATGGCATTTATATATTTAGCGCTGAAATTTGAAACTGATAGTTAACCGTTATTAAACATCATGTTCTGATTATATCTTCTATTCAAGGGAATGTGTTCAAGCGTGCTTTAAACAGATAAGCTGCAATACTATAGAATTTATCGTTGCGTGAATTAATTATTTGTGGATGTAAATCGAATCTATATTAATATTACCATAATCCCAACGCTACATTTATGTTCCAGACGAATACTTTTCCACAACTATCTTCAAATATGAGTTTGGCAAATCTTAACCGGATCAGAAAACGTGCTTGTTCAATTACAAAATTTCCAGTACTTAAACAAACAAACATTTTTTATGCGATTAAGTCACACGTTTGTCAAGAAAGAGTCACAAATTAGGTCAAAAACCAAAATTATTTAATTTAAAAAATATTTCAAAAAAATTACTTAAGAAAATTCCCGCCAACATCTTAAGGACGAACTCGATTTAAACGCACAACGCAAATTTTGAAAAAAAATTTAAATTGTTGCAACTAGAATACAGTTAGAAGCAGAAAGAAACTATTTAAAGTGACTCACATGCGAACTTTATCAATTATCACCTTCGTGATCAAAAATATCTTGCTGGCTAACGACAATTAAGTCATATTTAGATCAAACGTTGATAGAAATTGGTTAATTAGCTAGTTGGGGTGTAAAAATAAACATCGCTATTAAAATCGACAAGCGCCACATTTACACAATCCTTTTATCGCGCCTCGTTGACGCTTAACAGCCCCAGCTCCAATTTTAATTTCATACCTAATTTAATAACGTTTGTTCCACGAGAATAACAAAGTTTAAGTAATTGTAATGTAATTTTCTGCTTCGTCAGATGGAGGAGAAAGAAAGACGAGGTACGTTTTTAACTTTTTGAAAGTAACCGGCAGTAAATAGTCATAAACTCTAGACTTCATCGATGATTTTCAAGTTGAACAACAGTAGGAAATTGTTTAAAACATTAATTTAATTGAATTTACATTTTGTATCATTGTAGTAGTTTTATCTAATTAGAATTAATTTAATTTAATCTAATCTAATTTAATTAATTTAATTTACTATAAGTTAACGAGTTAAGCAAAGTTATATCATATTTAAAAGCAAAAATTAAATTGAATAAATAGTACTCGTACTAATTCAGTTTTAATTAAAATCCTATTGAATGTCAAATCATTGTAATTTACACAGGAAGTAACAATATTTAATTGCCATTTGCACACACGTCCTGTTTCACTGTAGTGTTTGTGTACAGCCAAAAATACCGTAAAACCTGTAAGTTATCTGTGATACTTCAGGTTGGCTCAACATAACAACGTTTCTAAAATATCTTGGCTTTGACAATATATTTATTATCAAGAGATTAGTCATCAAGAATATAAGCCAAAATTATACAACAATTTTGAAACATCTGTAACCTGAAACGTTTATTAGAAAATTAATCTGAAAACATTGCTGGGTGAAATGAAATTTCGAGCCTTGAGTTTTGTTTATTTTTTTAGTTGTTTCAAATATATTTAATTTCGTTAAAAACGAACGAGAACCTACGCTCGTTATCATTAGTTTACTTGTTTAAAAAACGATCTTAATTTGAGCCGCTTAAAATTTTAAATTAATTCAATTTGCTTTAAAATTTAAATGTATAACTTGTTTCAGAAATATCTTGTTTTTACTTGGAATTCAAAAAATGTGTGCATCGTTTTATTTCTTCCGATTTTATTCCTAAAAATTATTTTTTCGTTGCACGACGAGTAATTATAATTGTAAATATTTTCCCCCGGCATAATTGAAATATTTCCATAAAATTCGCGAAGGAGTCTGTACAAATAAACGAAGCAGCCCGTGACGTAAATGCGTAAATTTAGCAATGGGCAAGATATGGAGTATCACCGCGCTAAATTTGGAGCGTCAAATCATGAAATCTTAGCTGAAATAATTCCTCAACGCGCGAAACAAGCGTAACGTGCTTTCTCTTTTTTCCACGCAATTTTCACGACGTTCAACAAGTTTTATCTGTTTCCGTTCTCACTTAAATAGGTTAGGAGTCAAACTTAAAACAATTAGAACGTGAAGTTAAAATAATTTGAGGCCACGTTTTGTACATGTGCCAACTTTTGTTTTCAGGTGGTTTTCGTAAATATCTGTAAAATTCCTCTGAATTTTGTAATTTGTTACTAGGCTCTATATTTTTTATATAATTTTTGCAAAACGATTGTGCTTTTGATGGGCTTTAGCAGTTTCAACTTCAAATACAATGAAAGTTAATCTATCAGATAAAATTTTGGAACAAAAACATTCAACAAGTATATAATTTTAAATTTAGTCGGAAACTTTCCAAGTAGTGATACATTAAACCGTTACATCTTTTTGGTTACAGAAATAGTTTCAGAATTATACATTCCTGAAATGCTTTTAAAATGTATTTTAGGGATTATTTGAAAATAGGCCAAAACTTTCAGTTTAATTCTGAAAATCTCTGTTTTTTTTATCACGTTGTAATTAAAAACTTGAACAAAGTAGGACATATCAAAATGTAATCAGATTTGGCCCTATTCAGATTATATTGACTCTGAGGTAAAGAAATATCAAATTTAATTTAAACTGTCATGTTTACAATTTGACCCATAAAAAATTTAGAAGATTTAAAAGTAGGTTAAACTGGAAGTTCTATGATAAAAGTTGCTAAAATTTTTGTTGCGGCGTGCAATATAATTTTATTTTAGAAGTGACGCCTGTAGGGAGAAAGAAAAGCAGGGAAAATAAAATGTTGTTCTACTTTTTATTTCTGATCTTAAATTGAGTGTAGTCAAAGCATAAATTGGGTCAGGATTTTTCTGTCTGAATTGGCTTTTGATATACTTCGGCAAATATTATTGCTTTCTTTTTCTCGTCAATATTTTTATTTTACTATAAAAGCATCTGTTTGTTTTTTTTCTCGATTAAGTTTAAGATTTTCCAAAGAATTTACTGATTTATGCTCAAAACGCAATAAAGAAATTAAATTTTATTATTATACTTAAATTTAAATTTAAAAATCACAATTGTTTTTATTAATTAAATTTAAAACGTGTGAAGGTTCATAGAATAATAGATTATCCAAATTATGACATAATTTTGACCTATCTGTTTGCTAGTACGCCAAAACGTGTAGATTTAAGCAAATTTCAGCAAAATATTCGAATGTGTCCTAGAAATACAAATTGAACAGAAAATATGTCTACAACCACTAGTGAATTAAGAACCACTAGTGTTCCAAGAATTTTCTCAAAAGCTTAGAAACATAGCAATCGGGTAGAAATTAAAACCAATGCAAGTACGATAAGGTCTTGCTCCATTATAATTATGATTTCCTAATTTTCTCCAAAATTTCTCAAAACGTTTGCAAACATAACACTCAATCAAAATTAAAAACCAAAACCAAATGTGAAAACCTTCTTCTCTTTGATTTATACATCAAGACCAAGTATAACCAAATACTAACTTTCCAAGCATTTTATTATTTCAGTTCCAATTTTCCCTAAAATTTTCCCAAAGATTTACTATAATAACACTCTAGTTTCTTGCTCTTTGTCAAAAAGGCAAAAGAGTACCAATATCTTAAAGGTAAAATGGTAACATAAAAGCGAAAAAAAATACAATATTGCTTACCGAGACAGTGTAGGTAGAAAGGGATGGCGAAGTGCGATACCTTCGCGTAGTATAGAAGTCGGATTCGTACACCATTTTGGCCTTTGGTTTCGGTTTCTTTTAGGCTCAACGGCGATGAGATCTATTGTATGGTCGATGTCTCGGGATGTTATGAACTAGACTGGTCGTGCCTTCGAGGACCCGGGATTTTAAACGTAATAACATTGCGACGTCCGACGTCTATTTTTAACGCGTGATTCTACCGTTCGGATTTTGCTTCATACTTTTGGGCTCCAATCGCCGAACGAACCTACCTGTGTTTATTTCTATTTGTGATTAATGAAAGAATATGCAATACGTGGGAAAAGTTCTGGAGTGATTAGTAATTTGAAGAAAATTCTGGTTCTAGTGATGTAGAACACACACCCATGGATTTTTGCGGATAAAATTACAAGTTCTGTTTTAGACTTGATTGTGCTTTGTTTTTAACTTCTTTTAGTTTTTTTTGGTATTTTATATAGTCAACATTAATCTGGTATCGTTCTGTTTGCTATAGCTTTTTCAATGATATTCATGACTCGTTTTGATTCAATTAAGATTTCTAATTCAGTGGTCTGTTTTATTCAACCTAATCGTGCTTTCAGTTAAATATATATTTGGTTTTTGGATCATTTAAGAATATATTATACAAATTAAAATCAAAAACTAGAATACTTTTTCATAAACTAAGAGTACAGTCTAATTGGACCATATACTTCTACTATGAAACATTCAACGCTGAATTTTAATTAAGTGAGTCTTATAAGCTCTAGTCAAATTTGATGTTATAAAAAACGTAATCCTGAAAACGAATTGGATTTTTAAGAGTCTCAAATGTTTTCTCAAAAAGGTACGAATAATCCCAAGCTCTGTGCATGACATCCTTTTTAACAAATGCGACTTTCTTCCGTTGCAATTAATACTGCAACAAAACAAAAAAATTGGAACGTTAAATCTTAGAATCCAGAATAAAATTTTCTAGATTCATAGAGGTGAGGAGTTACTAGCTTAAATTTAGAATTTTAGACTGCAGAAATCTTTTTTTTTAATTGCGAATTGATTTCTCTCAATATATAATAATGTTCATAAGAGCAAGCATTAAATTTCGTAATTTGTTTTAAAAATACGAATTCATTGTTTTAAGTTTAATACTACGAAATAAAACAGAAAAACTGTAACTCTAAGAAAATTCAATAGGCTGGTTACATGCAAATGAGTCTTAAACCTAATAGTACTCGCTTAAAAAGTGAGCTTGTGGACACTTTGAGGTAAAAAGTTACAACCTTGTAAAAACTGTTCCTTATGCCTTAAGAATTTAAAATCTACAAGTTGTCAAAAAAAATTGTTCTGTGCAAAAGTGCGTTAGACAAAATTTTCGAGTTAGAGGTACAGCGCGAAATTTCAATATTACAAATACCTGTAGCAAACTTTCAAAAGGTTTTCTGTAGCCGTTCTATTAAAAAAAAAACATTACATTTGTGAAAATACTCGGCCCCTTACGGAGCCAAAACCGTGAAAAGTACTGCAATATCAAAAGTTTCTGAAATCATAAAAGAAGGTTTTGTATCTCAGATCAACAAATTTAAGCTGCGAAAACGCCTTGTAGACCACGTAGACCCATGCCTTTACGGTGCTGTTATTTAAATTATGATTTTTTCAAATTTGATATCATAAAAAACGTTAAAAACATTCTAAGCTAATATAATTATGTTGAAAAACTCTTGAATTTTTAAAGATGAGTCTTATAAGCTTAAATATTCAATTTTAAGAAGCACACAAGTCCTTTAATGCCACGTGTAGTAGTTAAATATATAGAAGTCTTGTACTTCAATGCGATTCTATTCAATTGACATTTGATGTAATGAAAAATGTGGAAAAAATTTATATGTATTGTACATTGAAAAATTACTGAAATCATGAAAATTATTTTGTCTTATAAGCTTGGAGCTTTAATATTAAGCTGTAGAAATCCATTTTTGGGTAATAAACATTTTTTACTTTAGATACTCACGATACACATTTTGAGCTTTAACAAAAAAGTACGTAACTTTCCAAAGATGCTTGTTTGTAGGTTTGATAATAATATAGCAAACTTTATGTCAGCATACTCATTTTTTAACAACCTCTGTTTTGATATTATACAATAATTTAACTATATTTTTAGCTTTGGCCCAATTGTGACTACAAATTTTTGAAATTTAAAAGCTTTAAATTAAGAATAGTATATCGAATTATTTTAACTTGTTAAGTCTTAAGATGTTTTTTAATTTAACATTTAGAGGAAAATGTAGAACAAATAATTAGTTGCTAAACTGATTCGATTAATAAAACTAATAGAAAAGCAGAGATTGAGTGAAAAAAAACAGTCTGCGATAATTATAGAACAGGATTAAAAAAAGATATTATTTTTAGTGATTTTGGTTTGTTGTTCTAGAATTTACGTCATCAGGTCCTGGACAGTGACGCCCAAATATTCTGAATTAAGATCAATACCTACATTTTATTCTAAACGAGGATATATTAACACAATATTCAGCCAGAAAATGAAATAAAAAAATTAATTCACAAGCAGAATGTTATTTCTCAACCCTCACGATTAACTACATTTGTTGTATTATCATTATAAAAAATAGAAAACAACATCTACAAAAGCGACACTAGAAAATAGAAACATTTCTAGCCTTCACGTCAAAAATAGCATTTGCAACTGATTCAAGTAAGTAAGCCGTCGAGTAACAAGTTCGAAGTTGCCTGAACAAACGCACATCCTATGGATCCTTTCGTGGATAATATGAAGTAAAGTAAATTTCTGGTATGCTGTTCAAATCTACACGAACGAAGAGTGTTATTTTTAGTGTTTGCTAAATGCTAACAAAAATTTGGGTCAGATAAATTTATATTAATTAAATTATAATATGAACAAAATACAATCATCTAGGTCATGGTCTATCAATAAATTCGTTCACATTCTGTTATTCATCGTGCGTTTGGCACAAGGCATAAAATGCCGAAAGTTATGTTTCATGCGCTGATTTTTACTTAAAAATAACCAGGCTAGTTAACATTTATGTGCCAATAAATACACGTTTGCTACAAATTGTTTTGGTGAAATTTAAAACAATTGATACCACCTCGAACTCGAAATGATATCAAAATAACGTTTTAACTTAATTTGGAAACAAACAAGCAAATTTTATTATTCATATTAGTTTGGAGAACACCTGCTAGACCCAGTACAAATAAGTAACTTAAAAGCAATTAAAAAGAACTATACGTAATTCGATTTTGGTTGAAATAAAATTTAAGCTTTATGTTCCAATAAAATTGTTTGTATGTGGTTACCTAAACATTGCTTTGTAGACAGATACATATGTATGTATTCTAATATTTAATTTAAAGTATTTAATGCACAAATCATTTATTTAAAACCAAATTATTGCGTTTTTGGACAAGATGTTAGATTGAACCAATAACGCCATGAAACCCCGGTACTCGTCTACAAATCTCTGATTGAATTACAGTGGAAATTACGATATAAATTAACATTAGAGAAGTGCTTAATATTGTTAAAGAAAATAAATTATTTTTTTAAAAACTCTATTTTCTAAATAGGGGACAAAGCAAAACTACATGTTTTATAAAACAGTTGTGGTGTAGTTAATAAAAAAGAGAAATAATTAAAATCTCGTACATAAGGAATTCCTGTGACTTTGTCAACAAGATCCAAAGATTACGACTGTGCGAAGGAGACATTCTAGTCAGTTTCGACGTTGTCTCCCTTTTCACAAAAGTACCGGTAGATGGTGTGTTAGAGATCCTAAGAGATAAACTACCTACAGATCTAAACCAATTAGTCGAAATATGTTTGAAAAACACCTTTTTTAGTTGGAATGGCAACTTGTATGAACAGGTTGAAGGAGCGGCTATGAGTTCACCGCTATCACCTGTTATCGCAAACATATACATGGAAAACTTTGAAACCAAAGCTTTGGTAGCAGCTAATCTTAAACCTAAATCCTGGTTCAGATATGTAGACGATACTTTCGTCATTTGGTCTCACGGACGCCAAACACTTGAGCAATTTCTAGTACACCTAAACTCAATTCATAATAATATCCAATTCACAATGGAAGTAGAGGAAACTGGCAGTATTCCATTCTTAGACGTACATGTTACACGTAAACCAGATGGTAGCTTGGGGCACGCAGTTTACAGAAAGAAAACACATACTGACAGGTATTTAAATTCTCATCATCACCCGATGGAGAAAGCAACTGCGCTAAAAACTCTAACAACCAGAGCAGTCCGAATCTCAGATGCAGAACACCTACACCAAGAGAAAACTCATCTCTTGATGTCGTTACAACAAAACGGTTATACAGCCACAGAAATTCATAGAACAGCCCAAGGCTAAGGAGAAACTGGCACCTTAGGAAGACTTAGCTTTTCTACCTTACAGTAAAGGCATTACTGATAAGATTGGGCATGTTCTTAGAAAGTACAGCATAAAGACAGTCTTTAGGACTAATGAAACTTTGGGAAACGGTTTCAGATCCGCAAAGGATCAAATATCAAATTTAAAATCAGCCGGGATCTACAACATCGCTTGCTCTTGTGGCTCAAACTACATGGGACAAACTGGTCGTTCCATTGAGTTAAGATTGGGAGAGCACAAAGGTGATTGCAAACACAAACGCATCACAAAATCTGCGGTGGCTGAACATACTGGTTTAACTGGGCATAAGATGGACTTTGACAATGCTCGGGTACTCGCCAGAGTACCTCATGACTTTCCTCGTATCATACGTGAAGCAATTGAAATTGAGAAACAACCTAACAACATAAACAGGGAAGAAGGGTTTTAGACTCAGTAAAGCTTGGACTGCAGTGGTTTATCCTCTAAGGACTCATAAGCATCACCGATCTCACGACCACGCTCAACCGGATCCGTCCTTGCCCAACGGTAACAGCCAACCAGAACTCCGCCGTTCTGCCCGGCTTAAAGAGGTTTAAATACCTCCGCTTCTCAGAATTGAATTCAGTGTTTTTATTCACTCTGAAGATGCAAGCTGCAATGTCTTGCAAAACGTTAGTTTCTATGGGTTCACAAACAGCTAACAGGCATAAGCCGATTGAGTATTATTGTCTTGGCAGACAAAATACATTAAGATCAAATCCTTGTCCGCCCCAAGGTTTAAATAATCTAAGCACACGGCCCTGTTTAGGCAAGCAGGGCCTACGAACAAATATTGCTCAAACTTCTACAGTAAATGCTTGCAAAGGCAGACAAGCTACAGGTCGGTCCTTACCTGATTATGCTGGGCGTAGTTCCTAAATGACGACGCAGGCTAAGCCGAAAGTAAATTGTAAAATTGACAGAAATCATTAAATTACATTTACTACGAGAATTCAAATAGTAAACGGTTAACTAAAACAAAGGAAAAATATGTTCTTTCACAAAATTAATAGTTGGTTTGTTTAGTTTAATTATTAATCTGTATAAATAAAATTTAAATGATTTCTAAATAGGGATGCCTTCCGATTAATACTTAATTGACTTTACGTTTTCTTTAATTTTAACCCCTTATTTTAAAATTTAAACCAAAATCATTAGCACGCACAGCCATTTAACATTTTTTTACGGCCCTTTCCTAAATGTTGTGCCTGAGGCTGCCGCTCCCCATGCTGAACATGACATCAATACGCGGTAAAGTTAATTCACGCTTATCTTAGACTGTTTATAAGTAGAAATAAGACAAAAAAAAACACCGTCTTTATGATGATAATAATAATAATAAACTGTATGTCGTCAGCTCCAATGTCGATAACAGTGATAACCTCGCAGGCAATGATACCAACAGCAGCAACACAAAACACTAAAAATTAACAGTACAATGCATGACCGCTTAATGACATCTATTTTTTATACGACTTGTATAATACGAATTTCAATAATTAATTTTACGGTTATTAAAACGTCTATTTAAAAATAAAATATACTGTGATAATACTATTGAATTTAAAAAAAGGTCATTGCTGATCGGTCATTTAAAATAGTGCCGAAATCAAGGCCAATTGGCTAAATAAATTAAGTTAAAAAGTGAAAAATACATGGCTTATTAAGTAATATTTTACGCATACATTGGATTCCTTGTCCAAGAACGGACAATGCTCAGGATGGCCGAATGTAAGACATCCGGAAGCTTGATGTTAGTGATTCTCCATTCCCAGACCTCGCTGTTGAACTGAAAAGCAACCGGGAATCTGATCTGGGTTCTCAGCAAGTGCAGCATGCATTCTATACATATTTGCCCATGACTAATCTGAATTTTAAGTTTTATGTGTGCTTATTGTTGTATTGTATTAAAATATTTACATACAGCGTGGTATGGAAAATTTGAAAATTACGGCCTTTAGGATAGTGAAAAGTAAAAATGCTGAAAGTAAGAGGAAGCTCAGGAGAATTGCCTCGAATCTAAATATTGTATTTAAATAACGATTTGTATGGTCAACTGAACTGTGTACCTACAATCTACATGTACACAAACTGAAACTGCGTTCAGTTTTAGCGTAGTGAGCCCACCGTGCTTTATGTTATTCTCCTTTTGTGGACATTGATAAATGAACATGAAAGAATTTTAGTTATTTATTGTATGAGTGAATTATGAGGCAAATAAAACTCGCGAAAAAGTTTAGACACGAGGCCGCAAAGCCGTGTTGAAATTTTCAAGGGTTTTATTTGTAGGTAATCCACAAATGCAATACAAAATTTTATCCAAAACTTACAATATTGTAGAGGCATAATTATGTGTATCCGACATTGATCATTTTGTAAGTTGTGGATAAATTTTTTTAGAGATAAGAGAAAAACGTCGGAGTACACTAAACGCTTTAGCCGAACGCAGCTTGAAATGAATATTATAATTTCAATGACAGCATTGGAATGGTCAATTGAACTATTTACACGTGTTGAAGGTTTTAACCTCAATTTCCAGGCTGTCTGAATGTGTTAGTAAAATCAAGTTAAAAACATTAATGAACATTAAAAGCAATCGTAAAAAATGGAACTTTTTGTTGTTAACAGGTACGTTTCGTAATAAAACAATGAATTACAACTAATAATCTTTTTGTGTATAGACATGAAGGAGAATTGCAGGAAACCTCAAAGGTTGACGAAAAAGCCAATATGAATCGAGTATTAGACCGAGTTGAGAAGAAAACGCTTTTGCGAAGCAGTCGAAAACACAAGAGAAAACAAGAAAAAAGGGATGCCATAGCGAAAACACAAGAAATGAGAGCAAAGAAACGTAAAATTAAAGCACTGATTGTGCCGATTCCTGAGGGAGAAAATGAATTTATCGATAAAAATATTGCGGAAAGTTTACAAGCGACAGAATTAGTAAAAGCAAAGGAAAATGAAGGAAAAGAAGACAAGGGAAAAGAAAAAGGAAATAAAAAAAGAAAATTGGATTTATCTAAAGTAGAAGGGTTCACTGTTCTTGGTGGGGAAGATTTTAATAAAAAAGTTAAAGTAGGTTTTTAAAACAATTAAAATTTAATCTAGGAAATGATACTCAGTTCTTGTTATAGGTGAAACGGGTTCTTCCAAAATGGTTATCAAACCCTACGGTAATATCGGTGAATTTACAAGATCTTCATACAAAAGTCTCAAGCGTTAAACAAATCGACAAGGGTTTACGAAAAAAATTAAAATCAAACGGTATAAAATATTTATTTCCTGTTCAAGCTCAAGTTATACCTTGGCTAATCCAAACCAACAAACACTCTGGTCTTGTATTTCCTAGAGATGTTTGTGTTTCTGCTCCTACTGGCAGTGGTAAAACATTAGCGTTCGTGTTACCTGTTGTTCAAGCACTGAAATCATACCAAATTAAAAGGATAAGAGCACTAGTAATTTTACCAACTCAAGATTTAGCAACACAAGTTTTTGAAACGTTTAAGAAATACGCACAGGGTACACACATTGATGTTTGTTTAATTACTGCGAAGAATCCTTTTGCACTGGAACAAAAGCAACTTGTGGTCAAAAGTGTGTATTATAGTATTAACCCCCTCCCCCGTCCTTGGCTGCCCTGTTAGAAATGTATTTATTAAACTTTTTAATTTTTAGATGAAGCATTTGGATTCCTGAGTAAAACAGACATTTTAGTCTGCACTGCAGGAAGGCTTGTGGATCATTTAAAAGAAACAAAAGGTTTGGATTTGCAACATCTTAAATATTTAATTATCGATGAAGCAGATAGAGTTTTGGATAATGTACAAAATGATTGGCTGTACCATTTGGAGAAGCATATGTATCAAAATGGTACTTCTTTCAATTTATCATTTTACATGAATTTTTATTACCCTTTTTTTTACAGAACTAAATGCTCAGGCCACAAAAATTTTAAACCTTTTTACACTAAAAAAACAAAGACCACCACAGAAGCTTCTCTTTTCGGCCACTTTATCACAAGATCCGGAAAAGCTACAAAAGCTGTCGTTATTTCAACCAAAATTATTTACGTCTGTGATTGAAAGTGTAGATGGTACTGACAACATGGATAAGGAAATTAATACTGATACCTTCATTGGTAAATACACTACACCGAAAGAGTTAACGGAAAAATATATTCAGTGTTCAGTTGACTTGAAGCCTTTGGTTTTATATGAATTTATAAAGCGAGAAAATTTGACCAAAACAATGGTTTTTACACACTCTGTAGAAAATGCACACAGATTGGCAATTTTATTGCAAGCTTTGTTTAAAGATAAACTTAAAATCGAAGAGGTTTCATCAAAACTTGAAGCCAGGCGTATAACTGATTTAATAAATAATTTCACCAAAGGGAATATCGATGTGTAAGTTATGTTGTTAAAGTTGAAATTGATTTAAAACATTTTTTATTATAGGATTGTTTGCACAGACAGACTAGCACGTGGTATGGACCTCATAGGAGTACAATGTGTTATTTCGTACACCGCTCCAAAATATCTTAAAACCTACATTCATAGAGCTGGTCGTACAGCTCGAGCTGGTGAACAAGGCTTAGCAGTTACATTACTTGAAGAAGCTAACTTGAATGCTTTTATGAAGTTACTGCAACAAGCTGGAAAAAAAAGTTTAGAGGAGGTAATCTAATAATGTGGCAATACTTATTTTATGCTCATTTATTGAAATTGTAGATTAAAATACCCGAAGAAACTTTAGAATCTTTAGGAGAGCAGTATAAGGAAGCCCTGCAGGATTTGAAGAATGCTGTTTCGAAAGAAGTAGAGGAAAATATAAGGAAAATAAAATCAGCTAAAGGACGTAGTAGAAGGAGAAAATTGAAATCTATTCCACAGACACAGAAAAGTCATAATTAAATAAAATGTTTTTATATTATGTGGTTTTATTTATCTATTTTACTGTGAATATTATATAAATTGCTAAGCATTTTTCCGCGAAATTTTTTTAGAAAAGTTTTAAGATTAAAATTTCAAACCTAAGTTTCGAAAAGTAAACAGATGAGGCAGTATATTTAATAGTGGTGGGCATAATGGAATGATTCATACGAGTAAAATTATTTTGATATTGATTTTGTGTTAAAAAGTAATAGTAGAATTTTAGTTCTCATTATTTTTCCTCGAGTTGCTCAAAGGTTCGTTAAATATGCAGGTTGCCTTGTAACTGTTCACACCAATTAATCTAATTTTACAATGTGGTCTAAAACATGATAGACATATTTTTTTTACATATAGAAAAAAGTTTGGGGGAAAGTTGTGTAGAACAGTGGGTGCTATAATTTTGTACCCCCCTTATTATACTTGAAGGTATTCTGCAGTTTTATCAGTGATGTCGAAATCTGAGGGTATAAACTTCCTAAGTATCCGCAAAAAGAATAACATTTAAAATCACCACCATGAAAAAAATGATGTTATCACAAAAAAAAAGAACAGCAAATTAAATAACCATCTACCTTACATAATTTCTTTTTAGCTCTATTACCAAGAAAGGGCTCAGCAGCTAACGTGACCACCTGTCATTCGGGAGGCCTCGGTTCAATTTCCCGGTCCAGCCGACTGTCCTCAAATTTTTCCTGAGCCAAAAGTTTAATATTGGGACAGTAATTTCCACGGAAATCATCCCTTGCTGTAACTCATCTTTTCTCAGCTGAAGAAAGGCCAAGCAACCCTGGTGCAGAGTCCAAAACACCCCTATAGCTACCCAATCCACACTGAACTATTTTTTTTAGCACTTTTGTATTTTCTTATATTTCAGATTAGTGGTAGGAGGCAGGTGAGACCAGCCCTGGCCTGCCCACCTGCAAAGCGAACTACACAATGCTACATAAATAGTTTAAAAATATATGAATTTATTTATATTTATTCTGTTCAATAATTTAAGAACCTACTAGCAATGTAGATTCATTCACGTAAACATAACGCAAGTTTGTTATGCCGAAATGGAACGTGTTACGTGTCGCGCCTGTTATTGGTTATGACGTATCATGCTGTATCTCTCGATCATCGCATTAGTCACATGTTAAAGCCAGCTGAGAGGCCTGAGCAAATTTAGCTCGAGGTATATAGCGGCTGGCTACGCTTACTCTCTGTAATAGAGAAGCATTCTTGTTGCAGTGTAACAGATGAATAGATTTGATTTATAAAACTTAAAATTTCCTGTTTTTTTTTGTTCTCTCTACGTATTTGTATAGGGTGGCCTAAACTCAGGTTTGCAGGCTGATAGACATGTTATGGGACAATTTTTGAGTATATTTTGATAGCGAAAACGGACTTTAGCTATCTCCGTTTGTTTTCAAGTTAGGCGCCAAAATTGATTATTTTCAAAATATGAGAGGATCTTATATTTCAGTAAAAACACTTTTTACAGATATTTTTATAAAGAATTTAAATGCATAAGCAGATGTTAAAATAATTCATTTGTTTTTGAGTTATAACACAAACTTGTATTTTTTTGCGGTTTAGAAAATATATACCTACTTTGTTATACTTATTTCCAATAGCAATCAATTTACAGCAAGTTTTCTTTATTAACGTTAACCGAGGAGCCACCTCTCTCGTAGTACCGAGGAGAGGTGGCTCTGCGGTTAATGCGTCCATCTTTCATTCGGGAGACCCTGGATTTGATTCCCGGCCCGGCCAACTGTCCTGGCTTAGGTTTTTTCCGCGGTTTTCTTAAGCCAAAAGGTGAATACTGGGACAGTACTTTTCAAAGAAATAATCCTTTATCCAAATTCCTTTCTAACCCATCCATTCTCGGCTGAAGAGGGGCTAAGGACTCCTGTAGCGGCCCGCTCTTTTGCAGGGAATGAACGGACATCACTTTTCCTTTTTTATATCTAATATAAAAAACAACATTATTTATAAAAATGAAAGACGAGTTGTAAATTAAATTTAATGTTTATTATAATTATCTACTCTTAATTCTAGCATAGAACTTGAAAAAACGACAGTTTTGTTTTAAAAAAATACATCGCAATCGCCTACTCCTGCTTTTTAGTAATATACCATTGCATTTTATAATTTGGATTTTGTTTCCATAAACTACTGTTTGTTTGGATGTTTTTCCGTAGATTTTTTCTTTGGAATATTTTTCCGTTTCCCATTCTCTTGCCAGAACTAAATGTTTGCTTATTGAATTTGGTGAAATATATGTCCATAGGCTCCACATTATTTGTCCACGATTTCGATCATAAAATCCTTGAAATGAAAGGCTTAGAACCCAGGAGAGCATACTATTAAAATGGAGAAATCTAAAAACATACCTAATTTGTTTCTGCAGATTTTGTTTGCTTCTGGGAATTACCCTGGTATATTGCAACATTGCATTCCCTACTGAAAATCACCTCAGTTGCCTCATAAAACCTCATACAAAATGAACCTGGTTGTTTCAAAAACCGCATAAAACCACATACAACCTGATGAAAACATTATCAGGTTATATGAGGTTTCTATATATATTTTCAGTAGGGTTGCCATTGTAAAAATAAATAATAATAAACAATTAAACAACCGTTTTTTTTGTGTCAACCAGAATATCACTTCAAATACAAGTCCTACAACTATGTCGATAATAAATAATTTAAAAACATATGAATGGTCTAGCTATTTCTTTATATTGTTTTTCAAGTTGCAAAAATTTAGACATTGATAACAACACATGCAATAATGAATATTCACAAATTACTTGCAATACAAATAGGTGCAGTTCGAATGCTAGTATGATTCAGGCGCGCCTCAGACTAAGTAGTGTTAGGGGTACTGTGGGTTAGTGCAATACCAGACACCACATACAGCTACTCTGCCTTGCTTCCGCTCAGCCAGAAAGTCACGAAGTAACCTTCACACTTAACTATAACCATGGAGCCGTGTCGCCTAAAAATTAAACTATGCCATAAAATCTTCAAACAATCACTTTGCAACATCCCATTTAGCAGAAAGGATCTCCATAGGACATCCATTTAGATCCTGATCTGGGATGCAATTTTTGAAAACAATGTTTTTAAGTTTTTAAAAAATACAACCAATCAATAATGTTGATAAGTTTATTGTTATTTCTGATTCATTTACAAGTAGTACAATTATTACTTATTATATAAAAAAAATTATTTTTGTTGTTGTGAAGTGTCCCACTTGTTTTAATCAACACTATTAATCTAAATACTAATAAATTTATTTACATTCTCATATTGTTTATTATTTAGACATTGCTATTCCTATAATTCTGTAGAAAAACCCCTTTGTTCTCATAAAACCAATATCCTAGTTGTTCTTATGAGAACTAAAGGGTTTGCTGCTCTATTATTCTCATAGCTCTACTCTACTAGAGAAAAAATATAATACGTTTATGGCTCTACTGCGAAAGTTCATTCAAATCAAATCATTCGTACCTTGTTGTCGTCAGTGTTTGCTCGGCGAAGAATGCCGTCTTTATTCATTCGGATTCCTTGAATTCTGCCTGCATTCGCATGATAGGGTTAATAGTAGCATACATTAGTAATAGCAATTTACAGCTGGCTAATGTAATGGCTATCGCTTCAACGCTCGTTTTCGAAACAGACAAAATTTTAAAATTATAAAATCACTCGAATTATGTGCAGTAACCTTTTGAGAGATATCGAAACCTTTTGATAATCGCAAAGATTAGGGAGGGTTAAGATGGGAAACGCAGCAACTAGATCTAAAGTGGCGCCATCTATTGCTTCAGATGTAATCGTGCAAAGAGATCGGTAACAACAGAAAGTAGAAATCTAATATTCTAAAAATGTGCTAAACGTCAAATATGTGTGTTTACTGTTTGGTTGGCGCACGCGGGTTTATTATTTGATTTCGTTATTAGTATAAAGCATATTGCTGTAGTGTTTGTTGAAGTTGTGTGAATTGTTAATTCGATTTCCGTTTTTGAGTGTTTTTAAACAGCAATTTTTATTGCTAACCATGAGTCACGGTTCCTACTGCATTGTCAATGACTGTAACAATAACAAAAAGGAGCATCAAACAGCATTTTTTACCCTTCCAAAAAGTGCGGAAGCATAAGTAAAAACTTCAATGCGTTTTTATGATATATTATTAAATTTGGTGATGTTTACAGGGCTAAAAAATGGGTTCAATTTAGTGGACGCAGTGATCTGTTGGTGGCCGATTCGTATTTAAAGAAAAGCTACAGGGTTTGTTGTGATCATTTTTTACCTGAACAACTCAAGTCCACATATTCCAGAAAACTACTAAAACCAGATTCGTTTTTATTGTTATTTATAAAAATGAGATGTCACTGGGCAGTGCGGTTAGAAAATCGAAACAAGGAAAAAAAGGTGTACACTAAAAATCAAAAATTGAAAAATATTTCACACCAATAAGCCAAAGATTAGGGAGGCAATCTTTGGAATAAGCTATGTGCTTTACTTGTATATGGATTTTAATAAAACATTTCCTATGTTAATGTATTTTGTATTTCAGTTTAGTTACTAGATTCGTATTTTGCATTTTTTTACTTTTATGTGCCTAGATTCGATATTGGAAATTTTAAATTTGCCGCCAACATGCATCTGAAAATTTAAATTTGGCGGCTTCCAGTAACTGTCTGCTACGCCATCTAGTGTCTCAGATGTTTAAAAATGTCTCCAACTTGTGGTCGGTATTGGCCACACACTTCTTACCGACGTTTCCCATCTTAACCCTCTCTAATCTTTGGATAATCGAATGGTTCAAACACTTTCATTCGAAATATCCCATCGTTGTTGATAACCAATGTTTATTTACCCAGTTTTGATAATACTCAAGATTTTTTTTATAATTTTAAAAGAATGAGCGGATTAAGTATAATATTCAAACTCAACAGGTACTATCACACAATTTAGTTTGTAATATTCCTAGTTTTTAACATACATAACCCAACTTTCGTTTCAGGTTATCTCTTCAATCATTGCCACAATTTGGAAGAACCATTACGACAAGTCCCGCATTATTCTTTAGAGCTACACCTTGCCTTTTGTAAGTTAAGTGATATTCAATCTTGCGTGCAATAATATGATGAAAACATTTTCAATTTACAGTGCTGAGCCGTTGAAAAAGAAAAAACGTTTGGATCCGGCTATAATAAGAGCACGTGAAGAACGAAGGAAAAAGAAAATAGAAAAGCAAATTCGTAAATTAGAGAAAAGTGCTCGTCAATTAAAACCAATAGAAGAATGCGAGGTTCCTTTAACTCTTATTGATAAACGCAAGTACGCAATTAAATAGTTTTAGTAGTATCAATTGTTTGAGGGTTGTTATTTTTAGGGAACGAGAACGATCTCTTCCTCAGTTAAGTGATGAAGTAATGGAAGGACGAATCATGTTGGAGAAACAATGGGCACAATATAAACATAAGCAACATTTGGCCGATGTTCAAATGCTGGATCGTATTATGTATTCACAACAAAAGGCTCTTGATGAATTGCGAAAAGAATCTGAAGAATTATATCAGGAAGCCATACAAGTATAAAGTTACACCATACTTCTCTTTAATTTTTCTTGTTAAGTGTTTATGAAACTTATTTTGATTTCAATTTTAGATTGATCCAATGCTTCTGCCGTACAAAACTGAAGGGCCTGTAAATACACCCCCAATAGAAAACTATGAAACACCTGATGGTGATTACCAGGACGTTTCAAAGAAATGGAATTAATATTAATAGTTGTAAAATAAAATATTTTTAGTCTTTATCTGTAGTTTTTATATTTTTGGATATTTACAGATGTGTAAATGTCGTTAGAAATAACTTATTAAGCCAATTTCTAGTTATATTGGTTGATTTGTAGGAACTTGTGTATGTGCAAGCATGAGAAGTTGAATAAACGACGTGTAATAGATTTGCCATCTTTCAGAAAAGAGCTAAACCTTTAGGTCCCGGGTAATGTCATTACACGTTAAAGATTGCTCCTCTATAGAAGATGAGTTTCGCCCTTACAGGTGTGGTGGGCTTATTTCCTGGCGTCAGTTTTGAACCTTGGTAGCAAAAATAGGCTGTTAAATAAGTTTTTTGTTTTTTGAAATTTTCTAGGAATGTCGAATTTTTCTATAATTTGTTTGTACAAGTAACACCGAATTTATTGAATTTGCACCTTTTAATGGTGCAAATTAAAATAATAAATGTTTTGCCGCTCTAAGTTTAAACTTATTCTAGGGTTATTTCTCACTGGTGTGAACTCGGTACCAACTTTTTTCTTTTTGTAATCAACTCGCACTACAACTTCATACTAGTTGAAATCGTTCATTGCTGTGTGAATTTCGTGCAAAAAAGTGTTTTTAATTTATTTATCCCCAAGATGAGTTCAGCAAGAGTAAGTTTAACTTTTGTTATTTCAAGAAGTATCGTGAACTATTTCTTCTATATTTAATTTTGCAATTAAATTCGCTCTGTTTATTGTAACGCACTTATGTAATCACACTACATTCATTGTACAATCTTATATAGCTAAAATATTTTAGAAACTTTTACCTATGGCTCGAGTCTGCAACCGCCAGTTCGGTCAAACAGCAGCACGGAACGCTGAAGTTCCTTCAGAGCAATTCCAGAAACTAAAAATTAAGCAGAAGAAATTCCAGGTACGTATTCAGCAAATTTTAGGTATGTCTACAAATTGATATAAACCAATACAGTTTAAATTTGGTTTATTATGTATGTATACTTTGTATCCTTTTGCATTGCAGTATTTCGATTACTTTGTAACAGTGTTTTAATTTTTTATTTCATTGTTAGAAACCCACGCCCACTTTAATAGATAAAATTAGGTAGACAGTTTGCAGTTTCAACCTATATTAAGAATTTTGTTGAAACAATTTTTAGATCTTCCATGGAGAACTGCATCGATAGTCGAAAGCCGTGTCCTAATCAAAAAATTATTACGCCAAAATGAGGAACTTCAATTTTATCACAAGTCAATAAAGTTTTACTTTTAATTGAGCGTTTTATGAGTTTTATCCCTATATGTATATAAATTGTATTGTTTTTTGTATTGCACCATTTCGATTCCTTTATAACGAATTTAAATAAAAAAATCTCCATAATAAATAAA
The DNA here is from genome assembly GCA_958336395.1 of Ctenicera cuprea. Classification (NCBI taxonomy): domain Eukaryota; kingdom Metazoa; phylum Arthropoda; class Insecta; order Coleoptera; family Elateridae; genus Ctenicera; species Ctenicera cuprea. Next base: position 89,034,867 of record OY284486.1, on the reverse strand, counting down.
TTTACCTCCCACTACTTTAATTATCGATAAATTATGTAGAAGCTTTCAGACGATTTTCAATTTCAGCTCCACTTGATGAAAATTTAGTATTTTGTTTAAAAAGTAGTGAATTTTCTCTTGAATCGGTGAATTATGTGAAAAATAAAAGCCACGTTTCAATCTAGAAACTTCATCAATTTAATCATTTATGAATTTCAGCTGGATGATGGTCTTCCTGTGTATCTCAAGGGAGGTTTGATGGACAAGATGTTATTCCAAATTACAGCTGCTGGCACAGCAGTTGGAGTTGTATTGGGAATTCAAGTTTTCGTACAATTAGCATTAAAATAATCCTGAAAAATGTTGGTAGTAGATGTACTGTAATAATTGCTAGTGTTTTCTGTTAAGTAAATTGCTTTAATATTAAATGTGTTTTTTTTAATTTATGAACTTGATTTTAACAAATGAGTTCCGATGTCTATTTCTTGTACTTCCACTTCAGGACAGTGCTGGTTAAATTTTGTTTGTAAAACTTTTTGAGGTAGGGAGGAGATATAATTTGTTTCTTTCTTTAATGCTGTAATTTTTATATTTGCCTATTAAAATTGTAGATTAAAATATCTAAACATTTAGATAAGCAGTATAAGGAACCTTTTCAAGCTTTAAAGAATGATGTTTTGAAATAATTAAAGCAAAATAAAATCTAATGAAGGATATAAAAAGAAAAAATTGAGATTGTGTGGTGAAAACAGTTATAGAATAATTAGAGCAAGGATAATTATGCATTTACATATTGCATGCATAATTGCATATTTTTCACTCTTTTGTCAAAATGCATCTTTAGCAAGAATAAGCACAATGTAGCATATTTCGTGACATTTTTGTTTCTTTATGTAATTTTAGAGAAAAGTTACTAACATTAAAGGGGAATTACACTAGTAACGCCCTCTATGATGTGCGGCGAGGAAAAGTTGCAAAGCAACAAACCGGCAAAGTTGCGATCAGAACCTGCTAAGCAGGTATCTGCGATCGCACCGGCCTCTAAGCACAAAACACAGAAACGCACGTGTGCCACACGGGCGTTTCTGTGTTTTGTGCTTAGAGGCCGGTGCGATCGCAGATACCTGCTTAGCAGGTTCTGATCGCAACTTTGCCGGTTTGTTGCTTTGCAACTTTTCCTCGCCGCACATCATAGAGGGCGTTACTAGTGTAATTCCCCTTTAATGTTATACTTTCTGGCATATATCTGCTTGTTTGCTTTTGATTTCAATTATGGTTAGAATTATGTCCACGTGATGAGTTCCAATAAGAACGAAACATGTAGTGGTCTATTCTAGCCATAATTGAAACCAAATCTCTTCTTTCTTAAAAGTTACTAAGCTTGTTTTTAAAACTAGGATTTCTCAGAAACCATTTATCATTTTTACCTACATACAACAAATTGCTCATTAACAGATAAGAGGATTAGGCTTAGAAGAATTCATTAAATTTCCCATTTGAAATTCCTAAAATGTTTACCCTTAGAAAGTGGTTGGTATGTTTTAAACATTAGTTTAGTACTAGTTTGGTTATTGAAAGGTGATCGACAAGTTAGAACTGTACAGTGTGCACGATGGGGAAAGAAAAACGATCCTTGGGAGTTACTCTACGTTCATACGCGGCTGAATACAATGGCGACTTTACCACCGACGGAAGTGTTTTGTTTTGTAAAGTGTGCGATGTTACTATTGCCGCAACAAAAAAGTTTCAAGTTGACCAACACGTTAAAACGGCTAAACACATAAAACAAAATTATTTTAAATGCTGCGCCCCAGCAAACTTTGCTAAGTGCAGCTTCATTTAAATCAGGACCTAAGCTTTCTGAATTTAATAAAGATTTGTGTTGTGCATTTGTCTCTGCTGGTATACCATTGTACAAGTTAAAGAATGGGAAGTTAAAGGAGTGTTTGGAGCATCATACAAAACAGTTAGTTCCAGATGAATCAACATTGAGGAAACATTATGTACCAATAATGTATCAACAATCGATTGAAGAAATAAGAGCGAAATTGGGGAAAACTGCATTTGGGTAACACTTGACGAAACAACGGATGTATGCGGAAGATATGTGGCAAATTTTGTAGTTCAGTTGGCGTGCTAGCAGCAGAAGTAGAGCAGTGCCGTTCATATTTACTTACTTTAGACGTGTTACCTAAAGTAAATCATTCCACTATTGCAGTTTTTTTTAATGATGCGCTTAGCTTGCTATGGCCTTCTGGTATAAAGTACCATAAAGTTTTACTGGTCTGCACGGATGCTGCTTCATACATGGTCAAAGCTATGGAAGGATTAAAAATTTTATATTCTAAAATGATTCATGTAACTTGCTTAGCTCACGGCCTACATCGAGTTGCAGAAACTATCCGTTCAGAGAATCCAGAAGTCAATGAATTGATATCTCTAGTCAAGAAGATTTTTGTAAAGGCTCCAAGCAGAATTACAACTTTTCAAGAAAAGGCTCCTAATATACCATTGCCACCCGAACCAGTTGTAACTCGTTGGGGAACTTGGTTGACAGCAGCGGAGTACTATGCAGATAATTTTGAAATTGTGAAAACCGTTATTGACAGTCTGGATCCTTCTGAGGCAGAGAAAAATAAATTTTTATAAAAACTCATTTTATGTGCATTCCGCCAGCAATAGTTAAATTAGAAAAACGTGGAGTGTTGTTAAGCGAAAATTTAAAAATTGTGAAAAGTGTAGTAGATAAAATTAAAACCGTTCCCAAGACAACGGCTGCGGTTACACAAAAACTTTCTTTTATTTTAGATAAGAACAGTGGGTTTAGGGAACTTCAGGATATATGTTGTGTTTTGAATGGTAACAGTAAAAAATCAAATAATTCTGTACCTAATAGAAAACTACGATATTGCAGAAATCGTTAAATTTGCTCCCATAGCATCGTGTGATGTTGAGCGCATTTTTTCCGAATATAAATATGTTTTAAATGAGAGAAGACAAGGACTTTTGTTCGAAAACTTAAAACAACTTTTAATTGTAAAATGTTTAAATAATATTATAGAATAATTAAATAATAGTTTAAATGTAGTAATTAGCTTAGAAATAATTATAGTTGAATTTTTACTTGTTTCTTTAATATGTATTGTGCAAGTGCAAATAAAGAAGTTAATATTTACTGAAAATTTGAATTTTTAAAGTGCATATCAAAGTGCATATTTTACATGTTTTTCGTGCATAAATGCATGCATATTTTTGTATTTTAAAGTGCATAATTATCCTTGCTCTAGTAATAATAAAGTAATATTTTTTCTGTATGTGGTTTTATTTATGTAGGTATTTTGATTTCCAATGTAAATAACATTACTTCCCCATTGTAGCACGGGGAAGTAGGTATCAATATGATATTTTATAAGCTAATGGAGAGGACCTACTATAATTTGGTTTTTCACCCCCCAAGGTCCTAACTTATTTACTTGTTTATTGAAACAGTTGTGTAATATACTTGAAGAAACTAGCATTTTTAGGTAAGCAGATTGCAGTGGGTGTAAGGAAGCCCTTCAAGGTTTGCAGAATACTATTTTGAGAAGTGGAGAAAATTAAGGAAAAAGAAATTGGCTCAAGAACGTAGAAAGGGAAGAGTGAAATTATTGGATGTACAATAAAAGAGTGATAATAAAATTAAACTTTTTGTATGTAGTTTCATTTATGCATGTTAGTGATTAAGGTGCAAATGTAAAAAATGATTATTTTTTGAAAACTACCCAATTTTCTAAGAAGTATTTTTACCTCCCATACTTGCAATATATGGAAAGTATTGATTTAATAATTTCTTCGTAAAACTTTGTTTGCTGTTAGACGTATTTTAATTTTTAGGTGACGTTTTCCATGAATTTTTGATAATGATTATCTACTAAATGGGAGGCGATAGAAAATCCAATTTTAAGCTAAATTGTTCATTAATAGGGCCTGGGTTTTAGGCACTTAGAAATTTTAAAATGGTTGCTTAAAATAGTCCATTAAAACATTAAAAATAGTTTATTATAAAACAATTCTTAATTTCAACATTTTTTTTAATTTTAGCCTTATACCATTAAAGGTATATAGGTAATCAAAGCTTATACCTAGTTCGACATGTTGACATATATGACATTTTCAGAAGCAAGATTAAAAGTAAACAGTTAAGTGTTGCTAGAAGAACAATAAATCATCATAACTTTTCAAGCAAGTAAAGCTAGAACTATTAATAAATTAAAATTAGTCTCTTAAGTTTTTTAATTGGCCGCTTTAGGTAGTTACACATTTTTTGAAATTTTGTTTTACGTTTTAAAATGTATAAATATGTAAATAACTTTATACTGTAACATTGTTTTTTTGCTGTGTTGTGAGTTTTTGAGAAATTTTATAATTGGTAATTTTTTCAATGTTTTAGTTATTTTAAACAAATTACCTATTTATTTTTACAAACATGTCTATTAGGTACTACTGTGTATTTATATTATATATTTTACTAAGGTTTCGATTGTAAAGCGTTGTCTGACAAAATCGACGTATACTTAGAAAAGGACCTTCCTACCTTATGTGACGTTATTGGTGCAAATTTGTACAAAATATCCCACGGTCTATTTTCACAATCTAGCGCAGCTTCTCCTCCTAATATTTTTACTATATTTAAGAGATATTGATAGCTATGTTTTTTTGTAGAATAGATTATATCACATACCGATGTGGCTACTGGACCTGGAGCGTTTTTCAACGCTGTATCAACATCAACTGTTTGCATAGAAGTTTTTAGATGTAATCCCTTCTATTCCAACTTTTTAATGCTTTCAGGTATAATTTTAAAATGGCATTTTATATAAATAAGATCAATTTTCTCTTTTTATTAAAAACAACTTGTGCGTTTTGTATGGCTTGAAACAAGCCTCTGTCAAATGACATTACAATCTGTAATATGGTCAAAATTAACTTAGAATTGTTTTGTTGTATTTTATAATAAAATGCTGTGGTTACATCTTTAACTGAATCAAAATGTACTATAAAACATTGCTGCCTCATGTCATGTTTCCGATCGTATTAATATAGGTTGTGGTGGCAACGGTAAATTCTTCAATTTTTACTTTCCTATACTTTTGGTATAGGGAAGTATTGATTTCATGAAAATTTTCAAAATCGAGATTTTAGCGGAAATACATGTTTAACCCTTTAGTGCCTGAAGGTACTTTTGAGTCCGACCGACTTATCTCACTGTGTAAAAATACATTTATCGCTTTAGGTCGTTTTACGCCTGACGGTACTGCAGAGTACACTTCAAGTAACCAATCAAAAAATTAGTAGGCGTGTCGGAGATACGTATCTAGGGAATTTTGTCAGTAACTGTTGAAGTGTCATTGAGTGCAGAGTAGTGTAATTACCGGTGAGTTTATTTTAATAATTATCACTTTGTACTCTTTAATTTCTATTAGAAACAATGCATTAACTCTTCATAAATAAATATAATCAAGTACAACTACAAATTGTAACTTTTTCTGTTATATATGCCTCATTTGTTTAGTGGACGCAAAAGTACCGTCAGGAACAAAACTGTCATGACAGAATAAAATCAAATGGGTCTACGATCCACCTCTAACTGAAAGGCAACTAGAAGAGCTCGCGGAGACAATTTTGTTAGAAGATTTACCGCTAGATAATGGTTTTTTAACCGATGAAGAGAACGACGACGATGAAAATATTGACGACCAGTTTGAAAACCAGGTTTCACAGCCCCGTTTACCTCTCCTAGACATGAATTCTGCGACAGAGGAAATGCAAATACCATCTACATCTTCTACAACTAACGAACAAGAACAAAGAAGCGAACTAGAACAATTTTCCGAAGAAGTAAGCAGTGCGGAGCCAATTATTTCTAGGAAAAGTAAGCGACAAAACACAAAATCTAAACCGAAAAAAGTCCAAGCAAGGCAACCAGAACTTACAGAAGAGGGAAAACGAAAATGGAAGAAAGTGACCAAAGATGAATACATGCCTGATTATCATAATTCCGAAGGCCCAGTTGATGAAGAATTTAGTAATTGCCAGTCACCTACTGATGTTTACTTGCATTTACTTGGCGAGGTAATTGATGATATAGTGTATCAGAGTAATCTCTATGCAACCCAGCGAGATAAAAACCTAAATCTGAAACGAGAAGAGTTGCTTGCTTTTATTGGCATCAATTTCATGATGGCTTATCACCGTTTGCCGACTTGGAAACTTTATTGGAACTGCAGTCCAGATTTAGGCTTACCACTGGTAGCAAATTGTATGTCCAGAAATAGATTTGAGGAAATCTTACGCTATTTACACTGTAACGATAATAATCTTATACCGCGTGAAAACAAAGACAAAATTTATAAAATAAGACCATTGGTGACCGCTCTGAATCGTAGATTTCGCATGTGCTACAGAAACACTCGTCGAACAAGTATTGACGAAAGTATGATACTCTTCAAAGGTAGAAGTAGTCTCAAGCAATACAACCCAAAGAAGCCCATCAAACGAGGCTACAAAATTTGGTGTCAAGCGGATCAGAATGCATATATTTCCGATTTTGAGATATACCAGGGTAAACATGAGAACATAGAGGAAGAATTCAAAAAGTATGGTTTGGGTGAACGTGTTATATTGTCATTGACAAAACCTGATTGGGACAAATACAAAATCATCTATGCAGATAATTATTTCATGTCCATTACTCTACTGGAAAAGCTTCGCTTGAAAAATGTATTGGCTTGTGGTACCATTCAAAGCAAAAGGTTGGCGTTTCCTACAGATATGGATAATGATAAAAGTATGAAACGAGGTGACTACGACTACCGGGTCTCTAATACTGATATCAGAGTTTGCAAATGGATGGACAATCGAGTTGTTCATTTCGCATCGAACTTTCACAGTACAGAAGAAACTATTGTAAAAAGGACACAAAAGGATGGTACTCGCATCGATGTGAAGTGTCCTTCAGTTGTTAGCGATTACAACAAACACATGGGAGGAGTTGATCGAGCGGATCAACGCCGGGCTACTTATGGAATGAATCGCAGGTCTAGAAAATGGTGGCATCGATTATTTTGGGGGTTGCTGGACATAGCTTTTGTCAACGCTCATGTAATTTACAACAAACTCTTTGATGAGATGACCACATTTGAATTTCGACGATCAATTTCTCTGGGATTTATAATGCTGACTAATAAGACCAAGAAAAGAGGTTCATCTACTCCTTCCATTCCAAAAAGAAGAAAATATAACTACAGTGTTCCAAATGACATTCGGCTTGGGAATCGCGGAAGTCACTGGGTTATTTATGAAAAAGTCCGTGGTAGATGTGAAATGTGCAGTTCCAAGTGTGTGCAAGCCAGACCGCACAGCAAATGTTCAACATGCGGAGTTTTCTTGTGCTCCAATGAACAGAAAAATTGCTTCATGGAATATCATGAAACGTAGAATTACACTTTTTTACTTTTTACTTTTTTACTTTTGTTCTCTTAGGTTTAGTTTCTTATATAAAATATGTAGTATTGTTCCGAATTAATAAATATTAAAAATTCAATCTTTATACAAATTATTCCTGACGGTACTTTTGAGTCCAAAATTTTGAAAATTTTAAATATTTAGTCAAAAAATTGGAAAAAATTCAGAGGTCTTAGTTACACACTCAAAAAAGAAGAAAGCAATAAAATTTGAAAAAAATTAAATTTTTACTGGTGTTGGGCACTAAAGGGTTAAAGAAAGACTGTCTGTTAGTGGGGGGTATACAGGTGTGTGGTGCATCATAACTACCTAACAGATAGTTGGGGAGATTGATGAGTTTTGGAATGTGGGAGTATTTCTAAAATTCACCGATAAAATAAGCTTGTTAAAAAATCCAAAACCGGAAGCAGAAGTTAGACATGTTTTTTGTAGCATTTTTCCTAAAATAAAATTTATAAATTTGTAAACGGAATCTAATAGAAAACATTAGGGCAAATCCAACACTTTTTGCCAAACTATCTTTAAAATGGCGACCGATACAAATTTTGAATTCAGCGGCTTATTACTAAAAAGCGGGTTGACAGATCGCGTTCAAAATTTTTATCGTAATAGCTCTATAGAGACACACTGTTGCTGTGTACAAAAATTTTTGAATATTAAAAGCTATAAAGAAAAAAATTTCGGAAAGTTTCAAAAAAGTATTGCTCAAAAACGGGACACACGATGTTTCTTTAATTTTATAAGATCGTAGAGCTGAGGATGAACTACAATTTGGTTTGTGTCATAGCTTGCAAATTTCTCTCGGACGCCTTCTATGAATGTTTTCAGTTTGAGTTTTAATGCCTATATTTACTCAAAAACAAGTTATCAGATCGAAATGAAATTTGATATTGGAAATGCCCTAAGAGTACACAATGTTACAAGCTACTTTTAGAACTACTAAAACTGAAATGAAAATATCAAATTTTTGACGTTTTAAAAACATACTGCTCAAAAACTGGCAGCACGATTTTTTTTAAATTTTGTAGACTTATAGAGCTATGGATCAGCTACAACTGGGTTCGTGTCCCAGCTCGTTAACTTGTTTGTGACACCTTTTATGAATTTTTGAAAATCGAAATTTCAACCCCCTTATTTAAAAAACGGGGGCCGATAAGAAATTTCTGTTCAGTCCAAATTGCTCATGAGTGATAGTATAGAATAAAGTTGTCAACTTAATTTTTAAATACTACGGCAATATTGGCGGGGGGGGGGAGGTATTTTTCCTCCTCTAATTTTGGTGGACGAATTTGTATCCTTCCGTTTTTGGGTTTCTTTAATTCCAAGCAATCTTTTTCCAAAAAATCGACTTTGTTCACAAAAAACTTGGAAAAAATGTAGTTTACTATAAGTTTACTTTACAATATCACTCGCTCTCTCTCTTTCTCTATCTGACGCCAATTCGGTGAATGAAGTCTTTCAGCGCATGACCGAAGTACACACATCTGTCGATCTTTGCTTTACTATTTTCTCTTTGTAGTCGATGATGGGGCATAACACATTAATAATAAGATAGTTTTGAATATATGATAAGTAACAATATCGAAAGTATGGGAAAGTCCAGGCGAATAAGTGATACGCTCATATTTCTCTATAGACTTTACAGAGCTTTTTCAAAAAATGTTTTGACATTCGAAATTAAACTATCCACATCTTCGTAATGATGCTAATTTTTTTCTGCTGCCTAATAAATTCCGTGTGTGCGCTAGGCAAGGAACATGCACAATTTTTGTACAATAAATGTTAAGATCGCCTGCCACATTACTTCAGCTGTCACAAACAACTTGTATTTTTCGGCAACCACTCTGCCAGGCCATAGCAACTCTATAATTAAAATTTTGCTATATAAAGCATATCCCAAAATATAAACGTATTTATTCATAGCAGGAGATTCATTTACGAATCGAGCCATTGTGTCATAGTTGATTAGTCTTTTCCAACTTTCGTGAAAACAAAAACATGTTTTCCCAGCTTCTTCATCGAAAGATTTTCCAACTATATAGTTGGCAATTTATCAACCAAGAGAGATTTTATACTTTTATCTACAGATATTCGTATATTGAAATTATTTAATTCGTGCATACGATCAATAGTCTGCAATTAATAAATTAATTAAATTAATAACAATAGTGTTAAAAAATAATTACATTAAAAAAAAAATTAAGTTCCTGATTTTGCAACTTCTACCACGAAATATTAGTAGCAAAAAAAACGTTAGCGAGTTCAAAAGTGAACTCGTCGTTTGTTGATTCTGACAGGGTTTGATGATATATATCATGATTCATGATATACAGGGTGCCCAGAGTAACTTGCACAGCATGGGGATTTTAGGAATTATGCGAGATACGATGATCCCTAATTAGGGAGGCAATATAATGGTGACTTTGTTTTTCTCATGGCTAATTACTAGAAGCGAAAAACTGAAAGAGCAGAATTTTTTTGAAGTAAAATATTTTCCTTCCTTTACATTTTCACTAGGAACACAGCCTAGTGAAAATGTAAAGGAAGACGTAGATTTATTGAAGCAGCATTAGGAAAACTATTTACCTACATGATTGTTTTGTTTCGTTTTGAGATATAACACAAACATGCATTTTTAAAAATAAAATGCACATTTTATTTTAACACGATTAAAATGCTTATTTTTTTCTCTTTTTAACTATGGTATAGTTTGATAATACCTACTTAATTATAAATTCAAAAAAGATAGAAAGATATTGAATAAAAACGTATTTCGCTTCTGTAAAGGTATTGCAGTGCCATAAAACGGAAAGAAAGAACAGACTTTTAATATAAGAACTATTACTTTAGTCTTTTTTATTAATTAAAAAAAAATACCTAATAATTCAGAAAAAATTTTTAAGCAGTTATATCAGAAACAATTTTTAAGACCAAGATTACAGACAATTGATGAATAAAAACAATCGATCAGCAGTTTTGTTAAAAAGGACTTTCTGATTTTTTTTTCATGACACACTGATTTTTAATCAATATCTTCTTTAAATTTAAAATTAAGTATATCAAACTGCATATCGTTGAAAAAGAAATAAATAACCTTTTTAGTGGTGTTAAAATAAAATATGGTTTCCATTTAAAAAAATTGCATGTTTGTGTTATATCTCGTAAACAAAACAAAACATAATCTTGAAAAATTTTGGAAACACATCTTTGTTGCTTGTGCAAAATGATATTTTTTCTTGCAAGCTTATTTTTTGTTTTGGCATTTGAATGGTTAACATTCAATTACTATCACGTACACCTGAAGATGCTTATGGAAGAAATTGAATGATTTTTCGAAAGTAGATTAGACAAGCACTTAACCATTTTTGCGGGGGTCTACTAGCTTAACTGAATAATCAGAACTGTATTAGCCCGAGGCTTCTAGAATAATACATCATTGGATTTTTAAAAACTCTTAGTAAATAGCAGTTAAGTTATTTACGTTTAAATAAATTTTATATCATGAAGTGCAGGTAATTAAGTGAAAATAATTTAAGAAAACATTTTAGACCTAGTAAAGTGCTAAAAAGAAAATTAGGCAGTTTAGGCAAAAACAAATTATTCCATTTAACGTGAAACACATTTGTATTCAAGCGTCATTCATGTGCCTACAAAAATAAAGAAGTTCGTTTTGCCTAAAATCTGGGCCCTACTCATCAATGACAGTAGAATGACAATCTAAACTTAGTTTTTAGGTAGTTACATTTAAGGAATTTCCATTTCCTTGTTTTGACTGATGAATTATACTTTCTGGTCTTATTTTAATCTTGAGCCATTTTCTTCTATATAAATTAAAAAAATTTCTTTTTGCCCCTAATAATGAACTAAACAAAATTTTTCCCCTTGCATTCATATGGGCGTTCCAAGATTAAATAGGTGGTGGGATGAATTACAATCTAAGACAGTCATGCATGTTGGCCATATCAATCTATCGATTGTTTGGGCTAGAACTGAGTGATATGAACAAATATAGAAAGTGATTCGTCCATTTTGTTTTAAATTAAAGTTTATATTCCATATTTATTATAGAAAACTGTTATAAAATGGAACTGCATTTTATGTTTTACAAAAACAATTTATTAAAATTAAGATAAATAATAACAATTACACAGTCTTTATATTAGGTCTTAAATAATACAATGTCGAAAACTCATACCTTAAATTATTACAAGAAAGACTACTGGTCAATTCACTGTACAATAACGCTTGATGGAAACAAAGCGCAATTGAATTATAAGGAAAATTTGTTTTCAACAATAACAATCAATTTTTATTAGTACTTATAGCTATATTATAGAACAGCATGGCGACGAGCAATACAAATAGCCTGAAAAGAAAAGCACCACAGCATAAAACTTTGGACACAAAATAGAATAAAGAATTAACATCAACTCGAACTACGTTTTTGTTAAGTTTACTAATATAGTAAAGTAATTTTTATAGTATAACAATGTTCACAACCACAGTTACGTGAAGTTGTTTTATATTTTCAAAAAATGTTGGTTAATCTAATGAGGTACACATTCATGAAGATAAATTTTCTTCTTCGCTTGTATTATAATGAACTACTATATTTTCAACAATTGTGTCTATAGTTCTCATTATGTGTTCAATTCGCTTGTTTGCTGCTTCAAACTGTCTTTCAAAATCGTGTTCACCACTTTCATCTTCTTCAAAATAAGCCACTCCAAATCCATGTTCGAGTTCAGAACTGTCTTCGTCTTCTTCATGAATAATGCCTTGTTCATAAATATCTAGATCTTGATTGAGGAATTCTTCCATATTGTCAGATTCTAATTTATCCATTTCTTCCATTTCAGCTGATACTATTTCAACTGTCTGATCTTCACTTAGTTTAGGAAGTTTGGCTCTTTCCTGTTCTTCGAGAGATTCGCTAATGTCTTTATCTTTTTCATAAACGGTATTTTTTACTTTGATTCTTACATTCTCTCGGGTTACTCTGTATTCAATTGAGGCTCTTTTCACTTGCTTTTCTTTTGGTTTTTCAGCCAAAATGGCATTGTCTTGCATCTCAATAGCAGTAGCAATGTCATTAGCAAATGCTTCCCTAACTTTATCTTTGATCAACTCTTTGTTAATGATGTTGGGATTATTGTCAATAATTTCCATAATCTGCTGTTGAATTTTAGGTAGTTCTTCTCTTTCTAGATTTCTTCTTTCTTCATCTATTATTTTTTTGATGGTAACTTTAGTCTTCCCAGGCTCTCTCGCTTCACTAACAGCGACTTCTTTCGTCAAGTTTTCTAATTGCACTTTTCTAAAATCGTTTATAATTTGTTTTATATCTTCTTTAACTCTATGCACGTGAAGATCTGTTTCTTCTTTGTGTTTTGCGTTTTTAAATCCTTTTTTCTTGAGTTCTTTAAGTTTATCAATATTAATGTTGTCTAAGTTGGATTTACTTGATGCTTTTTCAGTTTCTTCGCTTTGTTCTGTAGTAGATTTTTTCATCTTCAATTCTAATAATTTGTCTGTTCTGATTTTATCTAGATTAATTGTACTTGCTGGTTTCTCATGCTCATTTTTTGATTCTAAATTTTGCAACCTTTTCTTTTTGAGTTCTTGTAATTTATCAATGCGAATGCTGCTTGTGTCCGTTGGTTCTTCTTCATCTTCATTTTTGGATTGCACATGCTGAAATTTCTTTTGTTTTAGTTCTTGCAATTTATCTATTTTAATATTGCGTATTGATTTTGCAGATGGTTGTTCATCTTCTTCACTTTCTTCTTTAATTTCATCTTGTACTTCATCTGTTTCTTGTTTTTCATCTTCTTCACCTACTTCTTCACTTTTTTCTATTTTCTGCTTTCGTTTTTTCTTTAGCTCTTGCATTTTAGCTATTTTAATATTATTTACTACTTTAGTAGAAGCTTGTTTACTGTCTTCTTTTTCTTCTTCTTCATCTTCTGCATTTCCTTCTACTTCCTCACTTACTTCCTTTTTCTGGAATCGTTTCTTCAATTCTTTTAATTTATCTAATTTGATATTATTTATTGCTGGAGCAGTAGTCTGCTGGTCTTCTTCACTTTCGTCCATATTTCTATGTTGTCTTTTCTTTAGATCTTGTAGTTTATCAATCTTAATATTGTCTACTGTTACAGCTGCTTCTTCCTCTTCTTGGCTATTAGATTTTATTTTATATTGCTGTAGGGTTTTCTGCTTCAATTTTTGTAATTTATCTGTCTTAACATCATCTATATTTATTTTCATTAGTGTTAATTCATCTTCTTGACTACAATGTCTTTTTTTCTTTTTTAGTTCTTTCAATTTATCAATTCTATTTTCTCTGGCAGGTTCTTTTTCTGGATGCTCTTCTTCAACATTGTCAATTTTTTGGGTTTTTTTCATTTTAAGCCCTTCAAACTTTTCAATTTTAACGTTATCTAAATTTATTTTATCATCTTCTTGTACGTCTTGGTGTTTGCGCTTTTTCCGTTTCAAGTTTTCCAATTTATCAATCTTAATTTGATCTATATCTAATTTATTTGCTGCTTCTTCATCTTCATATTCATTTACAGATTCCTGATCATGTGATCGTTTCTTCTTTACGCCTAGCAATTTGTCTATCTTTATATTATCTATGTCAACTTTACTTGGTGTAAGTTTTTCATCATCAAATTCCATTTCATATAATTGTGTCTTCTTAAGTTGTTGCAGTTTATCGATTCTAACACTTTCTACGTCGAGTTTGGTTGCCTTTAGCTCTCCCTCTTCAATTTCTTCATCATGAAAGTGTTTCTTTTTTAATTCTTGCAGTTTATCAATCTTAATGTTATCTACATTCCCTTTTCTGATCTTTTCTTTTGTGATCTCCACAGATTTATCTATTTTAGTCTTTAATTTTTCCCCAACCAGTTTTTGAAGCTCTTGCAGCTTTTCTACTTTAACACCACCTATGCTTCTACTCTCATTATCCTCCTCACGTGATTTAAATATTTCACTGCCCCCTTCTTGAGTTTCTTCTTCGTCTTTCATTTCTTTGATTAATTTCCTCATATTCGCCTTCACACTTTCTTTTCTGTTTAGATGTTCAGATGATATTATCTTGGACATATCCCCAAATTCGTTATCTGTGATAGCTTCATTTTTGTCTTCAGTTACTTGACTGTCATCTTCAGGGACTGCCTTGGCTTCTGCTTCATTTTCTTCCAGGCTTAAAGTTTCATCAGAATACGCAGCAAGATCAAAATCATCATCGATAAATTCTTGAAAATTATCTTTCCTTTTTAATATGTAAAGAACAGGTCTAGTTTTGATTATAATGGGCGGAATTGTAAAATAATCAAATGATATTTGATTGAATGCTTCAACTGTATCTATTATATCGTGAGTTCGGGTATACGGTCTTAAGTTGGTTGAAAATTTACTCTTGGCCTCTGCTATTAAATGGGTATAAACTAAACTGTCTTTGCTTCCCGGGATGAGATTTTCCTCTTTGCTGTACCTAACAATGATGCATTAAATTATAACTTGTGCATTATTTCATTACCCATATAGCAACAGGATATATTATGGATATCCGATCCAAAAAACGTCTGTATGTCTATTAACCTAAGATGGATATCCATAGGATATTTTAAAACGAATATTTTATGGACTACCTACAACTACAAGTGATGTGCACTGCACGTACATATAAGGCGATATTTTATTTTTCCTAAGATGACAATTTTTACTGTAAATGTTAAAATTACAGTAAAAATGTCATAGGAATTTTTCTGAAAACTAAATAATAATTATAATCATTGATATGAAATATTTATGTTTTATAGAATTTGCTTGCTGAATACACAACATTCCCAAAATTTAATTTGGTGGTTAGAATCATCGCGCAGACATCTTGTTTTAGGTGCTGCGCTTAAACTTCAGTTGTCTGCACCACGGTTCTCTTTCTTTGTTATTAATACAGAACGCCGAAGCAGAAGCCCGTTGAAAGAAAGAAATGAAACCAAATCAAAAAAAAATCAAGCGCTTCAATATATGTATTACTTTTTTATATACTTTGTAAACTGATATATTGAATGTTATTTAGATTAGAACATCCTGCAGTATATATCTTTTAAATGTACAATGTTTGTGACAAATCGACCTGCGATGAACATCCATTTTACTTAATATGGATGTCTTATGAATATCCTTGTGCTATATGGGATATACTTAGGTATAGCTTACGTCCAATTTGGATGTATTTCAGTAAATCTTGAGACTCCAGTTTGGGCAGCTAGGTTGTCAATGTGAACATAGACAGTGACTTCATCTTTCGCAATACGGTGTAGATGAGACATAGCTGCACCTCCTGGATAATTTGTACTTGAAATGGCTAATAAAAATAGAGTAAAGATTACATTTAAAGCGAGATGTCCACAAATTCCCAGAGATAGTAAATGTTGCAGGGGTGATTTTTCACGATTTTCCCAACTAAAACCATGGAAAATTTATAAAATAAAGTACCAACATCACTAACAATACTTACATGCGATGACAAGCTGTGGCAACAGCTACATTTAAAAGTGGGAACACATAGATAATAAATCGTAGTTCTTTATGCGGCAAAAATGAGTATACAAACACAAACAGCAGTGCTGGTAGGACTAATTTTCGTGCTCTTGAATCTAAAACCAGTCCTACTGGAATAAGAAAAACAGAAGCTGCTAAACCTCGTGGTATAGCCGAGTAAAAGTACCACAAAAATGGCGAAGTCTGATTAATAATTAAGAAAAGATAAAATTAAAAAAAATTAATGGTGATCACAAAAGGATACTCCATAATCTGAACTGCGATTTAAAATGGTATTGAACCACAGTACCTCCCCTTCTGGCCAGAGGGGTCTACTCCAAAATATAGAATCTATGACAACTGTCAGAGATAAAAAGGATATTCCTGCCGGAATTGCGATTTGAAACATACTAAGAAAAATTAAGATTTATTTACAAAGCAATAAATTTTACTCAAACTTACTCTTTTATTGTTATTCTTTTATAAATCAAGTCGTAAAACAACATAAGTCCTAAAAGCAATGCTAGTTCTGCTCTAAATATAATTATAGCTGCTGCAGAAAATAAAATAAATTTCTTATTGTCATTATTTATCCATCCATTTATAGCCAATAATACTGAAAAATAATTTACTATACCATTTTTATTTGTTTTGGTTAATAAAATTTTTTACCGAGAGGTAGAGCAAAAATATTTGGCAGTGGTCGACTTATATAAAACATAAAGTGGCTTTGTGTTACTGTTACAGCAATAAACCAATGGAGCCATCTTGTTCCAAATACGTTTTCCAACGATTTACTTAAGATATGAAATGATGTTACTACAGATCCTGCTAGGGCTGTTCTAACTGAAAACTATGAACTTGTAGTAGCACAACACGTACACTATATAAAAACCTTACCTAAGTATTGTACCCAGAATTTATTCAACTCTAAAAATTGTATAACTGCTGCAATCGGAGATACCAAAATTGATATAAAGAGTGGACCAAGGAACGTTCGTGGAACAACTCCGGGAAAGTCGTTGTGATCGTACTAAAAATTTGTTAAGCTGTATAAACTGTTACACGTAAAAACACCATCATTTACCTGGGATAAGTTGGCTTTATGGTATAAAATGTCATGCATAGCCTGCAGGTTAAAGCTTTCTTCCACTTTAGTAAAGGGACAATAAATAAGATGTGCAGCAGCTATAATCATCATTATTTGCGACATTTTCTATTAAAAGCGATTGTGATCCAATATATTTACATAATTAATGTAAATTCGGACTAAAATAGAACGAACCTAACCTAAAATAGATTTAATCTAACCTAAAATAACTAACCACGTGCACATAAACGTCAAAGTATTGACTTTCAGTGGCGTATCCTTGGCTACGTTCGGCTGAGTTGGCTGTCTCAGATGTACGTTGCGCTGTTTGTTATAATTCATGTTTACTTCAACAGCAGTGTTGAAATAATAAATTGAATATTGTACAATTATTTTATTTTCTTTGGAAAGTTATTAATTATGGATGCAATAACGGCAGAAACACCTTTTCTAGTACTTGCACCTAATTTTAGTCTGAAAATAATCAAGGTTGTTGTATCTTATATGTTCTCTTTATAGTTCAAAAATATTTGCATTTTATAAACAACGTTTTCAATACAATGAAATAGTTGCTTTAATTAGGTACAGGGCAGTCCGAAAATGGGTGTAAATATTTTTAAATAGATTTTGGTAAACAGCATTAGCCATACTTTGCAATCGGTGTTAAACTGCTACTTGTTTTTATTTATATATTTTTGTTTACACCTTTACAGATTCATCAGTTATAGCTTAATGTCCGAGGTTTGTGGACTCGAGGTGCCTAGGTTACTTTGAATACTTAATAATAACATTAATCTTAATAATATAAAATGATAATTATACGTGTGTAGATAAAGTCTGGAACAAATTCAATATCTCCCGAAATATTATATTTCAGGAAAAACGCTCGGACACTTAAGATTCAGTTTTATCCCAACCATATTTTAAGCATATTGCTGTTGCTAAAGGGTCACGTGACACGGCGCAGTGACTGCATCCTTATTTTATTTAAATAGAACAGCATGCCGTGTGACGGCTCATTTGAAAGCTCTTTTCAGGAGGAATTCAGAGCACTGCCCAACTAACAATTTTCTTTCGGTAAGGTAAAATTTTTCGATTTGGCGTAGCTATTGCTTCGATAGAGTTTCCATAGAGCTTGTGAGCAGAAGTAAGGCATTTTCGAAGTCATAGTTTCGTTAATAGCTTCTTTCAGACCTATGGGAGGTAAGTCCACTAGCTTTATAGAGAGTTGAGAGGGTTTAGTTTCGATAATGTTTTGATTGGGCTTCCGGGAATTTGTGTGTGGAAGTACGGGAAGTCATAGCTTCGATAGAGCTTCGAGTTCGAAGCCGAGTCGAGAAGTCTCTATAAAGCTTGTGACCTGAAGCTTTATCAAAGCAATGATCTCCCATTAAATCAGCAGCTTGCGAATGAAGGCTTCATAGAAGCAATAACCTCCCATAATTGTAGCCAAGAATCCAGCTTGCAAACGAAGGCTTTATAAAAGCAATAACTTCGGGATCTAGTCCGCCTAGTATTATGATGAAGCGTGTGCCATTTTGAATTAAATGTGTCATATCCATCATCATAGATACCTACTCATAAATTGACGCGTAATTTTGTTTTTTTGGAAATTGTTATTAGTTAAACTGATTATAAAATGATGAAGTCATGGAAAAAAGTGAAAAATGATCTATCTTCTAATACATGTATGATGTGTTGTCATCATCCGATGACGCGTCTGAATCAATTTGATGGATGTCTTCTGATGTGTCAAGCTGGATTGGTGGCCTTTGATGTTCCAATTCCAAAAAGATCTATTTTTTCTATTGTTCTTTCAATGGTATTATGAGCGGCCACTGGTGTGGACAGCAAATTTAAAACATCTTAAAAAAAGGTTTATATTTTTTCCTAGGAAGTTGCCTTATACTCGAGATATAAGGATCTGATGATACCAAAAGTAAATTGAAAACATCTTCCATGGTTTGTCTTCTAGAAAATTTACGTGAAAATCCTTCTCGATACTTTTTTATGTCTTTATTTGTGGCCTCTTGGGCTTCTTCGGAAAGCTGCCCAATAGGAAGCATTGCCGACGGTATTACTTCTGGGCTATAAATTAATATCTTGTGTATGGTTGTCGACATATAGTACCATGGGTCCTTCGATACGTACATTCTTGCCATTTCCAGTGTGAACTCTTTAAATTTAATGTTGTCAATCTCGAAACCACTTGAAATAGTTTGCAGAATTACGTGAAATCTGTTTATAATATCCAAATTTACACCAGTAATTTATACGATATTTCAGCGTTTTCAAAAAAGGTACGAGCCGTGTTACCATCGTTGTACTAAATGAAATAAACAATGAGTACATTTTTCACTGCAGAAATGCGTTTTCAAGGAAAATATTTAACATAAATATTCAGTCAAAATATATTCAGGAAAATATTTAGTGGCAATAGTTTCTATTGGAAAGCATTATTGAAGCTCGGTGGATATTTCAAGTCAGCGGGAAGTGTTAGCGAAATTCTAACGAAGCTAATTTGACGCATCAAGTGATTCGTCTTGAATGCTACTACTAGCATATTACAGATCGGCCGAGTGGATAGCGTACTGGACTAGCATGCGAAGGAACCCGTGTTCAAATCCCAGGAAAACCACAAGTAAGTAAAATATGATTTTCGTATGAAAAATAATAATAACGTATACTTTGTTACAGAATGAACAACTCCGGACACGATTAAAATAGCGAAAAAAAAGACTGCTGAAGATTGTAAATTTTATTTTTTGTTTTTTTTCGAATTTTCGAGCTTCGGTAAGGCTTCGGTACCAAAGCCTCTTACCGAAGCAATTGCTTCATATGTAGCTTCTGTAAGGCCTACTAGAAGCAGTAGCTGTAGCTTCTATAAGGTCTATTCGAACTGTTCAAGGTTAGCAATTGTTTCCATTGTACTCGCGAAAGAAGCCTTAAATCAGTTTAAATATTTGCGAATAGTTTCGCTAAAGCGCTCCAAATGTCTTTCGATAAGACTTCGCATAAGCAACAGTGCGGGAAGGTAAATAGCTTCGATAGACCCTTATCCAGGTTAAATTGTTAGTTGGGTGTTTTTTTCCAAATATTGACCGATAATGTTTGGATAACCATTGAATATCTCACAAAAAACAGCTTTTTTGGAACAAATCTAGTGTGTGATTTTTAGTTCTGTTTTAATTTTGACGTTTACTTATTAATTAATATGAGTACCTAAACGTCAAAATTAAAACAAAACTACAAATGGCATACTAGATTTGTTCCGAAAAAGGTGTTTTTCATGAGATATTCAATGGTTATCCAAACATTATCGAACAATATTTGGCAAAAAAGAGCAGTCCTCTGAATTCCTCTTGAAAAGAGAATTCAAATGAGCAATCACATGGCATACTGTGCCATTTAAAAAAAAATAAGAATCAAGTCACTGTGCCGGGTCACGTAACCTTTTAGCAACAGCAATATGCTTAAAATGTGGCTGGGATAAAACTGAAGTTTAAGTGTCCAAGCGTTTCTACTGAAATATAATATTTCGGGAGATACTGAATTTGTTCCAGACTTTATCCACACACTGTATGTATAATAGCAATTGTTAGTTTCCTACTCTCTATTAACATGCGTCTTCAAACTGGTTCTACAATAGGAAGCGTTGAATTTTTTTTTAGTATATTTTAGTTCCTATGTACGTTATCCTTTTCTTACCTATGTTAGTTTGCCGATTATGGATACACGCAGGTCATTATTGTTTTTTGTTTATTTTTCGTGAATTTTTTATTTGATACTTTGTATTCATTTGAACCTTCGTGTATTATTACTGCTGATCATACTCTAACTGTGACTGTACAAATATCTTTCTTTCGTGTAATGATTATGTTAATTTACTGCATAGCATAAATCCAAGAGGCTTTAGTGGGTGGAATTTTATGGTCAGGGGAAGGCCTGAGCAACATGCGATATTGATCGAATTTTGCTTTGTGATACATCATTAGAAAGCTTATTTTTTTCTCTTTCTTACTACCTTAATCATGTATGGTGTTAAAGTAGAAAATAATGCGTTCTGTTTCTGTCAAATGGTCCATATTTCACGAAATTAAGGTTTATTTGTCACGTAATACAATAGTTGTAAGTAAACAAACCATATGTACTGTGTTTTTTGTAACTTATTAATCCCCTGCTGATTGTTTTTTGTTTATTTTTGACGTTTCGTTATTGCAAAGGTATCTAGATTTAAAGTGCCATTTTTCTGCATTATTTTCTACTTTAACACCATACATGATTAAGGTAGTAAGAAAGAGAAAAAAATAAGTTTTCTAATGATGTATCACAAAGCCCATGTTGCCATTTAAAAAAATTCAAGATGGCGGCCGCGCTCAAAAATCATGTCAAAAAAATTTTTTTTAACCTCAAAATATGCGAAATAATTGCAAATGGAAGCCTTCCAATTTTCATATCTATATCTCAAACCGTTTTAGCAGGAGAGCTTTGGTTCCATCTTTAATAGCGACCCTGTATATACCATGCACTCCTGTTTACATATTGAGTCATCCAACGAAAACTGTAGTAACACAAATTTTATAGTTTTGAGATAATCGACTAAACATGATGGAAGATATACGTCATTTCTGAAATACGATTTATTTGAATGTGTAATATTGATTGCATAGTTACAGTTCTATAAGATACGATTTTTTTCTTGGGAAAATATGACAAAAAGATAAACCTTTGCATACATAACTCAAAAAGGTAAAAAATTGAGTTACGACAGTCTTTGTTCGACGATTTTATTATTAGGAAAGAAATAGGCTTCAGCTAAATTCTGATATGTACGTGCCCAGCACGAGATTGTGCACAAACATTAGAAAGTGTTTTCTACACAGTCAAATCTTTAAAAGATCATATCTTTACACCGGTATAACTTTATACAATCACTAGCCCCTTCACATTCGAGAAATTAACTTGGAAAAATTCTTCCTCAAAAAAATAAAACATTTTTTAGTCGAAAACGTTCTTTACTCTGTTAGAGGAGTACTTAGTCTATGATATTATATAACACTTAAAATTTACACGTACTAAACTCACTTATGCACAGCTTGAACTAATCATATTACATTTGTATCAATGTAAACTCTGTTTGTTACTCCTTACATTTTTGTATTGTTTATTTATATATCTTTTTGTTTTTTTTTTCTCGTTTCATGTTATGTACAATATGCGTGTGATCTCTGAAATGTATAATCGACGCCATTGGTAACACGAATAAAGTTTTGATTGATTAATATGCAGATATTCTAAAGTGTGGACCATTGATTTCCATTGCTTTGTTTTGTACCTTTTGTATAGTGTGTTGATTGCCTGCTGATGTACTTCCCCAAAATTGGAACTAAATAACTTTTATTTGATACCATAAATGAGTATTAAATAATTTTTAGCCTGTGGGTAGAAAGATATTTTGATACCCTTCTTATCGCTCCTATCAGCAAGTTCAGTTTCTTCGATATGTTGTCCACATCTGTGTTCTAGCTCAGCTATTTGTCTATGCATAAACTTTAGTTTTATAGCTGTTGTATGTCTTCTGTCATTGATGTATGATATAAGGCAGGTCCTAAAACACTTTCCTGGGGTTATCCATAATCTGCATAGGTAGTCTGGCTGCTAGTTTCATCTGTTTTTGTGGTTTGTGGTTGGTTATTTAAGTCCGAGTTGTTTTCCTCTGAATCCTTGTTCAACTGATTTCAAGGTGATAAAATACAGCACTGTCAACCTGCTGACTGATGTAACTCAGCTGCTGACCCCAGCTGAACGTGTACCCATTGTAAGGGGCATTCGACATAAAACACAAAATTATGTATATAATTTAATTTAGTTCTAAAACATGCTTAAATACAGCAATGATTTGGCTTTAAGTTTATTTAATTTAATGTAGTTAGAAATTTCTCCAATTCTTCGGTGTTTGTTATGCGTATATCTTTTAATCTTTCCAGCACGGCGGACTCCTAAAATAATAGAATTATTTTAGCTGAAAAATAAATATTTATGTAAAAAGGGTGTTACCATCCACTCCCAAAAAACAGGTTGACTTTTTAACCAACGTCCGTGATTCTGCAGTATTTTCAATGTGCTTTCCGTTTCTTCCAAGAAAGTTGTTGCATGTTCCTTGTTATTAAGAGCTAAAAGTTCTGAAAAGGATAACTGTTCAATAGCTGGAAGTGTTGTTAAGGTTGTCTTACTAAGCTAAAATAAGTGTTGTTAAAAAAGATATTTTTTTTTCTGATGTATGAATACCTTTGAAGACATTTTTTGCAGAGCATCATTATACTCTAAAACTGCTCTTTTATTATAGTTTATGCGACCTTCTATCCACTGTATGGCACGTTCAACATCTTCTTCAGTTTTAAGTTGTTTCATGGTGAAGGAGTAGTTTTCAACTTTATTTTGGGTATTGCTGGACTTGGTTGGAAAATTTAGATTTAGGAAAGAATTATCAACAGCAATATTAACTAATTTATCTAAATAATTATGAGATAGTATGAAACCAAAAGCTATTAGTAGTTCTCTGCTTCCACTCGACATATCTTCAGGCAAAGAGTAAAACTGCACGCATCCATATTTTAGCTCTAATAGAAAGTACCGTTTAACGTTCTGAACAACATTATCAGTTTCTGGAAATTCTATTACGTTTTTTAAAAGAGTCCAAAATATTTCAACCTTTAAAACATGATATTGAGTATTATATTATTATGATTTAGTTATTTTATACTTACGACATTATCATCCGACTTGTTATATTTTGCTAGTCTGAACACCTCTGCTTTGATATTCATGTTGAAGAGAAAATTTAAATGCTTGCATAACAGTGATATTGAAATTTTAACATCAGTCATGGTAATCCTACAAAATGCACAATATTGGGAATGAAGGTAAATCCAGTTAACATCCAAATATATGCCATTTTATTATAGCTCTAACAAAATCCAAAAAGTATAATACAAAACGCTATTCTACATACAACTTTATACACAACGGAGAGATAACAACTAACTTAAACAAAGATTAATGGCATAGCTATATCCTTTCTCATATTGCTATTTTAAATACGTAAGTGTCACTGCACAATTTAAGTGAATCGTTATTATATAACATTATTTTGTGTTTGGAATTGTTTCTAAAATAAAAACAGGCACGGATTATTTAAAATGTTTCATTTTAGTAGCACAGTAAGAGTAGTAGTAATTTTTTAACACAGAAGGCAATATGTTTGCAGATGCATCGATAAATAACAGCACTTCGGGTGTACTTTACAAGACCACTACCCTAAACCAAACTATTTCTAGCCTACACACTCCCACAATGTACCTACATCTACAGTTACTTGATATGATATGATATTTTTTTGTTGCACAATGCAGTCTCATTATATTCATATCCACTACTCCACTGTTTGATAGTTACTGATATTAATTCGTGACAGTGACCCACTAGATAGGTACGCCACTGTTTGATGGTCACTAGAATACATCTCTACTTATGGGGAAGCATGTCACTACTTCAATTATTCATTTTGTTTTTTAATTTCCATCTTTCGCTTTTGCATAAAGCGTCTTCTGTGCACACTTACCAAAAAATAGTTGCTGTAGGTACGTAGACTGTTAAGTATTGATTCTATTTGTAAAGTAAATTTTCCCCTCCTGTCATGTTTGTTTACAATATTTTCGTATCGGCAGTTCCACAACTGCTTACGTTTGCGCAGTTCTCAAAAGTTTAATTTAAAATATTAAATGTGTCCTACTTTACTGGTAACTTTCTTCTTAATTGTTTATCCATGGGTAGCCTAATTTAAATCATTTTTAAACAATAAAAATTAAATTTAGATGCTTTATAATTATTATAAAATAGCATATTTTTTTTAATTTAAGAGAGGTCTAATGTTGTTGAGCGGTTTGAAGAAAAAGTGTTAGAAAATAAGATCTCGACATTTCCCGAGAGAAAGGTTCTTGGGAAAAACTACAAGGAAAACGTGTTCATAAAAATCCTATAGAGCACGTGGCTTCTCAAAAAATTCTTTGGTATAAAGATGTTATTTAAGTTCGAATTTAACCGGAGTTTTTTTGCCTTTCTCGGGATATTTTGAGGAGTTTTTCAAATTCTTGTCGAATTGTTTTTCAGCACATTGTTCTTCCTCCAAAAAAAACCTAATTGGTAATGCTACTCTTTTCAAGATTTTCTGTGAGTTTACAGTTAGGTTTTCCTAGATATCTTTTCAAGCGATTTTTTCCCTTAACTTTTTTACTACAAACCTTAATACTAGTTAGGTATTTTGTACAATCCCGACTAGGTACAATCTCATGGCAGTATTCAATTTAAGGTTTTTTCAAATTCTTTGATAACTTTTCTTATTGTTTAGTTTTAAATAGACAAAAACAAAAAATCCGTGCCTGACAGGGGAATTCTATAGGGTTCTGTTGTTTTTTTACAAAGTTTCAACTTATTTAGATGAAAGTATCGATAAATCTGTGAGCTTTCTATTATTAAACTAGCTGACAACTGGAGCATACATTTCATGAATTCAAAACTTGAGTTTCACAGAATTAAGAATTTTAATGATTTTAGGAATCCATGGAGTTCGATAACGTTTCTTTATCAAAAATAGCTTTTTCAATCTTGAATAGTTATGATTAATCTTGTAAAATCTCTTTTTAAAACAAACAACAACTACGAAAAAAGTCAGAATTTGTTTAATTAAAACTGAATCAATCAAAGAAACTGCTTAATTCTGTGAAACAAGGAAAGTAAGTAATTACATGTTTCTTAATAACCAAAATCGAAGATGATGTTAAGTACGTTTAAATAGAGTAAGACTGGTTTCAGATATCACTTCATTCACTAATATTAATAATGATATATAACATAATATGCGATCTTAGTTAATGTCCAGTCATGGGGATCACGTCACAAAATGGCTCGGAGTCTTCTGCTAAAAAACAATAACACTTACACATACCACTCTTTTATATCTTTGCTATCGCGTTTTTTTGATTTAGCAACCTGTCCTCTGTCCCCATTTCTTAGAGCACCGTTCATTGTATAAGGAGTTTGTCCATTTGTACTGCCGGCATTCCCCAACAGCGCTGCATTAGGTCCCTGTTGATAGCCTTTGCCATCATCAACTTTATACGAACGATCACCCCGCGATTTAAATTTAAGTATAACGAGAATTATGAGAATAACTGCAATGAGAGCGCCGGCTATTATGCCAATAATTAAAGCAACTATTTCTGAAGTCTCTGAGTTAACACGCTCCGGTCTCTTCTTTGGTGGTTTTGGTGTGTGGAAGTAGTTCGGATAGTCCACAGCTGGTGGTTGATACTTGATAGGTGGCTCTGGAAGTTTTTCTGAAGGTGGAGTACTTTCTGTTATTACTGATGATCCAGATCCTGCATTTGTAGAGTCTGAATCTGAGATGCCACCAGAAACATCAGAATCTCCTGAAGTGGTTCCGAAACTTCCATCAGGACTGTATCCTTCCGATGGACCAACATCCGTAGTGGGATCTTCAGCTATGCTCACATTTGTGCCATCTGATGTAACCCGCGGTACTATTTCTGTATAAGAAAGGTAAAATAACGATGAAATAGGAAAAGCTATAAAACAACAAAACCCAAACTATTACCAGTTCCTTGCGATGTAGTAGTCTCTTCGGTGGTTTCTCCAGATCCAGACCCAGGGAAACAGTCTTCATCATCACATGGTTTACGATCATCTGTGCCAGATGGTCTATGTGGGGGTTTAGTGGTTGGTGGTGGGCGAGTTGGTGGAATATACACAGGCGTAATTAAATCATCGCTACCAGAACCAGTATCTGGAAGCGGCGGACATTCATCTTCATCATCCCCATTACATCCAGAGCCTGCACCACTAAACACCAAGTCATCCATAACCCCAGGAAAGCCTGAAGCTGGAGTCTGTAAAATTGCAAATAAAGAACAGGTGGAAATATTTTTACAAAAAAAACCTTACTTGTTGCATTTTCTGTAAATCATTGCTGTCGTGATCATGACGATCTAATATTCCAGTCACAAGTTGGACATCACCACGTATAGAGGTGTGAATATCTTTTTCGGCAGCCAAATCCAGAATTCGCATACCATTAGCAACAATTCCTGCGACGGTGCCAGAAAATGGACGTTCGATGCGTGATTTACCTTTACTCCATTTTCCTCCAATTTGGATTTGAGACTGACTATTGAACACTTGAAGTTGGTGACCTAAAAGGATACATCATTGATACAGTTCGAATTTAATGGTCGCCGATAAATATACCTAAGTACCTACCTGAAGGATGGTTTGCTTGCACGTTGTAGTCATCAACCTGTAATGTGGCATTAGAACCAGAACGTTTGAATCTAACCACATGATATGCGTTGTCATTGACTTTAAGTGATATTTCTCCTATGGGATGATCATGAGTTCCTAGGTTGTATACCATAAACACGTTTCCTTCCACCTGTTAACATTCAACTGTAAAACTAACATCAATTGAAATTTAAAGGTGCTTACAATTTCCAGTTCAATGTAGTCATTGGAAGTACCGCTAACAACTCGCATTAAAACGGTATCAGATTTTGAAGTGATAAATCCTATGGCAATTGTATCTTCCTGCATTTCTGGTCTTCGATCTTCGGGGAAAGTGTAGGTTATTATACCACGATTAGGGCCAAATTCGTAAGCCACTGATTCTGTGTAATATATATATAACTTAGAGTGAATTGATTACTAAATATAAAATAAAAAAATATTACCATCAGAACAAGTTGGTCCCGTGAATGAAGTCATATCACAATCACAGGTATATGAATGCCATTGCTGTACACAAACACCTCCATTTGCACAAACGTTGTGGCTGCATTTTGTGGATTGACCTTGAAAATGTTTTTTTAGCTTTGTGTATAAATTCTACATATAAATTGTGCAATACCTTCACATCCAGCCGTTACCAAAGAACTGTGAACGACAGCATCTTCCATTATATTAGGAGATTCCCCATTCAAATCAAGACCTGCAATGCATCCTTCGTATCCGTGTTTGGATTTCACATCCTCTTGAGGTAATTGTGCGTATAAATCTTTATGAACACCTCCTAGATATAAAATTCCATCTAGTTCCAAATTTCCGGTTCCTTGATTAACCGCGACGACTATATCATCATCAACCATCAAGGTATGTTGTTTTGGCGATGGACGACGAATTCCCACAGTATGCCATCGGTTGTCGTTTAAATGTGTTGCGACAGAATCACGTAATCTTACAGAACCATCTCCCACATTGACTATGTAGTTAATATGTCCTTCTACAAGTTCTACAGCTACAAAATCTTCCTTTCTTCCACCATTAAACATTATCAGTCCATTTGATTCTCGCGTTTTAAACATGAAGTCGATATGTATGCTGGAATAAGCACGTAACATAGGCAGACCAATGAAGGTATGCTTTGAACGAAATGTCACAGGGCGGTGAAGATTATCAGTTGCACGTTTTACAAATTTTGCTGCAACTTTAATAGTTGGGAAGCCAGAAACTGTTTGTTCGCTGCTGGAAGACCGACCAAGCTCTATGTATGGAATATTGTTGAAATAAAACTGTTGAATCTCTCCGATAAAATTCGGGACTGTTGTGGTCATGCTTATCTCTTCTTCTTGATGATATAAGCCACCAAGGTGAATCGTGCGCCATTGCAAGGTATTGTGTTTACCCAACGTTTCGGCTATGGAATAAAAAATATGAATAAGTTTATCATGTGGAAAAAAGTTATATAAACTGTTGTTATATAGTTTTTAACGGGTTTCTTTGTTGTTTAGCTTACATACCTCTAATAGGTGACTGATTATCTAGTTGCAGTTTTAAATTAATGCCTCTTCTTGAAAATCTAACGGTGTGCCATTCGTTATCATTCACGTTTTGACCAGCCAACAGTATCTGTTTTAAAAAAAAGTAGATGATTACTACAGTTGTATACTATTCACCTCGAATTATCTAAATATTTTGAACATGTTTATCTATCCAACTTTAAACCTTTCATCCTCTCTCATAACTTACCTTATCTTTCTCTTTATCTTCATCTTTTCTCTCCTTGACTCCCATTCTTAGTGCCATGCGGATTCTTCCGGCAGCCACGGCAAGTTCAATGCGATCCCCAGTTTCCGATGTGCTTGTAATCAACAACAGCCCTAAAGGTTTGCTGGTGCGAAATCTTAGTATTACATCCTCAGTCTGTGTGTCAGTCTCGGAGTCCATAATTACTTCCATGTGTTGTGTTCCATTGAAGTTAAGGGTGGCTGCTTCTTTTCCGCACGTTGGACCAGTGAAAGTGGTGTCTGTACAGTCACATACGAAACGATTCCAACCTTCCGAACAACCA
This sequence comes from Ctenicera cuprea, assembly GCA_958336395.1. NCBI lineage: Eukaryota > Metazoa > Arthropoda > Insecta > Coleoptera > Elateridae > Ctenicera > Ctenicera cuprea. The sequence continues at coordinate 89,005,321 of OY284486.1, read as the reverse complement.
CCACCATTCAAGCAAGGTTGGGAAGGACATTGAAGTGGTTGTACATGGCATAAGGTTCGGATTGACCCTGTTGAAAAAAGAAATATTTTACAAAAACGTGTTTTGCTTTCAATTAAGCATATATTTTATTTAATCTGAACCTAGATCAAAACTCTCCCCTTAAGGAATTGGTAACTGGTAATTGAAAGCTGCTACCTAAATGCAGTTTTAGTGGTTGTGTTTTGCAACGTTGGATTTGTTTTATTGTCATTAAAGTAGGTGTGCATTTCCCGCAGTGTTGTCAGCTAAACTAAAACTGGTTTAATGTGTTTGTAGCGAACTAATGGATGTTTTCCGTGTTAAATTAACATACCGATCTCTTGTTGTCTCTAGCGTGTTAGGTTTATGCTTTGGTAACGTAAGGTTTGTGTTTTTCTTCTACATTTACTTTGCTTCACGTGGGCGTGGACTGGCTACTTTTTTCCAGCTTGTACTTGCCACTTAACATACTTGTTGCTCTAATTCTTTGACAGGAACTTCTACCAAATTTATATGCAATATATAAGTTTGTGTATGCCGTGGAATGAAAATTATATTTATGCAGGGTTGTGGGATGAGTACGGAACAATTTATATAATACGGTAAATAACATTTTATTGAAAAATCGTAGAAGGGGTATAACGATTTTGATTTTTTGCAACGTTTTGGCGTAGTTATTCTTTTTTCGTTTTGATGACGTCAGAGCATTAACGCATCGCCTTTTTTATGTGAACATAGCGGCTTTTTGACATTGTTGGATAGAGACTTCTTTCTTTTTTTTGACTATCTAAAATATTGATAGTCTTTACATGAAAAAATTTTTGAAAAAACGCGGAAAAATGTTTTCCATTTTTTTTGTGAAATTTTATTGCGCAACGAATTAAATGTTTAGACAGAAGAGAAGCAAAACAAATTCTCCACAAGATTATGTGAAAAATGGCATAGGTACCATGCAATTCAAAAAAGAAATATCGACGACGTCACTGCAAAAAGCTGGAAAAACTGAAAAAAATTAGGTTTTCGTAATTGTAGAAAATACCGTAGAAAAATGGCTATTCGCGGTAGGTTTTTGATTATTTTTATTTTTCCCTTTCGGGTAGCGGTAAATAAATGAATTACCCCTGGAATTTTTGCTAGGACAGTATTAATATGAGCAGAATTCGGAGAAACAGAAATGTCGTAATATAGCGTAGCTACGAGATTTTGTTGGAGTACTTCGCAAGAGCGTTCGGAATGTAACACTCCAAAAGAGTAACTGGAATTCCATCTCTAAATATTATGGTACGTCATGCATCGCCCGACTGCCTTTGCTGTAGTTGGCACACACACTTCATTGAATCCCCGAGTTAGTATAGTTAGTGTAGGGCAGTGGCGTAACTAGAGGTTGTGGGGCTGGTTTCAGATTCAGGTCGGGCAACTACAGTCCCCCCTCCCCCACCCTCAAATAGGAGGAGGGGGTTAAAAAGCAAACAAATAACTATAGTACGTTTTATAATTAAAATTTAGTATTGGACTTAGAGGGAGTAGTGTTGTCAGATGTATTCCTAAATTTGCCCCTAGTACAAAAATGCGCACGTAAAAGAAAAGTGTCAACGCTGTGTAAAAATACCCTATAAGAACAGCATAGCCCTATACCTGAATTTTAAGTACGAAACGTACTGTAGGTACCTAATAAAGGTCCATATAGCGTAGAAACTATAATATCAACTAAAAATATTTAAAATCAAAGACATCATATTTACACGATGTAACAAAACACCAACTTAATATGTAAAAAATATATATTCAAAATAGAACGACCACTTGCAAATTTTTGTATTAACTTATTACAATAGTTTCGGCATAATTTCTGTTAATGATGTACATATATATTCGTTTCTATTTATTTTTAAATGAATTATATACGAGATTATTACAGCTACGCGACTCTATGTTTGATTTATGCTTCTTTTAGTTATGTATTATTTGTTTGGCCAGTTGGTTTATTTATTATTTGCAGTGATTTGATAAGGGGTTTTTACTGTATCTAATGGCAAAGCGGAAGCCATGATAACGTACTCCTCCTCCTCCTCCTCGCTCGCCCAAGTGGCACCGCTACTCGGAACAAGAAACTGTCATATTACTCACTTATATTATCACCTAGATAATATAACATAAAGAGAACTGTGGGACTAAATTATTACTTACCGGTACCTTAACATTTTCAACCTACCGATATATCTAGATATTCGTCGAAAAACAGCCGTTGAAAAAAATATTTTAGCTTGAAACAAAAAAAATGATATTTGCTTATTTTTAGGGGAAAAAACTGTAAAAGGACGGGCCCTTGGCGGGCTCCACGAGCCGCTCGCTGTTTATGTACATTTGCTGACAAAATTAATTGCTGTTTAATTTCTAATTAGGGATGCCTATCAATTAATACTTGATTGTCTTTACTTTAACTTTAACCACTTATTTTTAAATTTAAACTAACACCATTAGCAAGCACAACCATCACACATTTTTTTTGACGCGCCCTACCTACTCCCCCTATGCCACCGCGTAGAGACGGCACTGTTTGTTGGGGGGTTAAATCAAAAATGAAGTAGCTGCAGCCTGAGGTCCCTTATACCAATACTGGTATAACTTGCAAATAAAAGTTAAATGTAAATAATTATTTATGATTATCTTTGATAATATTATAAAGCTGGCTTATTATTGTTTCATTACGTTTGAAATTGGTGTTAACCATTTGGGGTCCCGGTTCGCCACAACGCTCAGTTCCTGGCCGGTCCGCACCTGGTTTTATGTTATTTAATAGTTAGGAAAACGTAGAGATTATATTAAAAATGAAATCGCCGTACTTTACAAAACGTTCATCTTTCATCGTAACTGAACATACAATTTAAATTTGTAAAATATTAATCGAATAGTTTTTCCATCAGTCTTCCCTCAAGTATAAATAAATGTAAGGTAAAAATGTGTCGCAAGATCTAAAGTGTGTTAGGTATAAAACTATTTTTGTTCCTAAATATTAATTATTATTTAAGTTGCGTGACAGACTTTCGATTACATCTACAACAGCTACAGGATCTGACATGCCCCAAAAAGAAGTTAATGGACATTTGGTTCGACTAGACATCACCATCATTCGAATAACTTGTTATGAATTATTCGTGCGCAATTGTAGTACAGAATAAACGATAAGCGTAGGCACACGAATCCATTTTTAATGGATTTGTTTTGTCAGCAGGATCTAAATTTATCGCTGCTGTAGGTTGCTAAACAACCCTATAGAGTTTTTCGTGATCCGTTAATGACCAAAAAAATAAGCGCTTCTGGGGCACGTCACGAGGTTAATTAATTATTTTGTGGGTATTTTTTGGTACACCTGAAAGTAAAAAGTTTCTTTTTCAAATCCTATATTTGTAAAACTAATCGGAGGAGGAATAACTTATTGATAGGCGGTAGTGATGAACGGATAGATGAAAGTAATGGGCGCGTTAAATATTAATCAAGCCATAAGTGGCTTTTGACGAGAGAAAGGTAAAAATAACTAACCCGAAATAATCATTCGTATACAACTAATAAAATATTGAAATACGTCCGAAGTTTGGAAAGAACAAGAATCTTGATTCGTCTAGACATCTTTTTATTGTGGCAAAAGTAACAGGGCCTCACTCAATTTTATCCTCAGTTTGAAGATATTAATGTTTTATTCCGAGTTTGGTTTAGATGCACGTGGGTTAATTTAATCAGAATCAAATAAAGTTGATAGAGTGGGGCAATAGATTGAAGTAAAAGGCAAAATCAATTTTACTTATGGGGAGCTCAAATTTGCCTTTTCTCGAATTAATTTTTGTACTAAGCTAAAGATTCAAACTAGATCTTCTTCTACTGGACCAAAATGTGTCATCCATCTTGGTGAATTTCCTGATTGAAATTGATCATTGTTGATATGCATATCATACACGTAAGCAGATACGATAGTCTTGTTTTTTCACCTTCCAAGTTCATATAGAAATAAAAAATAAAATCACGGTATTCGGCAATAAATCACGGCTTGTGTTTTTCAATCAGAAAGCAAATAATGTGATTGATTATATCACATTTCATTGGTGCCGGTGCTGGTTGATAAATTTAACTTTTGCCTTGAGACTAAACGAAACAAAAAATGAATCAATTAATCAATACCTTCGTTGGTCACCTAATCAATCACACAGATGTGCACGATTACCTCCCTGTTGCTGTTACGTAAACATTTAAATAAATTACTTCACCATACCATATTTAGAAAAGATCCAATTATTCCAAAATTGAACCTGGAGATTTTAAATATGGAAACGATTGACGAAGCCAATTAGTATTGGAAGTAACTTCAACAACTTGGGAAATATAAGTATTTTGAAGTTAAACTTTGGATGCGAAATTGAGCTTTTCTGGGTTGTTATCTGGAGGTTTCTCAATAATGCAGAATTTACAACTAGGTTATAAATTGTGAAAAATAAAGACTTTCAATATAGGAAAATATGAAATTAATTAATTTAATTTAAACTAATTTAATTAAACTATTGTTTGTCGACTAAACACTAAACTTTACTAGCGTCTAGTGGCTTGGCTAAACAGCCGATCCTACCTCACATGACTTGCGCACCTCCTCGGCATGCAGCTGGAATGTGTGTAAAGCGATCGACGTCAGCAGAGATCGTAGCCTTCGTTAAACACACATACGTGTTTTATTATTGAAAACGTCAGTTGTATATGTTGATTTAAAAGTTAAATAATAAAAAAGACGTACAATATAAAACAAAAATTATTATTTAATAATTATTTTTTTTAGGAGAAAAATATTTTTAACATTCCTTCTTGTAAAAAATGAAAATCAGAAGTTACTTTCGCTTTGTATTTTCTACGCAGTACCGTGCACGTTATAAATTAAAAAAAAAGGGTTTGTTGTTTTGTATTGAATGCAATTTATTAGCAATGAAAAAATCGGCTTTAACAATGCAATTTCACTTTACACTTACACTTTCATTAACTTGCTTTTCACTTCGATGTGAATATCACACTCGCACATATGCGAGCCAGTATTAGACGAGGTTGCGCAAGTCAGGATCGGCTGTTAGCCCAAGCCACTAGACGCTAGTCTAAACTTTTAAGGTGGGTGAATAATAAATTAATCAAAAGTGGCGTTGACAAATTGCAAAGTTTTTCCATATTAATTATTCAACTTCATTCACTTGAAAAGTAGATATTTATTATTTACATAGTTCATGAATTCGTGTCACCTAAATTCCGTTAAATTACGAGCCCATCCCTTGGATGTAGAAACGGCATTCAATCTCATTAAATTGTAAGCTGGAAAATTAGCGCTAGGGGACACGAAAACCAACTTTCAAGGTTATTTGTTTAAAATTCCTGCAGTGATTTATAGAGTCAGACAATGTGAAACGCGTTTTTAACACCAGTTGGCAATTAAAGAAAAACAACCGGTTCGATATGGTCGTCTATGTTTCCCTGTCCTCGAGTATTTTAAAATGGTTGTAGGTTAAAATAATTGAATTGCAAAGTTTTTCACAATAATGCATATTCGTTATTCAATTAAGCGTTTTAAAAATGGTGTTCATGTACGTATTGTACACTTGTCTCTGACATATTTCATTTTGAACAATGCGTATTTAGTGTAGTCGGCGCTCGAATGCACTTGCATCAACGATGCGAATTTTCTAATATTAATGTCAGTTTAAACAGCTTGTTAATGCATTTCCAGTATGTAACTGATTCAATTTAGCAGTTCCTACAAAACAGATCATCCATTACAACTGTTTACGTTAAATAATTTGTTTTTGCTATGTAATCTTTCTTCTTTTTACGGTTGTGGATTTTTCACCCATCGTTCTACATATTTTCTGTAGAGAGACAGTAACATACAAGCTTGGGCGGTAAAGCATAAACCCTTCACATTAAACTTGCATTTCAAAAGAAAAACAACAACTAAATCCATCCACTTACCAGAATCCTGTTCTCTGGCATAGGCGGCCACATCAACGTAGTTGCTATTCATTATGAGGTCCTTGAAGCACCCGACGAATCCTTGTCCAAGTACAGCGGTCCAGAGAGCCGGTGGAACGGGAATTTCAGAAAATGGGGGTCCTAATCCACCGACGTAAAGATTCCCGTCCAGTTCTAAGCTGGTTGATCCTTCTAAAGTGACAGAAACGTCAAGGGCTTTTCCGTCCCATTTGAACGACGAGAAATAGATTGTTTATCACGCACCTGGAGTTTTGAAATCGGTATGAAATCCGTCCACCGTAATCCTGGCTTCTCTTCCGGTACGTCGAAAAACTACGTCGTGCCAAGCACCATCGTCGATGCGCCTTCTTGAGCCTCTCTGCTTCCATGATCCCGAACCCAGGTCCATGTGCACGTAAATGTGCCCATTGTACACTTCGATGGCGAAAAGATCGGACTGAAAATGTAGGAATTTTATGTATATTGCTACTTGTGGCGACTTTATATTGTCCATAAGTGTACTTGACCATATAAATATATAATATTTTTATTTTGAAGGGGAGTGGTAGTTTAATGGGCTCATTTGAAATTAAAATGAAGTTAGTCCTAGCCGTTTTAAACTGAAGAAACAACAAACTGTCTCCTTTTTTAAAGGTTGACTCGAAAAGTATTTACAAAATTGCTTTCACCACTACACGAAAGCACTTTAGTAAAATTTAAATTGATTATTTAATAACTTGTAACTTTACAGCTGTCATCAAGTTGAGTTCAAACGTTTGTTCCATTAAAAGGGTTGATTTAATAATAGGCGCTGCCTTTTGTAATTTTCTTTAGACTCGGGCTTGCGGTAGATAAGAGATAACCATTCAAGTAGAAGCGAAAACAGCGAAACGCAGACACGGTCTTAATTTTGTATCTTTTATACCAAACACATGGTTACAAATTTCATGGATCTCTAGAGACCTCGTTAACTATACAGTTTAAATTTTCAGAAGCTCTGAAATTTCCCTCCGTGTGGATATATTTTAAGTATCAAATCTTGGTTTATTCCCGTTTGGAAAAAACATGCTGGGCTTGATTTTTTTCCTGCTGATAAGTTTTGAGGTGTTCAGACATAAAATCCTATCGTTGCTAAGGCAATAATTTGTGCTAGGTTGGGTTTATTGTGGTGTTCGTCTATTTGCTATCGGTTTTCCCTATAATTTCCTGTTCCCGTAATTCATGCTATTATGTAACATTCAGGAAAGCCAATGGCGAACTTTCTAAGTTTATGTTCGGTTTCTCTCAAACAAGTTAAATTTTGCAATAGGGTTATATAGTAAAAATAAAAACTTTTTCAAATTTGTAGTTGTAGACCCGATCGTTCGGTTGGGTTGCTTTCGAAACAAGATTACCAATGAAAGTGCTTAATAAAATAGGTTTGAACAATAAAGTCCTTTTTTAAAGCTTTTTGGCATAAGAAGATGTAATGGTTTATCTGGCATCGGTGTTCAGCCTAGACGACAGAAATAAATACCTAAGTATTAATAAATCTCAGCTTTTCTTCGTTGAAGTTATAAAATATTTTACTTATACATCGGAAATAAATACGTATAATAAAAGAAAACAATGACTGTGGATACGGATACGATTTTTTTATACAATCTATCACAGGACTAGCCTTGCATGGGCGAATAACATGGGGAAACTGAAAATCTCGTTTAAATATCTCCCTGAAGCGCTCCCGTCAATTTAAGACGTCATAACGATGAACAACGCATATTTTTGTATTACTCGGTAGATATTTTGGTAAGCTTTCGATTTAATTACGGCTTAGCTTAAATCAATTAATTTACGATTGAAATAAACAGTTTGGCTTATAATAATTATTTTTTTAGAGTTTCTAATTATCTGTTTTATTTTATAAAAGCTAAATATTATTGTTGGCACAGCTCTCTGTTAAAAAACATTTTTAAATTACACAAAATGTTGTATTTAATTAAATCTTCATTGCATAATAAAGGAGTTGACAAATAAAAAATTGAAAATAATATTTCAGCTATTTCACAGCTGTTGTATCATACGTTTTTAAACGTTTTAATTGGATTTACAGCAAAATAAATATTTAGCTCTTATAAAATAAAACAGATAATTATCAATAAAGAAAATAATAAAAAAAAACTAGCGGGAATTGAATAGATGCACTTTCGGTACCGTTGTTATGTCACCAGCGTGCAACACTTGCTTGCCAACTACAAAAAGCTTACCAAACTTTCTACCGAATAATACGAAAAATATCCGGCGCGGCATCGTTATGACGTTTAAAATTGATGGAAGCATTTCAGGAAGACATTATACGAGATTTTCAGTTTCCCCATGTTATTTGCGTAAGTTCGGCTAGTCTTGGGACACACTGTATACTGTGTTATTGTTTCACAAAATATACAACTAGTGTCCGCATTTTTTCTATAAACTTGGCTTGATTGCTAGTTCGGACACTAATTTCACGAGCGCAACACGCGACTTAAATTGTCTAAACTTAACTAGCACAAGTTAACAACAATCAATTCAAGTTTATCACAGAAAAAATGCGGCCACGTGTGGTATTTGTAAGGACTATACATATAACACCCAATGGTAGGGTTTTTAAAGTTATTTCTTAAATCAACCGCTAAAACGTTACTGTTGAAATATGTCACAAATAATGTAAAATATAATAACAGTTGAAGAGTGTAAGTTCTAAGAGGTTTAAGTGCCAAAGTTAAAGTTTATGGGGTATTTACAGATATAGGGTCTCTGCGCCAAGTCTAATGATATCTTAAAATACCTAAGTGCCATCGGAATATTTAATGCTACTGCTGACATATGGCTCTACGTGTAGCAGAGCAATGTTAAGGAGTTTATGTGTCATCGTGCCAGAGTATAAGGTCTAATTTCTTTCAATCTTAGAAATTTACAGGTCATCCACTCTGAATTTTTTTTCAGACGGTGCGATGCAACTGCTGGTTTATTGTGCTCCTTTACGACTCTGGTGAACATTTCATACAGATCGCGCCATACTTAAATCTTTCCAGACGGAATATCGAAAAATTGGAAAAAATAGACGTACCAAGGTATGGAAAATGATAACTACACCCCCTATTTTTCAAATGATGATACCTCATACTATCTAACGAAATCCTGTAGTGGAATAAGGGGACCCCGACCCCTACGGGCCGGAATTAGTTTTTTAAAGGTTGAAAACGCGACAAAAAATTTATGTGGATGTCCTGAAAATCGCTATCTCCTGGAAACTATTGAAAAAATTAAATCGCATTGTGATCTGTACTAAACTTGGTAAAGACACTCTTAATAGATGCCCCTATAAACTAGATAAGTTCCACGTCCCAACCTCTGAGATTTTTGGTCCCTCTCCAAAATCGAATTTTGCGCATTTTCAGCCTTTAAAAGATTAATTCCGGATAATATGGATAGATATAGATAATATAACTCTAGATAGTGTGTGGAATCGTTACTTGGAAATATTGTTTCGATTTTTCATTTTTTGTTTGAAAAGACTTTAAACACGGCGCGATCTGTATGAAATGTTCGCCGCCTGATAAAGGTTAAAAGCGATTTTCTAAAAATTTTTCCGAATTAAACATGGCGCGATCTGTATTTCATTTTCAAGCCGGAAACTCAGTTTCTGAGCTGATATATTCAAAATTGTATTTGTACCTAGATATTTTTTCGATATTTTGTTTATATTATTATTTTCTAACTACAGTGATTTTTTAGTTAAATTGTAAAACAGTGTGTTTGAGGATATGATAACACAAATAAAGGTTTGTTTAACTAAAATACTGTTGACATAATATTATTAGTACAGTAAATAATATCTCATTTTGAGAATTTTGGCACTTACACCCATTAGAACTTACACTCTTCAATTATGTTTTATATCGTTTAAAATAAAAAAAGATGTCTTAAGGTATAATGATTCCATAGATGGCAGCACCTAATTTCAGCTCGTAGCTCAATTTTTTTTGGCACCGCGTTTGGCCGTGCTGCCCTCTAGTAACGTACATACATACATAATCCGGTTCTCTTGTACCCGAAGGTGCGTGGTTGGGTAACGTAATAAGTAATATCGAAAGAAAACCTTCTATTAATTACGACGTATTTTTAATTAACGGAAATTATCGTCTTTCTACGACCGTGCATGTCGTCCTTGTGGCTAATAAATGCGCTTTAGCACTTATTACAATTCACAAGTGCTTTTTTCACCCACTAATTAATTTCATCGAGCACTCTGATTGGCTAAATAAAATGTGTGTGATATAATCCAATACAAGTTGAGTTGAAGTGAGAAACAGCCGCTTCTATAAAGAATGATTTAATATAACTTTATTGCGTATTTTCATTTTTATGCCAAATGTAAATTGACCTATTATGATGATGTAGGTAGTGCTCTCTGAATTCAATTTTGATTTATTTAAGGTTAGCTTTTACTTGACAGGTAGCTTCATAAAAAGCGAGAGTTATGTGCCCCCGTTTTTCTTTTCCCACACTTTCGCTCACTCTGGTTGTTTTTTTAACATCATTATTAGAATTTATTTTATTGTCTGCTTTATTCGTATTTTAAAGTAAAGTTATTTTTTCATATTATATTAGCTACATGGTGGGCCGCGACGTAAAGGTCACGAAAAAATTAAACATATTTTTTTAAATGTTCTTCAGTCCTGAAATTTTTGGACTTTAATCTTTATTACTATTAATACCTGAAAAGGTTAACAAAGAAAAAATTTGTCTAGTCTAAAGTTCGTTCTTTACCTTGAATGTGAGTTTACGTAAAATATTCAAAAAATTCTCTATGCTGTTTTTTTCGTGCATGAAACAAACTGGAAGCTTATCTGTAAGTGCTTCGTTTTTCCTCGAATGTAATTACGCATTCCGTTGTGTCGTTGGTATCACGATCATCTTTCGTGAAAACCCCAGATTAATTTACCCTTTATCATCCGGACCGAAGGAAAAAGGCGAAAAACCTAACAAAAAAATAACTCACCCTCGGTGGCCGTATTCCTCCGTTAAAAAGGATCAGACCGTTGGCTTCGTTTGTACGGAACTTGAAGGAAATATTTCCGGACTTCTTGGCATTCCACGGCGGCAAGATCTGCAATGAATCAATAGTATACGGAAGAAAAATAATAAGGCGTTGCTAAAGGTCTATTTTCTTTCTGTTCTCTTTGAAGTCGTTATTTTCGGCAAGATTTATTTAGCTCGCGGACGTGATCGGGAAGAATTTAATGCATGTATTGAAATAAGGGCCGGGCCAGAACTCACCAAGTGCGACTCTCTGGTGGTGAAGGTTATTGGATCACGTGTCTCTCCAGATGGACATCGGTATTCAAGACGACCGGCCACGGAGATGAGGTGACTACCTGATTTTCCCAGTTCCAGTAGATTTAATCTTAAAGTATCTGCTACAAATTCCACCTAGAATTTACGTGGTGAAACATCAATCAGATAGGAAGGCTTTAAAGGCTTGACAAAGTTACCTTTCGCATACAACCTACGAAGTTATTGTGCACTCGAGCTCCAGGAAGCGCCCTTGTGTTGATGCTTCCTCCCACGTATACGCGACTCGAGGATAGCATGGTGAATTTTCCGGCGATGTGAGAATGGTCTGCGTAAACTCCATCCACTACGGCAGATAGCTGTAACAATTTTGTTTCGTTAACTTGGCTTCTGGAAGTGTAGATATAAAATTAAAGCTGAGGGAGCGAAGCTCCAAGAGATATTACCGAGCTGAAACCGTTTGCGCGTAGCAAACGTAGTATTCATTAATCAAACGCTCGTTTACTGCGTGTGCTGAATTTTAGAGTTCCCAGTGTTTACTCAAAATATAATTTTATTTAGGAAGTTAGCGTATTCTCTACTACAAACATGAATTCTTTCATTCTTTTAAGGTTTTACCCGCATTTTCGCCAATTTAAAACATTATTTTTTAGAAATTTCCGGTTGCTACGCAGAGAAAGAAGGAAGAGTCTGTAATTGGAGGTTTTTTAGCTCTTAATTTAATCAGTTTTTGCTCAAGTATAAGAACAAACTTTTCCGAATGAGGAAGAGTAAAAAAACAAAATGGATAAGTGCACAGAATTTTATAAAAGGTGATTGTGAATTTGTTTCCGCCGTGACTATTTTGTAAACCAAAAGACAGTAAGTTATTTTCATAATGTTTTGTCTGAACATGTTTTTGATTAGACAAAGGATGAAAAAGATTGAAATTAACAGCGATTGCAAATATGCTTCTCCGCCAATTAGGGTTCAATCTACTTTACAATTAAACGACTGCGAACTACCTGAGTGACCTTGAAAACATATTTTAATATCGTTTACTTTCCTATACTTTCAGTATACGAAAGTATATTGATTTCGTGCAAATTTTCGAAATCGAAATTTTGATGGAAATTCATGTTTTGGTACTCCACAAACACAATAAAATGGTTTTTAAAAAATGTCTGTCTGTGCGTAGGTGGGTATGTGCCCTCCATAGCTCCCAAATGGCTGGTCCGTTTTGTATTATAAGAAATAGTAAGACCTATTCAAACCGATTCAACGAAATTCTAAGGATAGCTCCGTTTATTAAAAACCAAAAATTTCTCATTAAGAAATAATGCTCAAGTTTGAATTACGGAGTTACATAAAGCATTCGTGAGAAGTTATTGAAATATTAAACAATAAAATAAATTGGGTCAGTTTTCAACTTCATTCCTTTACTGTTCACTTTTAGAGCTAACCACTCACGACTGTGTAAGTCACGCAATGCCCTTATTTCTTCCTTTTATCACAGACAATTTTCACATTGAATTTCTTTCCCAAAGGAAAATAATGAGCTCTTTGTCAATGCCTTGAAAAATTCGATTTGATGTTGCGTAAAACCTTTTATTGCTCATTTGTGACCTGTATGGCCTTACTTTGATTTCTCAACCTTACGGGCTTTGAACCCTCCGCACCGCTTTGAATGGTCATTGATATATAATTAAGTAGACCAGGTTTATAATTTCATTGTTTAAAAGTATGCAACAACAAAAGATTTCAATTAAATCACGTAGGTAGACAATGGTTTTTGCCGATACTACCATCCAGTGGCGAGCGTAAATAAGTTCAACATTATGCGATTACGTTGTCATATAATATAAGAACATTCCGCCATTCATTTGGAATAAAACATTTCCACAGGGCGCTTTCAGAAGAGTTAATTATGCAAGCTAAGCTGAAATATCTGTGTAAATTATTCAGCAAGCATAACAAAACAGCTACATAAGCGGTTGTAAGCTGATTTCGTGAAAAGTAAATTTTGGTTTAATCTTACGTTAGGACTTTGAAAATTATTGTGTGGAAATTTGAAATATAAACCTTAATTGTTCGCTTATTTAGAAAAAAAAAGTCTTGGTTGAAATTTAAGATTCTTTTCATTGCGAACAGGAAAGTTTCTAAATTTGAAATCCGATTATGTAGGAATTTTAAAAGTTTTCAAACAGAAGGAAAATAATTGAAATAATACCTCAACATCCGATTTAAATGAACTAGGTGCCTCAATTTAATTAAAATGCTTTGTAAACTTGCTTAATTTAAAATATTTTTCACGAAGTCGCGGATTAGCAATTTAATGAATTTTTCTGTAAGTGTACTAAAATTAAAAGTAAAAAACACATAGAAAGCGAAATCTGTTCCAACCTTTCTAATGTCAATATCTCCAGGCTTCCTTTTACCCTTGTTTCATTCAACTAAATTCCCCAGATAGTTTCATGATTAATTTGATGGAATATTTATCACTGTGCAATTTTAATTTCAACCTGAAAATCGATACCGGTATAAGGTGCGTGAAAAAACAATTTGTATCTCCTGAAGATCAAGTAAAACGTTTCTCGATGTGACACTCGTGATAGCTCGCTTATACTGTTTATTCTTTCTTTGTGAACATTTTTCATTCTGCTGTGGCACTTTTTACTTGTCAGCTTAGGAGAAAATTTAAAACATCCCACCATTTGTGAATTTTCTTCCTACCTCATCTCATTTCATTGCGCCCCGGCAAAAAAAACGTATATATAAACAAAATTCTAGATAATTCCCTCTCGGAAGGTGGGTAACAATAACACGAGCATCAGTAGAAATTTGCAATTTCCTTTTAGTGCAGCGAATAGAATTAATGTTGCTTCGAGGTTAAAAAATTTTTGAGCATGTAAAACGTCTGTTGTTGTTTGATTTTTCCTAGTTTACATTTTTAATGGGTTTTAGGGGATGGATGAAGTAAATTGGTTGTATGCACAAACTTACCCGACAAAAGCTCGTGATAGCTGATATCTGAAACAGGAGACAAATTTATTGGGATTGTGTTGCTTGTAAAACTGAACACAGGAAATTTGCATAGTTAACCGAGCAAAATCTAGTTGGATTATGCAGCACAACTAAGAAGAAAATACATAAACAGATGCGTATTTAATGGGAAAAGGGCTTTCAATAATTTATTATTGTATGAAATATATATGTATGTATAATTCTTACCTCTTGAATTCTTCGATGTATGCTAACTTTGTGCCATTGGTTATCATCAAAACGGACTTTATTAGGCTTTATTTGCATCTCCTGTTTCCCATTTGCCAATCCCATTGTGAGAATGAGGCAACCCTCTTTGATGGCCACATTGAGATAGTCTGTACCGTCACCTACAACAAAAATGTATTCTGAAAAACAACATTCGGAACTGAATTGAATAACTCGAAATAAATTTAATTAACTGAACTGCTATAAATTGGCTGATTTGAATTAAATTAATTTGAATTGTTTTAAATTATTTAAAATTGAATTGAATTATTCAAATTAATTTGAACCACATACTGGAATGGATTGAATTTTTTGAGTTGAAATGAATTACATTATTATGATTATTTGAATAATTGTGAATTGAATTAAATTGAATTACTTAACTTGAATTTATTTAATTTCGAGAGCATGATTTGGATTACATTATTCTGACCGGAACTACATTTTTTAAGGAATTAAATCCACCTAGTCGAATTTCACCAAGAGAATTCCCCTAATAGTGTTTAATAGCTTGATTTGAATTACGTTATTTTGAATGAAGTTGTAATTATTATTTTGAATTTTTTTATATGCTCGAATGGAATTTAATTATATGGATCGAGCTGTCATGAAGTAAAGAAAATTATTCGAAAAGGTTCGCTGACTAGAAATGATCGTGGTTGAACTCAACATAGATTTAGATTCGAATAAATAATTTAAACTAAATTACTTGAACTGATTGGTTTGAACCGTAATTAAATTACTTCAATTACTATTGATTTGTAGACATTTTTGAATAGTTATTACCCTAGCTTAGATTACCTTTTTTTTGAATAATTATATTTACAATAAATATTATTTTTGAGAGAAATTGATTACTTTTTCCGAACTTTATAGCTTTAAAGGAAGACCTCACAAAATGTAATCCAATCGATGTGTGACAAAAATAAAGACAAAACAAAATGATGCAATAATATTGCTACAAAAATATTCTTGGAGCGAGTAGACACTTTTTTTTAAGAATTCTTTCATATTTGGTTTGAATTGTTTTAAGTTCTGTGTGCTTTTTAGTCTCTTACGTAGATGATTATAAAGTTTTATGAACACGATATTTCGACCTTTACTAACTTTATTTAACTTGTGAGAAGCCATGTAGATATTGTTTGCAATCCTGTATTATAATTCTATGCTTCACGGCATTTCACGTAATTCTCAATGTTTCTATGTACATGGCATACACATTGTAAAATGTATAGAAAGTGCATTGGTAAAATTCTATGTGGTTTAAACTAATGTTTTCTGTACGCTATTTGAAACATACTTCTAATTATGCTTTTTTGGTAGGTACATATATATTTTTGTTATGTGTACACTATTTCTCCAGCGCATCGATCCATAAGATAAGACAGTATTTCTGCAACCCCAATAGTATCTATCTTCTGTATATTAAATCCAGTACTTTTCCTTCTGTCTCAGCGTTTAGTAGTGGGAGGCTTCCGCCGCTGTAACCCACATATTTACGTTGCATAAAGCAGATTCACTGGCACATTCGCCCGCTGAACTATTGTACAGAAACAGAATACCATACTGTACAATATTTGATTGCGTAACTAAAACATAATGAGGTGATAGCTCATTAGCAAGACACGCTCGGAGTGGGCTACCCCAATAGTATATCCATCCAATAGCAAACAAAAGGCTAATATGACCTCATTCTATTTCGCACGAGTAATCGAGAATACTTCTTACTAGCCACCCCAAAATATTAGAAGCTTTTCATTCCTGAAAGAACAGATGGGTCCATAAACGGCGTTGATATCTTTGGCACATAGGACCATATAAAAATAAACTACGGCAGTATTACTTAGCTAGGGACAGATTTTATGCAAATGCATATGCGATCGTTTTGATATGCCAACAAAATGCTTCTGTTTGTATTTATATCTAATAAAATGCAATTAAATGACACCAATTTTCATTTGCATATTTTATGGTTTTGGAGCATATTTTTAGAATCAATGCACATTTAGATGCATTTCTTTATATTCGCGAAAAAACGTTAAATTTTAAAATATAAAAGAGGATAAATCGAGAAGAACGCTGGGATTTTCAATAAGTGCTTGCTGTTACTAGCTATTCTTGAGCGGATGTCCTGGATTATACCAGGAGAGCTATTCTCGAGCTTGAACGATAAAATTCCCATGCGATAAATCCGGTTTTTCTCCCAGGAATTGCAGAATGGTATTCTCGAACGATCGTGCACGAATTTATTCGCACGAAAGTTGGCGAATCTACTTCTCTCGGTGGAGAGCGTGCGTTACGGGTTTTCTCATGCGATAAAAGCGCGGTCTAACCTTACTTTTTTGACAATTCGAAGTTGCCTACTTTTATGGAAATGGCAAATTTTGATGATTTGGGATTACTGGCTGAAATAGGAATATTAGAGGAAATGGAAATGCGTGCAGATGAACCGCAACGAGAGTTTCATGAAAGATAAGATCCTTTCGAATTGGCCGAGAGGCATTTTATTCGGATATTTAGGTTATCGAAAAACTTAGTTCGCCAAGTGATTCAATTGAAATTGACTCAACCGTTTTTAATACATCCTTCTCGAAGTTCTGCATTAGATGTCCAAACAAAGGTTACATATGATGGCCTAAACTTAGTAATTAAATCAAACTTTGCGAAATTTTAGGTTTTGGTTGCGTTAAGATTTTATGCAGCTGGAAGTTACCAGCAGGATACTGGTTGTAATTATCATTTAGCAATTAGCCAACCTTCTGTAAGCCGATGTATACAGGACGTTACTGAAGCTTTAAATCAGCCAGCAATTTTTAATGATTGGGTGAAACTAGCACTCGAGAAAAGATCAAAACGTGTTGAACATGAACAAAATGATAGGTTGTGACATAAAACATACAGGGGTTGTGATGACTGAGACGTGTTTCGCGCGTTCGTAACAAGATAATGACAGTAGTCATAACGCGCACGCTTACAATACAGCGCTGCCATTGGCTGAGCACGCATTTTCGTAAGAACCAAATCACCACATACTTCGTTTCACAGTTCCCAACCGATAATAATTCCCCGGTACTCGAGAATAAGGTTTTGTTCGTAGGCCCTATTTGCGTGCGAATTCAGCTAGGAGAAATTTATCGCGTAGGAATTTTATCGTTCAAGCTCGAGAATAGCTCTCCTGGAGAGCTATTCTCGAGCTTGAACGATAAAATTCCTACGCGATAAATTTCTCCTAGCTTAATTCGCACGCAAATAGGGCCTACGAACAAAACCTTATTCTCGAGTACCGGGGAATTATTATCGGTTGGGAACTGTGAAACGAAGTATGTGGTGATTTGGTTCTTACGAAAATGCGTGCTCAGCCAATGGCAGCGCTGTATTGTAACCGTGCGCGTTATGACTACTGTCATTATCTTGTTACGAACGCGCGAAACACGTCTCAGTCATCACAACCTATCATTTTGTTCATGTTCAACACGTTTTGATCTTTTCTCGAGTGCTAGTTTCACCCAATCATTAAAAATTGCTGGCTGATTTAAAGCTTCAGTAACGTCCTGTATACATCGGCTTACAGAAGGTTGGCTAATTGCTAAATGATAATTACAACCAGTATCCTGCTGGTAACTTCCAGCTGCATAAAATCTTAACGCAACCAAAACCTAAAATTTCGCAAAGTTTGATTTAATTACTAAGTTTAGGCCATCATATGTAACCTTTGTTTGGACATCTAATGCAGAACTTCGAGAAGGATGTATTAAAAACGGTTGAGTCAATTGAATCACTTGGCGAACTAAGTTTTTCGATAACCTAAATATCCGAATAAAATGCCTCTCGGCCAATTCGAAAGGATCTTATCTTTCACGAAACTCTCGTTGCGGTTCATCTGCACGCATTTCCATTTCCTCTAATATTCCTATTTCAGCCAGTAATCCCAAATCATCAAAATTTGCCATTTCCATAAAAGTAGGCAACTTCGAATTGTCAAAAAAGTAAGGTTAGACCGCGCTTTTATCGCATGAGAAAACCTGTAACGCACGCTCTGCACCGAGAGAAGTAGATTCGCCAACTTTCGTGCGAATAAATTCGTGCACGATCGTTCGAGAATACCATTCTGCAATTCCTGGGAGAAAAACCGGATTTATCGCATGGGAATTTTATCGTTCAAGCTCGAGAATAGCTCTCCAGGTAGAATGTTATTTTCAAGTTTTGGAATTTGTACAATCATTTCTTAGAATTATGCAATTGCAATACTTCTTGAAAGTAGCAGATATTAGTTTCATTGTGTTTTCGTGCCTACCGCTATGTAAGAAATAGCAAAAGATACAAGGATATCCGGAACTGGTGCTCCAGAAAAACAATATATTTTGCAAAGCCTGCAGCAAGACGGTAAGCAATCTTTGACATTTTACAATGTTCATGTTTATTAAATATGCATGTAGGCCCGAAGTAAAAAAGAATTTTTATCATTCTAGATTTTATGCCATAAAAAATTCCAACTAAATCAACATATTAAACCTATGTTACAACAAGGTAAATGTCAAGAACCTCGGAACCAACAAAAATGTCGAACCGCGAGTCCATTGCTGGAATTTCTAAATTAAACGAAAAAGAAGAAATCATTTCGCTTTATGCAATGCTTTAGTGACTGCCAACATACCACTAACAAAATTAAACAATAATAATTACCATGTATAAGCAAAAGTGTCTGATTGAATTCAGCAATATATTTTTTCTTGCTTGATTTTTCCCGCAGTACGAGAAAATCTCTTCTTTATTTCCGTTTTCATTTTCAGTATTATATACAACTTTTTTATTTAACTCATTATATAGTTTCGTTTTAGTTAACAAAATAAAAATAAATTCCTATAGATTATTTGTAAACAAAAATCAATTCCCTTCTTGTTACCAAGCCAAATATTTGAACTAGAGCAGTAATAATAAATAGGTTTGCGATTCTATCAAACCAAAGGAAATAAATTGTTTTTTGCTTATCGAACGTTATCCATCGTCTCGTGAAATCTGATTTA
Organism: Ctenicera cuprea; assembly: GCA_958336395.1. Classification (NCBI taxonomy): domain Eukaryota; kingdom Metazoa; phylum Arthropoda; class Insecta; order Coleoptera; family Elateridae; genus Ctenicera; species Ctenicera cuprea. The sequence continues at coordinate 88,985,723 of OY284486.1, read as the reverse complement.
TGCGACTTTACAAGAAAACTTTTCTCCCTTGAGTTATGAAGTAAACGTTGGATTTGTCTGCTCAGTGTTTCGTTCTGTATTAAAGTTGCAACTAAAATAAATATCCTTTGGGTACGCGAGTGGGAAATTTTCATTAAATTTTCTCTGAGAAACATAAGAATTTATTTTTAAGCAACCCCCACGATGAATTTATGTAACTTAAATAAGTTGTTTATTCCTTTTGAAATTTAAATTAGACATCTTTGTATTTTTGTTTTTATATAAACGAAACAAGTATAACAGAGCCTGTTGGTTCGGAAAAACCTTCTCCAATCACAGGTAGCAGGAGCTGTCGGTCTCAGGTGTTGCTCCGAGATGTGTTTCAATTGAAATAGTTAAAGGAACTCGATTCCACATGTAATAAAAAGGACTCACCTGTATAGAAGAGCAATCCATTGGGAGCCCTCGTTTTAAAGTAGAAAGTAACAGAATCTTGAGCACTAACGATGGGTTCACCACCTGTCTGACTGAGATCGTACGACAGAAACTCGTTCCCCCGAAAAACTGCCTCCGAGGGTGCTTTATCTGAAAAGAAAAATAAAGATTTTATTACATTTAATTACTATTTTAAAATATTTGAGGTATTAAAATATATATCTATATATTAAATCCGGATCTCTCCACCTATCTCATTTTTTCCCGACAATGAGTTTTCCCCATATGCAAAGCCAGAGCTGTCCAGTATATAAGGTGCAAATTTGTATGTACTGTTATGTATCGACCCAGTATAGTTTTCCATGCAAATAAGAAAATTGGGTTTGCCTGTGTTATTTGAACCAAATTTGCTGCTGGCTGCTATTAATTACGAAAACATATTCTAAAGAGGCGCCTATGTTTATGTAAAAGTCACATAGGCTAACCTTAGCGGCCCCATGAGGCTTGATTTCAACAGCTTGCATAGACTTGTTAAAGAATATTGTGTTCTGTTCCTTATTGTTGGAACTTATAGGATTTCATACACCTTTAAACAACAGTTACAACTGTTTATTATAATAGCACTCCATACATACAGTGGCAGATCTTGATTTTGTGGGGCCCCAGGTGCAACCTGATCTGGAGGCCCCCTATTGACCCTTCTAATAATGGGATGGTTCACTAAAATGAACAATGCAGAAAATCATAACGTTTTTTATTTTTGGAATCAACAAAAACATAAACACATAAAAATAAGATACGTAAATAAAAAAATATTCTCAGGTACTAGAAAAAAATAAGACATTCCCATTTAAAAAAAAATCACATTCTCAGGTAAAAAATTTAATTTTGGTTTTTGAGGATAAGGCACCCAACGATTCTGAGGCCCCCGCTTTGCTGAGGCCCCAGGCACGCACCTCATGCGCCTGTGCGGTAATCCGCCACTGATTGGGAGATTAATTATTATTATTATTATTATACCATAAAATATTCCTGTTTCAGCTAAGTCGCTCATCAGTAATAGCAAAATAAGACTATAATAGCTATTTATGTAACCAGTTAGGAAATGCACCATTTTCGCATTTCCTAACGTGTTACATACAAGATTTTCTCTAATTTTGATAAACAGAAAGGTTCTTTAAACTTTAAATTGGGGAAATTATTAATTTCATGAATTGTATAGAAAATCAAGTAGGTACGCTTATTTTGTTTGACAGTTTTAAGTTTATACAGAAGTGTGTCGAGTCGAAATGTCTGATTCAAGTTCAGATACACCAAGTGATATCGAAGAGGCCGCACAAAATGCACTATCATCCGTGATTCCGGTAAAATTAAAAGCAAAATATGATTTGGCTTACGAAAAATTTGAAAACTGGTGTGAAGAAAAAAAAGTAAAACATATCAAAGATTGCTACTGATATTTGAAACAAATTGCGTTTCCGTTTCTCAGATTACAGCAAGTTCTAGTAATAAAACTTGCCAATCATCAGGAGTTAACCTAACTAACTGTAAGAATTGCGTTATACATGTTTATAATTAATTAAATGTTAAATTTTTCTTAATTTTGTGTTTTTTATTCGTAACTGGTGTTGAAATGAATTTTTCATCACCAGTTGTGAAATGTTTTACTTTTCCTAACTGGTTATGAAAAGTGTGACGTTTCGAAACTTCAATTAATTTTGAAAAGTGACACGTTACATGTTAAAATTAGAAAAAATTAATTTTTAGATCCCTTAATATTAAGAGGGACTAATTATACGCCTCGCCCCAACTTTCAAACTATTTTTTTGTATTTTCTGTAGTGTTTTTCAGTTCCAAAGCAATCTTGCCTAAAATATTTTAAAAAAACGGTTTAGTAGAGGCTTTGTTGCGACATTAAAACAAGGGAAAAGCGAAAAGCGTTGCCCATTTTTGCATAATTTCCTTCAGCGGTATTTCGCTATGAAGTAAACGTAATTCGGAGAAAAGCAGTAAAAAGAAGGTTGCCCACAATAAATAACTTGCAGCTGCAACGGGAGAAGCTTCTTGCGGCTTAAATAATTGGCGTTGACAAGTTTTATTGCTTTTTAAACATCTACATAACAGGCGGAATTTAAACGTAAACAGTTTTTATAGATAAAAACAAGTAATAAAAGGTTGTTTATCGTCCTATCGGATATTAGCCGCTCTTTGTCCATTAACTAGTGATAACAGGCGACTTTATTTACGACATTTTTTTAAAGTAAATATAGCTACAGATTTTTGAAGTGAAACTTCTTCAAAATGTTTGTAAAAATGAACCTGAGGGTTTTCATCAATTTTACTGGTGGGTAACATTAAATAATGTGTGAATTAACATTTATTTCATAAAAATTTTAGCACTGAATCTGAGAGAACTTAGGGCAAATCGAAAACTTTTTTACAACTGTATGATATTTCTACATGGCTGTATAGAGAATAAAAAGCACTAACTGGTCATGCCATAAAAAGTAGTATAGGTTGCCATTTAAAAAAAATGTCGATGACGTCATAGCTAAAACATATGACAATTAAAAAAAATGACAAACGTCAAATTGTGGCATAAAACTTGATAGGAAACTTTTGTTAGAAGCTTTTTTTCGTAAAGTTATTATTTAAGGCTGTAGCATCGATGTTCCTTACTTTTTATTCATCCTGTATAGATTTTACGTCATACGAAAAAATATTAGGTTTGGAAAAAATAATATATACGAATACCAACTTGCATCCTGTTCGAATAACTTTATGAACTATTTTTGCCATGTTGAATTCGGCATTTTGAATTTTATAATTTAAACCCCGAATACGTACGTAATTAGCGGCCACGAAACCCCACAACCCCCAAACTATCTTTGTGGACATAACCGCTACCTTTGTCACAACTCTCAATAATTATTTTGGGCCAGCGGGTGGTCTATTGGTTAGAGTCCCAACCTCTAAAACTAGACTCCCAACGGCAGTAGGTTCGAATCCTCTGTCCGTCGGAAATTTTTCTGAATAAGTTAAATCCGGCGTGTTCATGGACAGTGTGTGTGGTGTGTATGTTGGGTTGCATGTCTTTTCGGGGTAGGGTGTGTTAGACCGGTGTATAGCGCTGTCCGCTGAGCCTGGGTAAGAGGGTGGGATGGGAATCATGGAGTCGTGCTCACGCCCGGCCTCATGATCCTTTAAAAAAAATTATTATTTTGGTCACTATGGCTACCATGCTTAGAACGACTACTTTTGTTTTGATCAAAATCATTTGATCAGCTTAGAAGTGCGTACTATTATTGGTACTGCTGCACATCCACCGCAATACAAATATTAATATAAATAATATAACTGACATATTTGCTAAAACCACATAAAGAAAACTTAATTTTATAGTTTAGACAACGTAACTTGTTTGAAAAACACAACACCTTTCTACACAAGTGACTTAATACCAGATACGTATTTCGACAGTTATAAGCTTATCATCACCAGTGGCAAACTGACACTGTTAGTTTACTACTATTGATAATGGCTTAGCTGTCGAAACACGTATCTGGTAATTAGTCACTTGCGTGGAAGGGTGTTGTGTTTCCCAAGTGTTGTTATTCCACAGTTCGAGTGTGTTTAAGGTAACTTATATTAAAATGTATTTTAAGTGATTACAGTGTATACCTGATAATCAAAGACTGGACTTTTAGTCCCAAAGTAGCAAAAAGTTTCGTTAAAATTCAATACTTAAGACACATTGTTTGGTTCAGTGTTTTATTGTTGAGCTAAGCCAAGGTCCACAGTTTAGGGACCTTAGAGCTAAGCCCAGTGGCGGATCTTGATTTGTGGGGCCCCAGGCGCAACCTGATCTGGAGGCCCCCTATTGACCCTACTAAGAATGGGATGGTTCACTAAAATGAACAATGCAGAAAATCATAACGTTTTTTTATTTTTGGAATTAATAAAAACATAAACACAAATATAAGATCCGGAAATAAAAAAATATTCTCAGGTACTAGAAAAAAAATTATCACATTCCCATTAGAAGAAAAAATCACATTCTCAGGTAAAAAAAAATTTAATTTTGGTTTTTGAGGATAACAATTCTGAGGCCCCCGCTTTGCTGAGGCCCCAGGCACGCGCCTCATCCGACACTGCATACATATTTTAGTCTACAACTTGTCAAATCTTAAACAAGACTGTTGTAAGTGAATATTTAGCAATCATATGCATTTTATGAGTATCGGCGAAACTGCCGGGTCAGAGCGGTGAGATAGCCCACATTATGTAATATCGAACAATTTTATTTAAGAAAGTTATTAAAAAGCGTGGTCATAGTTCACGGGTTCTGCTAGTCTAATATTAAAGTAATTTTTTCGCGAAGTTTGTTGTTTCGTAAGCCTAATTTAGTGTTTCTACGATCAAAAAGTTAAACTTACAAAGAAATAAGAAAATTTAATCTTTTCTTATAATCAGGAAAATCCCTAGTTTTGCAAATCAGTTATAGTTATTTATGGAACATGCAGGGTGTCCTGTAACTGCAAGAAATGGAACAACGTTTAGGTATAGCTTCCGGTGGTCAAAATAGATCGATTAAAACTAACAAACCTTAAGAAAAAATGACTTTCTCATAATTAGGTATGTCAAGTAGGTATGTGTCATTTTAAGTAAACAAAATTACTAAAAAAAGGTGTATTTTCAATTCAAATATCGGTAATTAATTGATGTAATTACCGATATTTGTATTGAAAATACACTCTTTTAGTATTATGTTTGTATAGATGGTTATTTATTATATACTCTAAGGTAGTGATATACACCTAACATTAAGAAACTTTATATATTGAGTTGTAGAACAGAGCATCTGGGGAGTACGTTTATGTTCATGTAACTTAAGTAAGGTTTGGAGCGTAATGTTGATTAGATTGGTTCTAGTATCTAACATTAATGTCTGTTGTCAATCAGAACAACTAATAGTATTAACAGGTGCGTAAACATATACACGGAAGTATACACACCAGCAAACCAACGGAAATCATCAGAAGCAGGAAACACAATACCTACCATGGAACAGGAACAGTATATACGGACAGACACAAATTGACAGTGCGGAAAATCCCAGGAGATGGAAACTATTTATTCGCCTCAATAGCAGACCAAAACACAAATGTCACAGCAACTCGAGAACAGCTCAAAAAAGAACCTTTCATCTTAAGTAAAAAATCGTGTCATACATCAGAGAAAACCCACAAAAATTTCAATTGCAACTGGAGGAAAATGTAAGAAACTTGGCTCCGCGCTACGACCATCTAGCACATACCTACGGCTCAGCACTACAAGCAGAAGCCTATTTAGAAGACCTAGGAAAACAAGAATTTTGGGGAGGAGCCGAATCAGTAGCAGCAGCAGCAGAAATACTAAAGGCGTCAATAGAAATACACTACAAAGCAGGTCCAACCTCCACACACACTCCGGTAGACAACAATCAACCACCCAGGGCAATAAGAAGCCAAAGAAGAAAAGGAATCCATAGGAAGCAGGATTGGAACGCCAAATATGATCATGCTAGATCAAAGAATAGTATTAAGTAGTTTATTAGCTATTAGGAAATTAAGATATTTTCAATTTGTAATCTTAGAACAATAGATATGTGTGAAGTAAGAACAATGTGAAACTTTGATACCAAAGTTTATTAAGTTAAAATGCATAATCGCATAACATTCTTGGTTACGTACTCAAAACCCCCATTGATGCGTAGCTTACTAACTACCCGGTGTTGCAGCAGCAGTGTCTTTCGGTATGCATTGCAGACATGCTAACGCGGTTCAAGACCCCACCCGATCCCACCTATCACATAAATTCCTACCCACCTACTGGCATGGGGTGGGCCTGGCGTAATCCAGGATCGACCCTCGAGTCAGCTCCATGTCAGATGATGATGATGACAAAAAAAATGAAAAGCTAATAAACCACTAACACTACAAAACAACAACTTTAGTATAGTTTCGATGTTCTTTTGTTTACTTAAAATGATACATACCTACTTGATGAAATGTACAGAGTGGCTAGGAAAACCTCGACCACTTTTCTTGCGGCGGTCAAGAGATGGCGCTTTAGTAAAGAAAAATTAAATTAAAATACTGGCAACAACGCAGAATCCAAGACGTTTTAGTTATTAAATCAAAACAACTAAAACTTCTTGGATTCTGCGTTGTTGCCAGTATTCTAATTTAATTGTTCTTTACTAAAGCGCTCTCTCTTGACCGCCGCAAGAAAAGTGGCCTAGCCACTCTGTACAGAATTTCTGGAAAACAATTATTTCGATCGATTTATAACAAGTATACCTTTTTTTCGTAAAATACAATTCTGCATCCAAATTTATGGTCAAAGTCTCCAAAATGTTAAGAGCAAAAAAAATTATGTGCCAAAATATCAAGCCGCAGTGGCGTAACTAGCGCCCTCCACAAACAGCAAAAAAATAAGCACCACCACCTTGTTTGTAGACCTATACAACATATCTATGCATAATTTCAACTCGATTTGGTTAGTGGTTTTTGAGTTTTTGTCAAAAATAGAAAACAAATTTTTGTCTTCAAGACCTATAACTTCTTAAGGAAGCACTAAGGCATGCTAGGTTTAATCGGTCTACTTTAACCGTATATGAAGCTATACCTAAACGTTGTCTTATTACTTATGGGATACCTGTATAAATCAATCTTTTATTAAAAAATCAATTAGCCATAAAATGGATTTTCAACAAACCGTTTGTTTTGACCTACTTCAACCGAAATTTCCTTAACAAGTTCGCTAAGCTTGAAATGCAAGGGTTGGCTAAATTATGCTCCTTGTAAGCTTTGCACTTCAGTCTCGGTTTACCCTTTAATCTTGTCTAGAGCCCTGTACGTGAGTGTATTATATGGTTTAGTTTACATGTTTTGCAACATTTCAGCTATTAGCTAATAGTGCTTGATAGTTTTTGAACCGAAGTGACTTCAGTTCTTAACTTTCCAGCTTTGGATGGAACGAAGGCACAAATACAAGATTCAATTAGAGTATTGCTACAGGTTGGTGAAAATGGCTTTTATTAATGAAAACATATCAATAAATTTTCGGTTGACGGGGTTTAACGACGCTAATGATAGTTCTCGGTTTGAATTTATGTCCGCAATTCGGTCGACGTAGGCGGCAATGCTGAAAACAAAATTACAGTTCGGCAAGCGAAAGTGTAACTTTTGTAAAAGTACTTTATCATATCAAAATATACAAATAATAACAATAAATCAAGGGACGCTCAGATTGCCCTTCAAAATCTGAATTATAAAGTATCAAGTTGGGGATTTATTAACGGCAGTCGACTGTAATTTGGTAATTAAGTTTATGACGCTCGAACCACCCTATTTCTTAATAATGGGCGAAGGAGTTCATCTAGACTTTTACGTACGTTTTATGGAAAATTTAAAAAATACTTTATTCTAACAAAACACTGCTAGAGTTTAAAATTTTTTGTTAGCAACTTTTTTCAATTGGTATTTGAACAACCATTACTGTTTATGTACAAAAAAATCTCATTCTGAACAAGAAAAATGTTATAATCTTTTTTTTTCTGGAAAATGGCTAGTAGAACAAAAAAATTAATATTACCATTTTTATGAATTTTTAACGTAGAATTAAATTACTGACTCTAATTAGTAAAAAAATTGTAGATTATAAAAATAATAAATATCAATGATTCAGACTTCCCCCCCCCCCCCCCCGTTTGGGACGCATTTGGTTTAACTAATTTTATTTGGATGGTGTTAGACAGTAGCACTTTCTAGTAATAAACTGTATTCTATATTTCATTATTTTACGTTAAAAGGTGTCTGAGGGCGTAGCTCTCTTCAATAGGAATTTAAGACGCATGTTTATAAACTTTTACTTAAAGTGGCCCAAGTAATCACCTACCGAATTTTGAAAAATAAAATTTTGATCACACTGTATAATAATATCAACAAAACAGGTATAATTATTTTATTTCTAATAACATATAAATTTGAACTCAAGCTCGAACTTATTAATAACCTCGTGTAGACCGCATAGACCAACAACATTGTTTTAAAACAGCAGTATAACCTGTATGTATTACTCAAGTATGTCTTTTTCCTTGACCTCCTAACACGTGCTTAAACGCCTAGTTTAAGCAAAATGAAAAATGTGTAATCTATTCATAAGCATAATTTGCCTGACATTTTTTAAGATGGCTTATATTACTGCTGCATAAACGTAAACCAAAGACTTATGTGACAAAACGCCCGTATTTTACTCGCCTTCCAGTTGCCAGTTTCTTCTGTCGTCCCAATCACCGAAGAAAATACTGGAACGGGTGCCAAATGAAAGAAAGAGAAGAGGCCGTCCGAGAGAAACATGGAGAAAAGGAATAACAAAAGCAATGTCTCAAAGAAACTTGCACAAAATTGCTATAGATACCTAAAAAATTCACTTATTATTGTCTATACCGTAATACAGGTAATTTATGGTAATTTATGGTATGTAAGATGGCTATGGTTTAATATCTTTTGTGTTTCAAGTTTCTTCTGTGAATGTAAGCGAATGTCTTGATGATAAATTTGAGCAACGCGCAAATACTGAATGCTAGTTTCAAAATTGTAAGTTGGTATCGTCTTTTTAACAAATTCGCTTGGTTCTAACCCTAAGAGAAATATATCATAGGACTCATGTTTGAGGACGAAGTTGAGTGGTGAAAAATAAGATTAGAAACGTCACTCCGTGCAAATCAAAATTCAAGCAGATTTACTTGTGGGTTTAATTCGAAAGACCTATGGCCTCAAGCAAGTGGCTGACTGTTTACAAAGAGAGACAAAAGGAGAAAATGTTCTTTACGTTTACGAACAATAGGGCATTGTTAAGAATGTCGATTAAACCGAGCTGAAAGCTTCGTTAATTTTAGTGTTTCACAGCTACTAACAAAGGATTAGAGATTGTTGTCTTTTGGCAATAACTTTTTAGATCAACTGTAAAATTTTATTATTCTAACTTTATCGTCCTAAAAACAATAAGAGTTCGTTGTGATTTTGGCTAACCGATAAGCATGGGCCAGATCTGAATGGTCACGTATATTATTTACTCCTGCCCGAGTTGGTTATCAAGATTTGACCTCAAAATAAATAAAACAGGAAGTTCATTTTGATAAAGGTAATTTTGGGTTCTGTGATTTTATCGTACGACTATAAAATAGTATACAACAATATTACTAAAAATATATTTTTTATGTAAATTAAAAGGCGAAAATAAAATTTTTATTTAATACTACATATAACAGGTATAAATTACACAGAAAACTTTATATTTAATTTAGAACAAAAAAAAATAGTTCTCGTGGGGAATGTAACAGCTAGTATTTTTTGTTTTGACATTTTTCGTCAGGATACATAGTTTTGATTGTTATAAATGATTTAAGTATTCTAATGATTATAGTGTTGTTGGACTTTGTTTATTTCTTTTGATGTTTTGTTGGCCCATAATGCATTGCTTATTGATCAACTATCGAGTTCTTTTACTAAAATTGTGGTCGTTTTCTTTTAATTCTGAACTCTTATATGTCGCTTTAGTCAATTTTCATTAACTGTTTTTAGTTTCAAACGTAGCATCGTAACAATCTAATCTCGTTGTTAAATATTCAACCGTCACTCGTGTGATGATTTCAGCAGTGGCGGCTGATACAGGAAGGGTACTGCCCCCAGCTACATTTTTACTGTATTCAAAATTTTATGTATTTGAAAATACAAGAAAACAAATTTTGTTGAGACCGTTAGTAGCACGAAGTTAGTTTGAATTGGCCAAAATGGAACAAACGTTTTTAAAACAGCGAGTAAAGGAGGACGGGACATGTACAATTGTACAAGTGACGTCCTAAACGTAACGATAAAGAAACTGTACCAGATAGGGGGATTTACAGCGTTTTAATAGGGTGACGGGGGCATTAAACAATTTTCCGTGTGGATTTGTTTATTATGCTTCTGGGATAGCTTGTTCCGAATTGACACAAAAATGGCTACGTACAATTCAGTAAAAAGTTTCATAAAGTTGATAAATTAAAATAGTTTGGCTTGCGATGTTAAAGTGACAGTTAAAAACCGGGAACCTCTAAAGTCAGATTTATTAATATTACAATGTGAAACGAATAAAAAGTCAAATAAAGGTTACATAGATACAAACCGCTAGACCTACCACATAGATTTGACTAATTAAATTAAGTTATTAATTAAGTTGTTTTTATACAAACCTTATTTTTAAGTAACTTATGTATTGTAACCGCAGGGTTACAATCTTCATGTCATTGTTTCATGTCATTCAAATTACTAACCTAAACTTTGCTTATTGTTGTATAACAGATTGCAAAAAGAAATATACTTTCTCAAAAAAAAAAAAAAATGTGTTACAAGAAAGTTAATAAAAAGTCGTATAATTAAGCAAATTAGTTATGTAGGCGCAACGTGCATAACGCATTTTTTGTTACATTTGTTTAATGACAAACACTACGGGAATGCACACTGCCTGGATTTTAAGGGGAATCATCGACGCGAAGCAGCTTGGAAAAAAAAGTAAAAAGTAACTAAAATTTAATCAATTTTGTCGAATTCTCAACGCTTGGCAAAATAAATATAATTAGTGTCAATTAAACAGCGCATATCGTAAAGAGAGGCGCATGGATTTCATTTTTAAACAAATTTATTAAGTTGGTGTGTTAAAATCATCAAAAAAGTTATTATCTGTCACTTTACCGTTCAAATTTTAAATTTTACTTTAGAAGAAATGTCAAACTTTGCATTTTTTAAAGGATACTTTGACACAATTATGTTTTGAGGCTAATGTTTAATGTATAGGTGTCACAAGATCAAAAAGAATCATAAGTGTGATGAAGGTGCTACGACGATTAAAGAGTAGAGCTTCGTTGAATACAAAGTAAACTGAAGAGATAAAAAAACAGAATTGAATAAAATTAATAGGCATGGAAACTTTAAGCATAAAAAATGTAGGGGAGGTAATGTCACGAACCTGTCAATTTTTGTTTGTTTCAATTTATGAAAATTAAGAAGATGTGGAGTACTGACGTTCAGTTAGCGGTTGAGAATAATGAAATAAAAAACGTATAAAACAACGACACTTAAGATGTAAAATGCAAAAATATGGTCTTAACAGCGAGTAGCGATAATTGTTACATGGAAACGGTTACCATGGTCACCAAGTGAAAAATTATGGTGTTGGCATTGCAATAGTACAAATTATCTCTGTAATTTTGATTTGATTAGTAGAGAACTTGGTCTATTGAGTAATATAATGAATTGAATTTAACTTTAAGTGGTATTTAATACAGTGCAGGTGTTGGAGACACATAACAGTATTTGCAATTACATCACTAAGCACCAAATTGTGAGTCTGCAACACCATAACAGCCGTTTTATCTCGTTAATCGTGTACAATCGATAGTAGCTCCACGCCGCGCCGGTGCGGTAAGCGTCTATTCAACCACATACCATTGTCCACGTCTGTCACCTGTCAAGGCGATAACAGACTTGAAACCCGGCCTCTATAAAGCGGAAAAGCTTATAAGTGGACTTTTTATCTGATCCTCAAATAAGTAATTTACTTTTACGAACGCAATTTCCTGAATACAAAAGTTACTAATAATTGAAAGCAATTATTGCCGAGACTATTTTTAAAAGGGGAATTAACAGAGTCTGAATTGGTATCTGAACAGGATGGATAATGGTTGTAGGTGTTCTTCCAAAGTATATTGGGTTTTGGTTTTAGATAAAAGAAAATTTGGAAGATATGGAATTTAATCTTGTTTTTCTTTTACATTAACAAATCAATAAATTATGCAATTTCTTTTCTAGAAAAGGTTCTTACAAAACTTCCTTCTTCTATAAAGTGTTTACAGGAAGTGAATTTAGAAAGAAAATAATTGCGAAAATACAATTCTTATCCTGGCATAAAGACAGACATGACAAGGATTTGTGCTTATTTGACACAAACAAAATATGGTGTGATGGAATTACCTTGAAATGATTGTGAACATTTACTAACAACAACTTTTCAACGACAAACAGATAAAAATTACATTTACATCAATTTGTCATTTTTTTGACAGCTCAAATTTACCTCTAAATCTATCCAGCACGATATATCAGAATTCATGTTTTACACCGTTCTGTCTCAAAACTGAATATTCGGAGTTATTGGATTTGGAAGGGGTTGCGCTTGTCAAAAGTCATGACAACTTCGTTGTTTTACCATTAGAAGTTTGCTAGGCAATTTTGAGTTCTAGGTTTGGAGGTGGCGCCCATAATTCCAGCCAATTTGTTTCCTAAATCCCGCTTAAACCACGTGTAGACAGACGGCAGGCGAAGGAAGATGGATAAAGGCGCAAACCGGGGGCAAAGGCTTCGCTAAGATACGGTAAACCTATGCTTGTCCTTAAATAAACACACTTACGGAACGATTTTAAACGCAAGTTTCAAGTTTAGTCTTTAACCGTAATCTGCAAACGCAAAATGTAATAATGTCAGCTTAATAACTTCCAGAAAGATGAGGTATAACGTCCTGGGGCTGCTGCTTTTAGGTCTCTTCTTCGATGCTGAAAGCTGAATATTAACGCAATTAGCAAACGAAGTACGAAATTGCCAGAATTTCAGCATTAAAATCCCATTTGCGGTCGTAAAATATAATAATTTTCTCTTATGTTCGTTACATCAAACAAAATAACGAGATTGGCAGTTTTTTTTTGTGGAAATAAACTTCCTTTTTCGTTTTTATTGTATTTTTAACTTTGTAATAACAAAATGTCTAAAATCATAAAATCAAATTTGAAAAAATAAAAATGTTGTAATTGTATAGGTTATGTCCATAAACTTAGTTTTAATGCAGATAGAAAAAATACTTTCCATTGCGGTATCTTTAACGAGCTTCATGAATTATTAGTATTAATCTGAACAATGGTAATATTTTAACATTTAATAAAGGCAAATCTCAGCAAGAATTTTAAAAATTAATAGAAATTAAGTTATCGATGAAGTACAGAGTGATCGAAAATAAACTTGATCGCGGGAGCGAACTAATGAACTAATAATGCAGTTAATTATAGAACAAAATTAGTTTTAAAAAGTGCAGTGTAGACAGTGGTCATATTTTTCATGGGCTCTCGTGATCAGTTTTATTTTCGATCATTCTGCACATATGTTACAGCGCACAGTTTGATAATCACTGTGTAACATCATCAAGTTTAGTGTAAATATAGCCGAAAATAAAAAATTAGTTCAATGCAAGTCTGTAGCAGTAAATTTCAATCGATTTTACATATAAAAATAATAATTTAATTTACATTTTAGAATTTAATTTAAAATAACATATTTCACATTGGATGTGTACATATGTTTAATAAACAAAAAGTTAATTTAGGCGCATGTTTAATTTAATATTTATCTTTCGTCTTATTTTGATAGTGGAGGCAATTCTTTACAAAGTACTTCATAATATAATATATAAGGCAAATAAAATTTAACTTAAACACTAAATTGATAACAAATTACAAGCACATGATATTTAAAATTGAACTTGACGTAAGTACAAATTGCGCGTGCAGTACAGTAAATCAGAGTTTCTCGACAAATTCCTACACTTGCACTAATAGGAAATTTGTTGGAAGAAACAGCATACCATCCTCTATATTCTATGTGTTTCTATCATGGCACTATTAGTGCCGTCGGCCATGGTATAGCGGCCAGTAGTAGTACCAATTTGTACTACTACTCTGAATAGTAGCAACTAGGAGTATAAACTCAACTGACTTTTATATTTCGTGCATTTTAAATGTAACTCTGATGAATATTACAAAATAAATTTAAAAAATAATTATTACTATTTAGGGAATTTTAAGCGGCCTATTTTGTTCGGCGACCCTAGGCGACTGTCTAGGTTTGTCTTTTCGCAGATCCGGCTCTCCCTATGTTTGTTAGACATCTAAAAATCATTCTGTTTTACAGTTTGTTCTTTTAAAGAGCTTGTGTGTAAATTTAAAGCACTTCTGCAACAAACTTTGCAACACCATCACATATTTTATTCACCAAGTTATACCTACTGGATCAAAATATCACTGTTCTTGCATAAAATATAGTCACTCTACTGTATGTCTTCTATAGAGCAACCAAAAATCAATCATCCATGACCTAGCAATCCAACTCCTCTTTAATGTGGGACTAAACTCCCTATTCTCGGTCTTTCCTGATCAACTTTTTATATCATAAAGCATTAATCCAGTGCCCCGTCTAACTTCACATTTGCTTTATATCAACGTTGAATCTGTTCTCGAACAAACCAATATGTTTTTCTACGAAGCATAAAAATTATTTGAGCCGATAGACTCCATCGTGAATTTCGAACGGGATGAAGATAAATTTTAGAACTTAGGGTGTCTGCTTCGTTTCAGTTTTCCTATTACGACTTCAACAAATATTAATTTGGGGCGTTAGAGGGAGAAATCCCCTTGCATCTGTTATACCTTTATTTCTGACGTCTCGCACCTTCTGTTCGGGTTTGATTGGGCGTAGCAAACTTCATATCCCACGCACTGTTTAATAAAACAAAGGATAATTGAAACCGTCGTTGTAAATCAGGGGGTATTTGAAAAGTTACGCGTTGGTCTCATCGAACTCTGCTTTCGCCTACCAGGTTTCGCTTTCTCTAATTCTTAGACTCCCATGGCAATCAGAATTTTAATAAACCTCGTAATCAATTATCGTTAAGGGTTATTTTCTGCAAGTATAAATTTTGTTGTAAATCCCGAAGAAAATTTCCACCTGTTTTTTTTTGTTTTTGTTCACGATAATATGTTTTATTTTGTGTGTGCTTTTAAAATTGACATTGTTTGATTAATTACCGTTTGTAAATAAGGCTTTCATATAGATAATCTCAAAATGGATTAATTTAGAGAAATGTAGGAAGCTCGAGTTCCATTTCAATTTGACGTAATCAAAAAGGATCCCGGAGCATGTCATCTCTCATCCATTTACCTTATCGCTATCGCATAATTATTTTCACCCTCTGCCGGACAGGCTTTTTAAAGTACCCTGCAAATAATGTACACTAACAGTCACTAACCTTAATGGTTCTGAGCATTTTGTTGGATACTTGATATCCCACTAATGAAATCCCCTTCACACCAGCAGCATTATCGTTAAACCACTTAATCAGGGAATTTCCAATTTCTCTCATTTTAAAAATCAATTTATAATTAGACCTTGAATTTGGAACAAGATCGATATATTCGGAACTTCAATGAACTTTGTATAGGTCATCCAGTCAAAGGAATCAAAAGCCATCAATTTTGATTTATGTTAACCCAGAACCTTTTACTATATTTCATTGGCCGCTTCTATTTTAACCCCTGAACTCGCCATCCCCTATTTTGTGGAATTTATAAGTCTTTTAAGCTGTCGCAGTACTGCCGCCTCCGTGGTATATGCGTTTAATATTGAAGGGTTTTCAAAAATAGTAACCGGCGAGTTATATTTGGACGAGGGTCTGAAACCTTTTGAACAGAGACATTTTTTACGTGAAAATGGCAGTTTTAGTGGATATTGTGACCGTGATCTTTCAACTTTTAGTGCCTAACTGATGAAGAGTTAGAGATGAAACGCTTTCAAACTAAATTTACTTAATAGTTTTGTTGTGCAACGCGATTTTAATGAGAATAAAATGTAAACTGGCTGTGGACGGTTAAATCTGGTAATAGATAAAAAAGTGTGCTTTCCCGCTTTTCACTGCAAACTAAATCGAAGAATATATAATGTGGAAATGCACTTTATTCTATGATTAATTATTTTAAAAGCTAGCTTCAGCATAAAATATGCTTTGCCTTTTTCTAACAATTGAAAAACTTGCAATTGTGACCGATTAATGTAGAACACTACTTGACGTTATCTAAGGAACAGCAGTGGTTTTAGATGTTAAATCCACAATGAGAAAGGCTTTGAAGATTTGATGAGATACGGCTCCCAAAGAATAATAGGAGCTGTCTGTACATTGTTGGTTATTTTCACAATTATTAATATAAAAGAAGCCGTTCTTCTTTAAAAGTAGTCCTTAAAAGTCCCTAAAAATCGATCATATTGTTACCAATAATACATTCTTCTTTTTACTTCTTCATTACTACTTTTCATTTTTACTTTATTATACTTTCAGTATTAATTACACGCACGTTTTCGATTTGTAAATTTTATTGGAAATGCAGGTTTTGGAGCTCAGGAACTCAAAGAAGTGGAAACGAAATCATCCGGAAAACAAACTTTTCAAAAATCCGAAACGGAAAAGGAATGTTATTAAATTTTAAAACGGAATCTCAGGAAAGATCGTGGGGCCAGTCTAACGCTTTTTTCTCCAACTTTCTAGCTTTAAACTGGCGGCCACTACAATTATTTTTAAATTTTGACTTTAGCGCCTTATTACTCAAAAACAAATTGACAGATCGAGTTCACATATTGTATAAGAATAGCCATATAGAGACACAATGTTACTGTGCACAAAAATTTTAAAAAGTTGGAAGCTATGAAGTGAAAGAAAATTCTAAATTTTAAGTTATTTTTACTTAAAAACTGCCTATACGCTATTTTAAAAAATTTTTAAGCTCATAGAGCTAAGTATGAGCCATTTTTAATTGGTTTGAATTCCAGATCCCAAATTTCTCTCTGAAGTCTTCTATACATTTTTGAAAATTTGTGTTTTGACGCCTATTTCTTGGAAAACGAGTTATCGGATTGATATAAAATTTGATACTGGAAATGCTTTGTGACACCTTCTATGAATTTTTAAACATCGAAAATTCATACCTCCTTATTTAATAAACGGGGGCTGATTAAAAATTTCTGTTAAGGCTAATTTGCCTATGAATGGTAGTAGAATAAAGTTCTGAATTTAATTTTTAAATAACGCAATATTTGGCAGTGGTAATTTTCTTCTTTCCGTCTAATTTTTGGTGGACAAGTTTGTCATTCCGTTTTTGAGTTTTTTCTCTCTCCCTCTCCCTCGCCCCCCCTCTCCCCCCCTCTCTCTCACACACACACACAGCTACCTGTGGACCTTTGCTTCACTATTCTCTCTTTGTAGTCAATGTTGGGGCGTAACACATTAATAATCAAATACTTTTGAATATATGATAAGCAACAATATCTAAAAGTCCAAGGGAAGTGCTTCGCTCATTTTTAATACGTTTCTGTCCATACGTCGAATTTGTCTAGCAAAAAATTAATATTTTCCTAATAAAATAATATTTCAATTCTCCATTATTTTAACGATATTTACGTAATAAGCCCATTTACATTGTGTTTGTATACGGTTAATTTACATTTTAATAAAACAGGGAGTTATTTCTATAAATGTGGGATGTAGTTGACGTCCTGCGGGAGCGTATTATAAATAAATATAAGATCAACTCCGTTATTGTTTAAGTTTTTGACAAATTTTCCCAACTAGAAGGCGTGCGGTTTCAATTCACTTAATATAAGTTTAAATCGGCGTTTTGTCAGTTGAAGTTTTAACATTTTGTAAGTGACGCTTATTAGTCTCTTGTCAGCTTTTTTTATGCCTTCAGGGAATAAGAGTTTTCCATTAAAGTTATTTTAACTGAAAAACAAAAACAGAATAATGGCGCTATTCGTGACCTAAATTTTCTGTGGCATGAACTAGTCATGAATGCTTTGGTTTGATACTTATAAGTAAGCAAATTATGCATAATAAAACTTGGTGGTAATTTTTATTTTTAAATTTAAAATAAAATTTTATTTGTGTTTAAATTAATTTCATTAGACGTAAAATTAACAAACATCAGGTTTTTGCAACACGTTTTCATATCTCACGTCGTAAGATAGGCAGATATTATTTTCACCCACGAGCTTTTAAACATTTTACATAAAAGCTCTGATTACGAGTAAAAAAATAAAAGCTTGTGCCTTTAGCTATATCGTCTTTTTTATATTCTAACAAAAAAGTAATGAATATTACGGCGATTTATGTAACTTGTTTATGTTTAACATGCTTTTTTCTTAACTGCTCATATCAAACCGTAATATTAAAGCGGATGGGAAAAAAATTATAGCATCATATGCTTCAATAAAATAATCATGAAAGCTTGTATTTACTCGATATTCTTATTTGAATAACATATAGAGAACAACATTTGTTATGTGTGTAAAGCTATTTCTTTGCTGTGCTTACAATAAAACAATAATGAATATTATCAATGACATTTATATCAGTAGGTTGGTAGAAATTTTTTATCTATTATTTTATAATCTTATAAAAGAAAATTAACAACCTAAGTATATTAATGTTAAGTTCCAGTAACAATAGCAGAATTTTTGATATACCTGCGTTCCACTTTTAGTTCTCTGCATTAAAACTTTTAATGTAGTCATCACAACCCACCACTGTTATAAACACAAACGTAGCTTAATATGTAATTTCATAATAATATTGTTTACGTGAGCCTTAAAAGATTAATATTTGCTTTCTGTGTATACTACTGTTGGTTAGATTTTTGTTACATCATCTTCATATCCTTTTTTCAATGATTATGTTCAAAGCAATCGTTACCGTATTTGATTTATTAAAAAATTGCGTCTCTAGCTTTAGCCTAACTGCGTACCAAAAAAATTAGTTAATCGGTCTGCCCTGTGATGTTGCAGTTAAGGCTAACCAAGTATCGATTTGGTTGGTATCGAGCATCGATAACAGTATTCAAAAGTATCGAAGTATCGGAAATATCGAAAGTATCGAACGTATCGAATGTATCAAGATATCAAACTATCGAAAGTGTCTACCATTTCTGTCTCATTTTTGCAATCGGGAAAACTAGTAAATTTTAAATATTGCATCACAAATCTATGGTGCTATTTAAAAAGATAAAATTGATGTTACATTCGACGAAACTTTCTGCTAAAATTTAAGTTTAAATAATGGCAGTAAACATCAGCACCTGACTCAATGTGGATGACTGCAGCTAAATTGCCACCAGGCAGCAGTAACAACCAATACTGTGACGTTGGTCGAAATGAAAACATTCGTTACGACTCGTCAGCAGATTGGCAGAAAATGTTAGAGTCCTGCGGTGTAGAAAGCAAGGCTGTACTGTACTGTACTGTACTGTACTGCACTGTACTGTACTGTACTGTACCGTACTGTACGGTACTGTACTGTACTGTACTGTACTGTACTGTACTGTACTGTACTGTACTGTACTGTACTGTACTGTACTGTACTTACTGTATTGTACTGTTATTCAAAAAATAGCTAGGTACTATAAATCAACAAATTAATAATAAGTCCCCGAGTCATGAGCGTCAGGTCTTTCAAATGGGACAGGGTTGCTAAGAATTTCTGAGTTGCAGAAAGCAAGTAGAGAGAGAATGGGTGCATGGAATTTAAGAACACTGAATTTGTAAAACGGCAACGGTAATTAAAGAAACGCTGCGGATTAAAAGATAAGTACTTGGCCTAAGAGAGTTTAAGTGTACAAATTCAGGAGTATGTCATTCCGATAATACTGTATTGTGCTACTCCGCTGCGAATGAACGACATATATGATGGTGTAAGAATACTTCTAAATGAAAAACGCCAAGAAATCCGTTATAAATTTCATACCATACAATGACTGTCTTATAATGATACAGCTAAGATGAAACTAGGTTGATATTAATATCATTCAAATTTGTGCTCCTAGAGCAGACAAAAACGAGGAAAAAATAATGAAATTCTATAAAGATCTCAAAGACATAATCAGAAATAACACAAAACACAAGTTAATATTGTTTTATTGAGTAACTTCAATTCCAAAGTGGGACGAAAAAAACGACAGATATAGTAGAAGAACACGGAGTGGGCGACAGAAATGAAAGAGGCGAGCGACTAATATATAGTACTTCCAAGAAGAACAAATAGTGATACCAAACACAAATTTTGTGCTGCCGAAGAAACGATTGTATACATCACCTCTAGAGAATCAAGAAAGAATCATACATAATCAGGTAGATTTCATTTTAATTAACAAACGCAGTAGAAACAGCGTGCAAAGTGTAATAAGTAATAACATACCTAACTGCAGATGCAGAACTTGACCATAATCTGCTAGTAGCAAAAGTTAAAATACAAAAAAACTTTGTGCAATTTTTTAGTTTTAAGTTAGTATATAAGTTAGTATGTAAGTTCAAATGTACCAGGCCTACGCTCGGGCAATTTATTTGCCTATTGTAGGATTACTATGTAATTATTACTGGTTTAAATAAATAAATAAATAAATAAATTTAAGAAAAATAAACAGAAAATCAAAGCGGTAAGAAATAAATTTAGAAAGTCTTGAAATAAAGAAATAAAACAAAAATTTAGCAGTGAATAAAACTTAAAATTAAAAACGAAACAAAAGGAAAGAAGATGTAGAACAGGCATAGAAAAATATAAAAACCGATATGATGTAGACGGGAGCAATTTAAAAAATAGAACCAGAGAGAAGTTGGTTTTGCGTGGCGGAGAAGTGCGCCGGCATCCGCATTTAATTTGACGGTTCGTTAGAAATTCTAATTTATTATTGAAGAAAAAAACTAAATTTTTTTCGGATAGCTTAGCCGAAAGTAATGCCAACTTTATCTTTTTAAATAGCACAATAGATTTCTGATTCAATACTTAAGATTAGCCAATTTTGCTGATTGTAAGAATGGGACACTACTGGAAGAAACATTCGATACTTTGATGCTTTTGATACATTTTTTACTTTCGATATTTTTGATACAATTAATATATTAACGCTTCGATACTTTCAGTTGCAATACTTGCGATACTTTCGATGCTTTGATAATTTCGATACCAAATTGGTATCGATATTCGATATTCATTTTGCGGTATCCCCCAGTTCTAGTTGCAATTTGGCTTCAGCTAGCGCCTATGCACTACTTGTGGCGCTACATTGCTTTCTAGTGGCGTAAAATCGCTAAAAGCTAGCAACAGTTTAGTTGTAATATATTAAATGGTCAAATTATTTTAACTGTCTACTATCCTTAAAAATTATTTACTTATATAAACCAACTATCAGTATTTAAACAATGGTTGTGGACAGATTTAAAGCAATCCTTATTTCCGGTACGCAGATTTTTAAGTTATATAAATAAATACTAATCATCTTCTTAATCATTCTACTGTAAAAATTTCATTACAACCTAATAATTTATAAATTAAAACCCATCAAAACAACAAAATTGTTAAATTCTAATAAACAATACCTTACAAAAATACGAAGCATTGTGACGAAAACATAAATACTAATAAAAATGCCGGTAGTTTATTTCTGACATATAAAAATTACGCAAACAGGAACACAATTCTATGGCTCTGTTTATTTTCATTATTTTCGTTGGACACTGCCCGCAGGGTTAGCTAACGACCCTGTTGCTGACCTGATTTTGCTTATTTTTCGGGTCTTGTAACAAACCGGAAGGCAGCATCACTAACAATGAAATTGTGTGTTAAAATAATAATATTTATAGTCTGTTTGTATTTTGATTCTAGCAAACTTCCAGCCAGATGAAAGTGATATTTTTGGTAACGTTTGTGCTTTTCATAGAATTATTAGAATTGAATCGACCAGTTAGAAAGTATAGGAGAAATTTAGTAACCGCACCTGCACGCTATGTTTAAATTTTACATCAACCGCTTGTATTATTATTACTGTATTAGTGGTTAAAAACAAACAGGTCTATTTATACGTACCCATTAGATTTCAAAACAAGGTGTTTGGTTTGTAGAAATAAATAGTTCAAAAACACAACAGGTTTTTGTTTAAATAAACAGCTGTTTGAAAACGAACACGGTCTGTTTATTTCAGTAATAGACTTATTTATTTCTATGAACAGCAAGTTGTCTCCTAAACCCGATGAAAAGCAAAACTCTGGAAATGTAAGCTATCTGCTTGTTCAGAATCCACCTGAAGCAGCAGGTCTCCTCCGTTTAGAATATTGCTGTTTTGTGCAAAATAGATAAAGACCACAAAAATCATAATTATCAACGTCAGCTTTAAAAAGGGATACATACATACAAAAAAGCATAGCCTAAAGATCCTGAAAGGTTTCCAAAAAGTCGATAAATCTCAGTTTGTAGATTAATTTAAATTTTAGATAAAGCTGAAACAACTGTTGCAAAATTGTATTCCCAGTATAATTAACCCATTTTGTCGGTTTAGCGCAATTTCTATTGTATGAACATGTTGCAGCGCAATGCAGATATTTTAGGTCGCTAGAGAATAAGAATTCTGAATGTAAACTGTCACATCTGAACTGCAATAAAAGATGCAAACGTTGTCGTTTCTGCAGAGAACTCCTTTGAATGTAACACAATCCCCATAATAATGCGAAGAATACATTTTCAGCAATTCTGTTTCGAATATAAAGTATTTTTTAATTAAAAGACGACTTGGAGGGTTTCAATTGCTTAATAGAATGAAACTAGAATTTGGAATTAGTTTCCAATACTCGCGCATTAGCTGGAAAGAGCGGAGAGCGGTCGCCGAATTTAGCCGCAATTTAAAGCACGAGGCACGAAAACGTTCAGCAAGTCCCATCAGATATGCAGAACAAAAATTGTTTCAGGGTCCAGAAGTATAGAAATATCAGTATTTTGCGTAATGTATGGGTTCGGAGCGGAAAAAATTCGTTTTACTAGTGCCATGCGGACGTAAATAACCGGAAATCGCCTACCTTTTTCGCAGTATTCGCCCTCGTAGTCGGGATTGCGGCACTCGCAGATGGGGCCACTATCTGTGGAAATGCAGATGCCCCCATGCTGGCAGGGGTCTCGCGTTTCACACACGTCGCTGCTGTTTCCTCGCAGAGTCTGAAAATAAAATTGGCAAACTGTAAACTGCTGTTT
Source organism: Ctenicera cuprea (assembly GCA_958336395.1). NCBI lineage: Eukaryota > Metazoa > Arthropoda > Insecta > Coleoptera > Elateridae > Ctenicera > Ctenicera cuprea. The sequence continues at coordinate 88,962,350 of OY284486.1, read as the reverse complement.
GAGTAGTACGAGTTTTGCTTTGTGAATTAATTATACAAAGGGCTTGAAATGACGTCACATTCCGGATGGTTTTTCATCTGACAACGCGCTGGAAAATTATGGAAAGTTGGAGGAAACGTTCTCATTGGGATTAGAAGTCATTGTACATACAATATGGAGCTTTTGTTCATGTCTGAATTTTATTAATTTTACAAACAGGTTTTTACGCACTAAACGAATTTCGATAGTATTTTAAAATTTTAATAAAAGTTATTAATGGTTTTTACGGCACATGAAGTAGTAAAGTAGTTTAACTATTAAAGATTTTATTTATTAAATACTAACAGAAGTATGTGAAGTCTGATAGAAGTAAAAACTGCAATAGGTTTTACCACTACCTTAGTATTTTCAGGATTAACTAATAGTATATTATGCAACAAGTTTTAGAAACGGCATTTTAGTCACGAGTTTTATTAGGCACGAACGGGCGTAGCGGAGCGAGTGTTTATTTAAACGAGTGTCTAGAGAAGTTTATAAAACGAATTGCATACTATATTTTTCTACGACCATCACAAAAATACTAAAATTTCGAAATTATTTTATTATCTTAAGCCATATTAATTATTTTGACAGATTGATGACAAGTGGCAACTAACTTGATTTTTAGTTTCAATAATTGATTTTTGCGATTAAAAACCTAGAGCTAACTTCATCCCGTGACTAAAGGGCACAAAGTCACAGCTTGTCGTGGTGTATTTAAAAGATCACTTAGCGTCATGGAAACATATGCGATAAGTGGCATTTTAAAGAAGGAAGTAGAAAAAATATTTTATGTAGCAACTTAAATACTTTAAATACTAAAAAAAGTACCAACAAAGGTATTATAAATACTCCGGCTTGGACTGGGCAACCGGGCCGGAGCCCGATGGGCCAACAGCTTTGTGGCCGGAAGTCTGTAAGTAACTCAGTACCTAAATAAAAGAATTATGCGGCAATACTACAGTAATACAGAAAATACTAATAAATAAGTTAACGATGCTAATATGATGTCATCCTGATCTGAATTTAAACATCAAATGCAAAAGTATTAACATTAAAGTGTTTGTTCAGCACCGTCCTGAAATTTATGTAAAAACAGGTCGGTATACCTGTATGAACCCCTAAATTTGTATAGCGGCCGCCACAATGGAGGTTAGATTCCTTGTATTTTTTGCATTTTGTTCGGAAAACGACCTACTGAAATCTAAACAGCATCTGGTAGAAGACCTTAGAACAAATCTAACGCTTTTTTCCGAACCATTTATTCTTAAAATGACTGCTGCTACAATTTTTTGACTATTTAGACTTTAACGCTTTATTACCCAAGAAACAATTGCCAGATTGGCATTAATTTTAATTACTATAATAGCCGAAGATAAACAAAATGTTACTATTTATGAGAATTTAAAAAAATTAAAACTGTAGTAAAAAATAGTTTTAAAATTTTTACAAATAAATATTGCTCAAAAGCACGCCCACAATTTGTTTTTAATTTTATAGTCTAGTGGAGCTTGTTTACGCGTGGTAGTACAATAAGATGCATAACTTAATTTTTGGGTGCAGCAATAATTGTAGCGTTCATTCCCCCCTCCCACCCAATTTTCACTAAGGACTTTTCTCTTTGGTCTCTAGTTGCAATAGTTTTGAGTTATACTAACAGAATTATTTTTGTAAATAATGAAATCATTATTATGCACACCTTTTGATGTTTAAATAATATTCTAGCAGACATTAACATCATATTATAATTATAATATATAAGGTCTGCATAATAAAGATTAAACAGTAGACGTAATAGCGTGAGGTTTGATATCATTCAAAATAATTAATTGCTGCAAATAAATATATTTAAACCCAACAGCATTTAAGCCCAGATCTTTTTAACAGCATTTTTGTTGTAACCAAGAAATATGGATACTGCCATCAACTTCATGTTTTCTCTGCATCTTGTGGCAAAATTTAATTTAACTGTTTATGTTTCTTATCTAATAAAACTTCTTCTAAAAATGCTAGTTGAATTTTGTTAAGTTGTATATTAAGTATTTATTCTGTACCAAACGCAATAATCAAAACCTAGAGCAAGTCGAGTTATTCAGATTTATTCCAAACAGATAACGTCTGCCGGGATTGACATCACATTCTATTTGTAAATTCTAGTAGAAATTTAAAATTTAAATGGTAAGCGATTTCGTTATCAAACGAATGCAACTCGCATAAAGTAGAAAATTCAAAGTTTTACTCGTATTTTTACTGCGGTAGACTTTATGCTCCGACATTGGGTAATAACAACAACTTTATTAAACCTTCCTAGACAAATTCGCTAAAATTTATACATCTCGCATTAAAAGTAAAATATAGCGAAATAAATTACCATATTTAACATATCCAAGCCATTACTGTTCTATTATGGGTAACGAAGGCGCTATATTTTATTCGTAAAACTTCTTAATTAACACTATTAAGCGTAGAAACTCGACGAACTTGAATCAGGACACTGCGGCGCGTAAATGAAAAACACCTAATGGATTAACAACGAAAGAAAATTTAAATAATTCAATTAAGTCGAAGGTACAATGTGGCTAAATTAATTCTGTGTTCCGTCTCTCTCCCACTTTCGCCCTTCAGCAATCCGTGCTTGACGTAAGAAAATTCGAGAAAAGATGGGGAGAAGACTTCATCGTGCCAGTTAAAGGACACTTAGTCTAACGCTTCGAGGCGCATACCTTTGTTCTAGTTAATTTGTTTAATTTCTAATTAGAAATGTTCTACTTGGCGTTTTCTACGCGTTCTGTTCTTGAAATACGCCTGGGCGTGATTGCCTTTTCGACTTGAACGATTACTTCATTAAAGTGCTGTTTAGTGTTAATAAAAAGGGAAGAGAAGGAATCAAATTAAGAGTCACATTTCAGAAAGTTAAGCAAATAAATAAAAATAGAATTAAGTAAATTAAGTACAAGGTTTAATTTAGTTACATTAATATCTCGCAAAGAAAAAGAAATAATTTTTTCAATTTTTGGTATCAAATTACAAGAAATTTCATAATAATTGTAGGATTTTTAAAAACGTCTGTTATAGTAACATTTTACTTTTTTACAGTTTTCAATATTTCTAATACTCTTTTTTGGTCGACATTTAACCGTGCTCCACTTACTTTTTCAAATTATTTATTAGTTCCTCGTTTTCCCTATTCAACGTCAACCCAAAAAAAGATATTAATTTTCTAGAAAATTACATTCTGAAGACGATAAATATACAACAATGTGAATAGCTATGCGTTCCGAATATAATTGTTTGTTTTAAATAATTTGTAATTACCCGGGTTAACTAGTTTTCTTTGTTCTAAACTTTCTCATTAAATTTTAAATTAAACTAACAACAATGTAGTTTTAGCAATATAATGAATATAATTAATATTTTAATTAACACAAACATTAATTAGCCTTTCGAAGGTAATATAATAGCTGTATGCTACCTATAATAATTACTCTAACTTTCGATGTTTGTTAACTTTCAGCTCAATAAGCAAAAATTTTAATAAAATTTGACCGCACATTCGTGTTATTCCATGAATAGGCTTCGTTGTTTGTACGGCGGATTTAAGATAATGCTACAATTAAAAAAGCAAACATTAAATACTTTGGCAAAAGTAGAGTGAATTAGTTGAATTAGAGTTTTAGAGTGAATATTAAAAGTACCTCCGGGATATGAGTTTTGAATAATATGAGATTTTCTTACACATGACTTCAGGGTCATCAATACGTTCATGCCGCCATAGTTTTTGATTTGGAGTTCACGCACAGCGAGTTCCAAGTCAAGTGGAACATGGCCGATTAACATGACAAAAGTGAACAGTTCTATTTTATGTCCCTAGAAGAGATTTATTAGTTGTAGTAACCCTAAATGAAAAGACAACATTTTTACATCACTCGATGGCAATATATTTGAAAATTCATTTGAAAGAATGATTTAAATAAATTATTTAATAATAGCCAAGCCAGTAGTGCACCGATATAACTGGTTGCAAAACCCATTTGCAAATGTCTTGATAGCGCCGAGCTACAAGATTTGTTTTGTACAAAATTGATCTCATCAAGCTTTGAACTCATAAACAAATCCTCTAGCGACTACCATAAAAATGTCTCTTTAACCCATAAAACACCACTAATTAATTAATTAGGTGATTAATGTAATGTTCATTTAAACCACAATGATAACAACAGCAGCTATAAAATCTTCGTTGGCCACAAAAAGTATAAAACAAAACAAATAAAATTCTAATTACTAATTAACTGTAATTGTTATTCCGTGCAAAAATAAATTTTTATTACTGTTAACCAGACCAACAAACTCATAAATTTTATTTATTTCGGAATTAGTAAAAATTGCTAACCACTAAAGTGTTAGGAATTTTTATAAACCTTATCTAGCGACCCAAAATATTTTGCTAGAAAAGTTCGACATTTTTAGAGCACTAAAAGCTTAAACAATAATTCGTTGGACAATTGACGAATATTATAGCTATTAAGACAACAAGTGTTTTATAGACGGTTTAAAATTCGAGGTCGGTGTTTAAATCTGAGCGACCGTAGGGAGCGAGGATTTAATAGACCGAGATTTTTAAACTATAAAACACGTGTTGTCTTCAAGATTTATCTAACACTAATAGAATATCATAATTAGTCTTTTAGTTTTAGTCATTTTCAACTCAATTTTGTTTGAGTTATTAGATAGGTCTGTCTATGGAATGTTATGTGTGCTATGGTAACGAGTCAACAAAGTATTCTTATTTCGTTAAAGCGTATTTTAAATAGCTATAAAATACGTTACCATTGACGACGTATTTTATAATGAACGATGTATTTTATAGTTAACTTAACAAACGAATTCAAATGCACCATAGAAACAGTATAAGGTGTTAGTGTTAGATAAAAATATTTAAAAGTTTATTGGCTCAACAAAATCTTGACAATGGTTACGTGATCCATAAATTTTCTAAATAAAAACCTAGTGTGCTATGTGTTAACGTCACGAAAGCTCAGTTAAAAGCGCTATTTTCTGCTTTCCATTAAATGCTTTAGGTTATTAAAGCTTAAGTTTTTACAACAGTTGGTACGTGTAAATATTTGAAAACTGTTAAGAATTAAAAGAAAAAGCGGACAGGTTTGTTTAATGAAAATTTAATTATTTATTAGTGGCGCCGTTGGATTTACAAGAACCAATCGCGTGATCGGTAACGCTTGACATTTGTGGGACATAAATGTTTAACCTCGTGCTAGCGTGCGTCTTTCCGTGGTAGAATTTTTGTAATTCACTTCATTATGCTTATAATAATGCATTTAGTTTTTGACATAATAGTTATACAATGGCTGATGTGTTTTTCTTGGGTCTAAATATCGTTATGCATTTTGGCTTAAAAATTTTAAACCATTAAAATGAATTTAAAATTTTTATTCCGTAACTGTAGATACTACATTATTTTTATACAACTTTATTTATGAGTTGTTCATATCGTAATGGATTTGTATTATCCGTACGACACTCTGTAATCCATACATATATAAAAGCACAAAGGTTTTTTTCTCCCCTTCCTCCAGCGGCTACCGCTTCACCAATTTGGACCTTTTTTTTTTAATGAAAGGTCTCTATCCACAGATGGAACATGAAACATTTTTATATTTTTATTCTACGTCGATTTTTTATTAATAATTATTTTAATTTATAATATATATGAAGGTCGGCTAGACGCGCGTCACTTGGGGCGCCCTCTACAATAACGTCGCGTGTCATTGTTTGAACTAATGCATCACGTGACTTGACATTTCGCCGGTTCTATCAACGCTGTCTGTCAGTGCATTGTGTGCTGGGGTAACACTAGTATATTTTTTATTATACCTGAATCATAATCTCTGTTTTTGAAACTAAAAAGCGTGCAAAATCGGGTCTTTAAAGTTGCCTAGGCAACAACAAATTCACCTACAAATTTTGAACAATGATAAATACACAGGTAATCCGAAACAAACTTCACAAATCAACAAATTTATAATAAATATACATAGCAACGAAACAACAATTGCTAACCGTCTCTATATTAACGATTAATGATGACACAGATTACTTCGAAAAGGGGATTTCAATTACCTATTTTTGTTATAATTTTCAGATTGTAGTGCAGGTATAACAAAAAATAGCGTATAATACACGTGTATAAGAGCCTTTAAAGCACTGCTCCGTTAAAAGGCACTCGGTTTTGCCTCGTGCTTTTAAACCCGTCGCGCGTGCTTTAAAGGCTTGCTTATACACTTGTATTATAATATACTATTAAATAATGCATAAAGCGTATTATGACGTGTTCCAGTATTTATGAATTTTATGCAAAATCATAACATACCACCCCGTTATTTATTAATTGTGTTTACCAGGTCTCAACGAGTTTCCCTAACAATCAATCGAACTGTTTTAATAATTCATAACTGTTAGTTGTGTCGTTTTAATGTTAAGGTAAAAAATTAATATTGTTCCATTGCGAACGAACGTCACTGTCTATATCAAGTGATGCAGGAATTTTGTAAAAACAGCAACAAACGTCATTCCTTACTCATTAAAAATTTATTTTAATTGACGTTATAGCACAGTTATAGCTTCCATGTTTTCGAAATACGTAGTTATTTGGGTCATGAAACGTTGAACACGCCCCGATATTGAATGTGACGTAAGATCGCCAAAATGAAATAAATAGAACTGATTTAGGTTGTGTTTCTGCAGTATCCGTTTTGTTTTTAAATTTCCACTTAACGATATCAAATCATAAACAAAATACTGATTCATCTGCTTTCTTGAAAATAAAATTACCCTATCTTTTTACTGTAAACAGAAATATAAAAGCATAAGTAAGGGAAAGGAAAAAGATGTCAGAAGAAGCTTTCAAAATAAAAGAAAAATATTGTTTCTTCACATAAACTCCTCCTATCTAGTAAGGTGAATTCTACCCATGCACTAAAGTTGGGCAGCTAATCGTTTGGAATGTCGTAGATAAAGAGCTAATCCTTTAGTTACATTCTTTAATCCACGAGCCGGTAGAAAGAAGGCCGAAGGGGTGTTAAAATAAACGGTTTAAGGAATAAAGGCTGCGATTCACACTAAAAATAATCCTTTTGCCCCTTTGTTTTATTATACATTGAAATATTAAAGCTTGATATTCTTGTTTCGAATTTTTAATCAGAATTAAATTTTTACAACCCTGTTAAGACAAAAAAATTCTATTTGCGGTTCAACTGTAAAATACTGTATTGGCCGAACTAAAATGTCATCCTTTTATGATTTCGAAATGTAACCTCACTACCTCAGCAAAACCGATCATACAATTAATTGTGCGATTAAGCAGAAAATAATAGATTATGCACACGTTAACACAACTACCCCGACATTTATCCTCTAACGATGTACATCTTATGAACTTTATGAAACTATGGATTATCCTAAAAATAGAAATCTGTCGGCAAAAGTTTGTGAAAAGGCAAAAACGTGATTGTGATGGGCTTACGATGAATATTCCACTCACATTGTAACAGCCAATGGCAGCCGTTTATTTTCAGGCTCTTAACCAATCGCTCCCTGACTGGGCGCGATAATACTTTTTTAAAAAACTCCGATGTTATCGCTTTTTGTAACCATAGCAATCACAACAACAACAACAACATTTTTTTATTTTTGCATTTAATAATTAAATAATGCGTTTGTACGTTAGTTAGTAAATAGTTTAATGTTATTGTTCGTGGAATATTCTAAATAATACCACTCGTCTCTCATAGACGAACTCAATTGTGTTGATGCACGGTAATATTACTCGTCCTTCGGACTCGCTTAGCAACAACACAATTTCGTTTTCGAATTATCGATAATTTAAAATTCTCATGTGGTACTGCTGTTGAATATTTAATTTAACGCCCAATTATTGTAAAACCTTGCAAATTTTAGATTAGAAACTACAAAAGTTTGGAGCGTACTTTTAAAAATACAAAAATGCAATAGAGCAAACATAGCCGAAAGTGGACCTATTTATGCACATGCTGAGCTGTTATAATAATATTTGCATTTACAAATTTACAATTAAAAATTATTGCTAGGTACCCTCCATTTTGTTACAGTAGTATTAAAATACAAGATAAAGAATCTATTTGTCATACACAAACTGTGATTCTGAGAGAAATTTTTAGCAGCCAGAGAAATGTTTTTATCGCAGATATTTATTTAATAGAGAAATGTTTTTATGCAAGAACCTTTTTTTTATAAGAGAACAATTTCCAAGAGAGAATTTTTTGTTGAGAGATAATTTATTTTTCACGAGAGAAATATGTTTTAAAAGAATTGTTTTTAAGAGGGAATTATTTTTATGAAAAAGTTTTTCCCAGCGACAATTATTTTTATACAAAAAATATTCTAGTGATCTTCATAAATATAAATCTAAAAAAAAATTAAATTAAAATGATTTTTTTTTCGTTGAACAAAAATGAGACACACGGCGCCTCATATAGCCAATACCTTAACATATGTTTCTTTAGGCAAATTTACAAGAAATTCTATTTAATTTGTTACAATTTTGATATTTTTAAGTCTACAGGAAAGTGCAACTTCATAAAATTATAACAAGACTCAAGCACCGACTTTCAGCTTCTTGGAACAGTTTTCTTTGATACATGGCGGTTTTACATTTAAAATTGCTGTGTCTTTAGTTCCATTTCGCTGTACAAACAAGTTGGTCTACCCTGGGTCGGTGAATCGATAAACCAAACAACAAAGTGGTCTCAACCTTTGATAGCAGAAAATCGTCTATATAAATAAGTTCCTGTAGGTGATGTGCATGTTTGCTGTTCTTACACAGAGTGAAATATAAAACAGGTCTATTGGTAACTTGGTATTCGGTGACGATACTCACGTTTTTTAAATGAAAACGCCGAGGCTATTGAAATTGAAAACAGTTTTTGAATTCGAGATTGGTTTAAGAAGAGCAGGCAGCTTTAAAAAGCTCTCTGATTCTAAACAATAAGTTCGAAAGAATTTTTTTAACAGTTCAATACTTTTTGCAGTTTTTGGTGCTTTGATCAGCAGCAACGTAATCATTTGTCGAACCTGATTATATTGGAAAAGAATCTTTTTGATGAAACTCTTAACAACTTTTTCTTGATTTATACAAACCAGAGTGCTTGATTTCTGTGCCAACAACTCAGCAAATCAATTTGTTGGTAAAAAAACACTAGTGGTGTTTAATAAGCGAAAACAACTACGGAAAATGCTTACTGACGATAGGCAATTTTTCTACAATAAACATCGGTCGATAATTAACGCGTGCTAGTTAATTTAAGACAATTTTACCCGCACTTCCTGTGATATTATCGCCTTACTTGTCACTTGTCAACAATCAACTCGTCTATCGCGATCACTAGTTATATTACTTGCGAAAAAATAAGAACATTATAGAATGTTTAGACTTTTGTGATGATAAATTAAACATACTCGAATTTTTGAAATTTACAAACATTTAAAAACTGTACCGTTAATGAATGAACAAACTGATCTCTTGAATTCACCTCTATTTGACATTTTGGAATAAGAAACCAAGTCATCTTCAGACGATTACCGAGATCAAGTCACCAAGTTCTATTGTTGCTATAACAACGCTAACTGTTTACATCGTAATATTACCTATGATAATGGCTTGTAAACATGTCGAAGTACGTATAAGGTTATAATAAATAAATATTGGTGAAGTAAAAAGTGTTTTATTTATACTCAATAAATGTGGACTTCAACAAAGTAAAATTAGGAGTTATAAATTAAATTGTTTGGTTCCAACGAAATGGGGATGTCCTCATTTACGATTCGGGGTGAGGCATATTCAAATATTCAACAGTCCGCTTTCATACTTTTGCTCAATCCAATGTGTCAAATACGTGTGGTTGTTTTGCGAGAACGTTTCTGTTATAAAGACAAACAAACCAGCAATTATTTTTGGCCATTCATGATCGCAAGATTTAAAAATTATTGTGTTTTTCTATAAAGCAATAATATAACTTAGCAGAGTTAAGGTTGTAATAAACCAGTGTACATTGCTTTTGAAATTTCCCTTGTACAGAGTTCTAACAAGGATTACCATGAGCATGCTGTTAGGGAATTACTACAAGCTCGATGAAACGACCACAAGCAGCTTATAAAAGCATTTACTAAAGTAAACTGCAGAATAAACAGCTTTATTCTACCTCCGAACCATAACAGGTTGCTCAAAATTCTGGTGACAACCTTAAAACTGGAAATGTTACGAAATGATCAATCAAAATAATGATTTCTACTGCATCTGTCACTAAGTTCCAATTTCTAATACAATCAATCTTTTTGCGACTTTGATGTATAGTAGAGAACCTAACGGATTGAATTTTGATTAATAGACCTAAAATATTTTTCATTTTCTTTGTAATAATGGTAGAAATGGAAAATTAATTGAAACTTTTGCAATACTTAATTTACGTGCTAATAATGTGAAGTCGCAAATAAAATTATCGTTAAAAGAACGTCCGACAAACAGAAACAAAAATTATTACAAAACTCCAAGAAAGCCAGCGCAATAAGAAAAGCAATAAATTAATTACTTAAGTAATTAGATTTTACCTTTTCTGAAATAACCAGCACTCGGCACTTGTGGCTAATTTAATATTACAAATACGAACAAATTAAATTAGTACGTAATTGCGTAAAATAAAGACTAAATAGAAGGCTTTTTAACTTTTCAATGCAGGTTTGCGTCGAACATGGACGATACAATTTACAATTAGTTTGTAACTAAGAGAAAAAGCAGTAAAATGGCAATTGAGTTAGTTATTGCTTTTTAAATTGACATTAAATCGAAAATTGGTAGATGTTTGGAGTAAAGTAATTTACTAGCAGGAACATTTTTATTGCCATGAAATGCCCAAATTAAAATATTTTTAAAAATAAATGAAATGGCAGTAAATATTATTAATTATAATATAGCTAAATAGTTAATGTGTAACCCCTTGATTGGTCAGAGTAGGCAACACACGTTGCATCTCATAGTTTTTTTTTACTACTAAAATATTACTTTATCAATGAGAACAACAGTTTGCTGTATGCACTGCATATTGTTTTAATGTATAAAACTATATTTTAAACAACGTGTGTTGCCTACTTTAAAGAGTTACACGATAAAATGGACATCCTGTATATTGTTTTGCAAATATTGACATAATAATATGTTGCTTCAATTCAATCTAGCTGCCCCCACAGCACCTTCTTTCCCCGTTCTTTGATTTAATTCATTACATTTCTACTTTTCACGGTAGAAGTGATGTCCATCAATCCACTTCCTATTCGTATTTCTGGAGTTCTTTAATCTCAAAAAGCGTTTATTCTTTGAAATCTTAAAATCAATATTTGCTGCCCTTACATAAATTTGGGGTTTGGCCGTTTTTAAGAGTGTTTTATTATTGAAAAGTTAATCTTCATGTCATTTCACACATCCATAATAAGTTAGAAATCGAAATTCCGGTTTTTGACGAAACGAAAAATTAACATGCAGAATAAACGCGGGCTGGTAGAGTATTGCACTTATGCAGATCAGCTATGATTTGCTACCTATATAGCACAATGATATCTATAAAATATCCACAGAATATCTGACTATGGATATCGTGATATCGGTAAGACATCCATATTGAATTGAGTACGCGTACACCGCACGTCATATGGATGTCCATAGCAGGTCCAATTTTCACAACTTTGCACATTTAAAGGATATTGTAGAATGTTCTATGGACATCCAATTAAACTTTTCGTGGATATTCCATAAATGTAAAAAATAATTAATTAAGTTATAAAATACATAAATCTAAATAGTATTCAATTTATCAGGTTACAACGTATTTAAAATGTAATACATATATCTAAGCACTTGATTTTTAAATTTGGTTTTATCTCTTGTTTTTCCCATCTTAGACAACTTTTAATAGCTTCTTCTACTTCTTTTATTGTACACCTGTACTTGCTTCTGAACCTGTTTAACGTACAGTTTTATAGTAATACACTAGATCACATCGCAATATGCTTTACGTCCCACTTCTAGGCTCCGGCACTTTTCTTTGCCACATACTCTCCCTAAGCACTAAGAGGGACCTACAGTTTAACTTCGAATCTGAAAGACTAATACCAGAGAAGATTTTAGGCATTAAGATACCACGGCCGCTTACACCGGATTGGGGCGCGCGTTCACACACCATGTCAAAAACCTATTGTTTGATATCTTAGGGCACTAACATAATATGTTTATTCGTCAAAATTCCAAGATCGATGTCTTTGGCGTATACAATACCTTTCTCACAATTACACCGTATGATTGGTTATAAATAAAAGATCGGAGGTTCTTTTCTAGAACAATCACACACCGATCTTCATCTGTCTATTTTTAGCTGCTACAGGAAGAAAAATTTAATGTTGTCTTCCTTTATTATAGTTCATTTAGTTCCATACTGTTTGAAATGCGAGCTAGTCTTGACAAAGATATTATGTGAAGCAATAATCTAATTATTATAACTGAAAAGCTCATATTGAATCCCAAGCACGATATATTGGATTACCCCATAAGCGCATTTGTATTCTAGTTCTGCCGCAAAGTTTCGATTCCTCAGCTAAAATATCCCCAGTACTTTGCGTTTATAGCCAGTTTGTCGATGCCTCGCGATAATTACGCTATGAAATTGAAATTGAAACTTGGAATTTGTTTTCGAACCAAGTTTCCAGTTATTACTGAAGGGAGTTAAAAGATATTGAAAATGAAGACGTGGAATAAGTATATTCAGAAATAGTTATGCTTTGATTTACATAAATAAATACAAATAGGAACATGTAGCATAACTTGAATTTTCGGTGTAGGCGTTTCTTAAATTTAATTGAAAGATTAATGATGTTAAAAAATGAAATGGATAAAAATAGTAAAGCAAAGGGGTATCTACATGAATTGTTTACTTACTATTCAAATAACTACAACTACAATAACATTTTCGATGTGCTACCTTGTGCTGTCGCGTTTTTAAAATTCGAGTGTGGTTCGAACTAGTTGCTTCAAGTTTCTCTTTCTTTAGCTCCAGGGACATTAGTTTGAAAGTTACATAGTTATAAAGCCGAATGCACACAAAAGGCAGAGTTGGTTATGTTACTGTGCGTTATATATATAACGTTGAACAAAATTAAAACACAAACGCGTGTACTTGCATGTCTCTCAATTTATTGATTGTGTTCAATTAAAGCTTACGTTTGCTGTCACTTCTGTTGGTATAATTTGGTTATTTATGATTCTATCGGGCCGGAAATGTGTATTTATCTCGACGACATGGCATCTCACATAGCATACTTTATTTAATTTCTTGCAATAACCGACAGACAACTTTTATTACTAACGCTGCTGTTTTTGCCACTTTTATTATTAAATAGCTACAGTGGAACCGCCAAAAAATCTTTTCACAGGCATTTTACTAAATAAACAAATATACTCTACGCATTCCACACTCCATTGACTAACATATTGAGAACTAAAGTAGCGATAACATTTGTGTTTACTACGAAAATTTTCGAATGTGACATTTTGACGGAAATACATGTTCTGGCTCTACGGAAACACAAAACAATGGATTTAAAAAAAATTATGGTCTGTAAATGCACGTGTGCACCGTGAAATCTCAGGAATTATTAGACCAATTTTAATGAAATTTGGTGTACAACAAAAAACTGTATCTATTTATACCAAAAAACGTGGACGTGGACGTGTATTTTGGTAGAATTTTTTCACAGGCAGGATTTCATAAATGTAAGAACAGAATATGATACAGGGGCTACGCTGTTTGTCAATTTTCGGCTTTAACGCTTATTTACTCTAATGTTAATGTTACTAATGAAATTTTCAAAATGTTTTGGGCTTACGTACTGAGATCAATGATTATTAGCAAATGTCCATTCAGGAAAATTACCAACAAATTAAGGTTTAGGCAAAGACCATAAAATATAACATACCTGTACTGAATAACTAAATTAGGTTTAGGTTCACTTTTGTTTCAATGTCAACATGATATTTGTATAGTTGGATGTATTATTGAGCAACCAACTCTTTGTTTCAAACTTTGTAATTTGAATAGTTTTTTTTTCAGCGGGAGCTAATGTCACGATGCGAATGTTATATTTTTGTATTTGTCTAAAGTTTTTGCAACATTTTTTTTCTACTAATCCAACCGTGGTTCACGTTAAATACTTTAGGCTGATGTACAAATCCGTTGTTATTTTTCCATACGACTTCGTTACTTCCTCGTGGCCTCTATCTTTTCAATTATTTTGCAAACACTATTTTAGTAAATCTAGAATAGATGAGAGACGTCCGGTCAGCAGATGGACAAATGCTTGGACTTATTACGCTAAGTTTTTCAATTAATTTTTAATTAAATGTCGCGCTCTATATTACTATATAATTAGTAATTATTGAATTGCAAATTGTATGGTTTACACTAGCATGAACTTCTGTAAGATAGGATAAGGTAATTTATTGATGTTTCTGATTACATCAAATCTTACGTAAGTCAATAGGGGATATAGTATTGTAGTAAATACAGTGTAATCTATATATCGGTGCTTTTATAAATTAATTTGATGAGCAAACTCATTTAAGTTGTAGAAAGCATAATTTAATAAATAGTTTTTTATTTTAATTTTAAATTTATTAAGTGGTAATTCCTTTACATTAAGCGTCAGCATATTAAAGAATCTAAAACGATTAGAGAAAATATGTTTGTTAATTACTTCGGTAATCTTTGACACTTGTCCAAATGGTGGTTTTTAGTGAATGTAAGGTCAAATTTAACCAAATAATTAAAGTCTCTGTTCTAACCGCTCAATAGTAAAGCTTGAAAAAAAGAATGGTCAAATGTAACACAATTAAATGCTACAAATATACAAACTTGAGCAATTCCATAAGTACATAAACATTTGCTCAATTTATATATAGAATTCACTTTAAGATCGCAATTAATGACAGTTTTGGCTGGGGAGCTGATGTCGCGAAGGCGATTTTTGAATATTTTACATAAATATTTTGGATTGGATATTTTTAAAGTAAATTGAAAAATTATTGATAAAGAACATGCTTTAAATTTATATAAAAAAAAGGAAACGTTTTCCGTGCATAACTGAATATTTTTTAAAATATTTACAGTTCGATTATTCTGATTATTTTGAATATAGCAGTAGAACCCAGTTTTACACGTTTGTGGAAGCTCTTGAAATTTGTACGCTTTATGTGTAATCAGATACTAATAATCAAAGTTTTCCCTTTCATGTTGAAAATGCACGAACGAATATGATTTTATCGTTTAGAGATTTTTTAAGAATACGGGAGCACTATGATTTGTTTTGCTTTTGTTGCTGTTTGATATTTTTTGAATGCGTGTTTGTATTAAAGAAGAATTGAAGACTTTTCTGTCCTTGAGATTCATTTAAAATTCTCCTCCATGTTACATCAGTCTTTGTCAGGCGTTAGAGTGTGGTTTTCGGCTGTAGTTTAATTCTGGCTTAGACCCCTGTCATTACCAACTTTTGAAAGTGTCTAATACCCGAGGGTACGATTTTATTAAAGCGCAAAATGGGATGCCATACCTAGAGCTATTTTCCAAAGAGAAGACATTTAGGTTTAAAAACTTCCTTCGGCCTCTATTTTTAAAGCGTTTTTACCCGACTTCAGTCATGGCAAAATCTACGGTAACGACTTTCAAGTTTACCGGTGCGTCTTTAAACGATTTTGCGTGGGTGGAAATTGGAATATCGCGGTTATTTTCCAAACAAGGAAAATTAGGGTATCGGATCGAACGTAAGCGACATACAGAATGAACATTTACGGATTATTAAAGGAGCAGACGAAAGCAGTTAGCGTGGAGCGTCGGGATAGACCGGCAAAACGTGACAACGCCGACGGCGGCTGTTATGGGGCGTCGTAGGGCACAGGACGCCTTGGGGAAAGGGGGAACAGATCAATATACGTGAGCGAGGGCGCTGGGCGTGTCGATACAGGAAGATCTTTCCACCACAGCTGTGAAAACACACAAAAGGCGCCCAAGACCGGTCTGCGAGATTCAATTTTCGGCATCGTTAAACTTAGAAAAGCAAACAGTTATGAACCACCATGCAGGATGTAAAAGCACTCCCTGAAACTTTTGTTAATTTAACTTATTTAATTAAAAATTTCTTCCCGAGTTTATATTGTTGTGGAACCTACAGAAAAAATAATATCGTGGTATTTACTAAATTTATTTTATAATTCGTACATAAAATGTGTACATTATCTTCTGGTCTTGCGACGACTGAACTCTTGAAAGTGCCTTGAACCCTTTTCGTGTCTTGCATCTCATATGTAAATGAGACTTTCTGTGATCCCTACTTTATTTTACAGTGATCATATATATTTTTTAAAGTCCCAACTGCGGTTATCAAAGAAATCCACGCCATAACAATAACAGTTATAATATTGAGTTTTGATCTGGAAAGTTCTTTTATGTCATATATCGTATAAAAGATTTTGTGAGGTAGAGATAAAATGTAAAAAGAATTTGAGATTTCATCAACTAGTTGATAATTTCTATGGGTTCACAAACGAAAAATTCACAAAGAACAACAGTGCAGAGTGCATTTCTCAAATGGCGAAAAACACTAAAATGTAATAGTGTATACAAAACGTTTTCATGTTTTACAATTATTGAGTGAAGATTAGTGAAACTGGAAGGATGCAAGGCATTTTGTGTATTTGAAAATTTCAACATATGTTTTTAGAATTATTGTAAAATTGTTTGTTATTATACGAAAATAACTTTAAAAGTGTTGCGGTGTCCAAAAATATTTTAAGTAACTCAACATGTTTTTGGAAATTTAATTACACTTACGGGTTTCAAAAATGCTTCTAAGGTTGCTTGCTATACCTAAACATTATAATTATTTTTCAATTTCAAATTTAGCAATTTTTCAGGAATTATTAATTTTGTGGTGCTTAAAAGTAATTAAAAACATTTGGGAAGAAATTGAAAACGTATTTTAAATGTTTTTAGACTTGTAAAAAACATAATAAGAAGGCGATAAATTATGGCACGCCGAATGGGACATAAATAAATAGCGTGTTATGATATAAATATATCCTGTTAGGGTATAAAATAAGACAATATAGTGAATTTTTTCTTGTTAGGATATAAAGTTTCTTATTAGTACATAAAGTTTTCTTGTTAGGATATATAATTTCTTATTAGTACATAAAGTTTTCTTGTTAGGATATATAATTTCTTATTAGTACATAAAGTTTTCTTGTTAGGATATATAATTTCTTATTAGTACATAAAGTTTTCTTGTTAGGATATATAATTTCTCACGTTAATATATAAACTTTTCGCGTTAGGATATAAAGTTTTAGAGCGCACGTCGATGCGCAGCGAAGGCGTGTCATATGACTCGTCATGGTGCCGACGTTATGAGGAACACCGAATGGAGCCGAAGTGCGTGGCCAGATCAACTTATGCTCAGTCTATTTCAATACTCGTTAGTAGTTAAGGCTGCTCTAGGTACTTCCCCCTAGAAGCCTGCAATTCCAATTGATGTGTACATCAGCTGACCGAGTGTTTTTGATAAATTGCTGCTTTAACTATCAACCCGTTTTGGTAAGTAGATACTACATATGCTTATATACTTAATAAATGTGGTTCAGTAATTTGAGGGTTGTTTCAATTATTATAACAGCTGAGTTTCAATATTTACCTGATGGTAGGTTCCCAGGATGGCTGAAGATCTAAATAATACAATCAACGAAATTTTGAGGAATCCCTTATTTAGAGCAGGGCTAACAACAGCTGTTCAACAACAGCAAAGTGCTCTTTGCCCTACACCTATTCAACCTCAACAACAAAATGTTGCTGATGAAATTCGTCGACTTTTTCCATCTGTACGACCATCGGTAAGTAAATATGAAATACTATATGAAAGACCTCGACACCTTAGGGTACATGAGGATAGATTATGATGATATATTATACATGGTATTCCAGCGAAAACGTTACCCTCAAATATCTCCTACAGCAATTGAGCTATCAAGTTGAAAGTTCGGGAAATTATTAAATAGACAGGGAGAATCGACCAATTGTCACTCTTTCATCCTCAAAAAGCACATCATTGCAAAGACCTTTAAAAACGATAAACGCTTCTTCAATGATGAAAAAGAAAGAAATTTTGTTGTTGATTTGTTTTGGTTTGAATTACATTTTTAAATTTTAATTGATTTGACTTATGCGGAGCTAGGGGTAAATAGTACTTTGTAGCCCTCCCACTATCCCAATATACAGGGTGTTTAAAAATTACATCGACAAACTTCGGCAGGTGATTCCTTAGGTCATTTTAATAAACAAATTTCCTCTAGATGTGGGTCCGAAAACGCTTCGTTACGAAGTTACACCTATGTGGTCACTTTTTTGTTGATAACTTCGACAATAGTTGCATTACCATTTGGAAAAACCCTAGGTATTGTTTAACAAACTGTTAAAAAACTTGAAGGTGCTGTAACTCTGTAATGAAGCATTTTATGATCCATATCCATATGAACTTGTTTTATTGTTTTGATGTCTTAAATCCACTCTGAGAGTTACATCCACATAATATGAATAATCCAAATTTTCTTGGTCAGTAGATTTTGATAAAAATTGAATTATCTCGAAAACGGTTGCGTTTATTAAATTTCAACCAGAGTACCTTTTTTGTGTATTTTTGTATGGCGATTGGGATTTTTAAGACAAAAATAAAAATATTGTAAAGATGTAGAAAATATCGACAATAATAACGCACGACCGCCCATATGATACGCCTCTGGTGCGTGTATGAAAACAAAATTAAGCATAAACAATCAACTAGATGAGAACCGTCAGCATAAAAATGTTCGAAACGATAATGTAACTATTGTTGAAATTATCAACAAAAAAGTGATTGGAAAGGTGTAACTTCCGAGGGCTGTAACTCCGTAACGAAGCGTTTCCGGACCGACGCGACGTCTATAGAAACGTTTTTTCTTAACATGACCTAAGGAATCACCTCCCGAAGTTTGGCGGTGTAATTTTTAAACGCCCTGTAGATTATTGGATTATTCTTCATAAATTTATTCAGTCTACTGATCAGTCCTATTTGTTGTATCTACTTGCTGCAGCATATGTTTATTTCAAAATCTGAATGAATGAATTGCAAGTTTCAAGATAAATGTTTTACAACGTATGTGTGTTACTAGGCAACCACAACGCCTCATCGCAGCACATCACTATCGACTGTGCCAAGCTCAAGATCCGCCAGGAAAAGGAAGTATAAAGAAGCATACTGCAGTTTCAGCAAAGATGTTATACTTTTAACTAATTCAGCATGTACAAATACCTTTAAAGGGGCAACAAAATCAAAAGCGTTTGATAGGGGGTTCGGAGTCCTTTCAGTGCGATTTCAAAAAAACTGGGACAAGAGCTGCGTTGAAAACCACATACGAGAGGTTTTTGCAGGGAAATTACCAAGCAATGTTGAAATAGAACTTCTGCTACCTATGTCTGGAAAATTAGTAAAACCGACCATGGCACCTGGTGAAGAATGGGACGGTGTTAATGTATGCAAAAATTTTGCCCAGAAAATAATTTATGTTAGACCTAAGCAAAATATACCAGGTGACGAAACAAGTATTGATAGTACAAGCAGTGTGGAGGAATTACCTATACCTCTCTGTTCTGAAACTAACTTAACCACCACTCTAATTGATGCAGAAGATAATTTCGATAATGATATTGCCACTGCTATTCACAACAGCCTGCAAAGTGACAGTACCGATGATCAGACACTAACCCAGATTATGCAACAACTACAGGAACAAGTAAATTCTGAAGCTACCACAACATTTAACATTAATAGAGAAGACAGTTTTCAATGTGCACTGCGTGCAATGCACAGAAGATCTTTCTCTCCAGTCAATAAGCCTTACGTAAAATTTACAGATGTAAATGATGTATCGGAGGGAGCGATTGATAATGGTGGTCCAACCAGAGAATTATGGAGGTTGTTGTTAAACTATATGAAAAATAGTAACATATTTGAAGGCCCAGAGAATGCAAAGACCTTGTCCTTAGACAACGATAATCTGCAGAAGCGATATTATTTTGAAGCTGGTAGAATCATATCAATGTCCCTCGTTCACGGAGGACCCGGTCCAGAATTCTTTTCAGAAAATTTGTATATTTGTCTTACTAAAGGATACGAAGCAGCTCAGCCTACAATGGCAGATATAACAGATTATGATATTCATACACAAATATTAGCAGCACAGAATGCAGTCACTTTAGACGATTTAAAAGAAGCTGTTGGACAAAGTCCTTTCCTGCAGTTAGCGGGTTGCACATACGTTGGTGATCTTCACAAAAAGGAACAAATTGTAAAAGGTAAGTAATTTGTAAATAACATTGTTATATTAGTATAATTTTATTATGCTTAATTCAGTTTCAATAATTTGTAGAAACAAAATGAAAATCATGTTATCGATAATGCTACGGAGACCTAATGGTTGAGTTTCTAGGATAAGTTTGCATTTTACCAAGATTATATTATAATACTGTGCATTTTATTAGGAGCAATTGAATTCTATGCCATTCATCGTCTGCGGCCGTCCATAGATCAATTTAAAGAGGGCTTATCAGTATTGCACGTTTTTGAGAATATACGAAGATTTCCAGAAATTTTTCATCCTATTATGTGCTTTGAAAATAGCAACTTAACAGCAAGTCAAATTGATAAACTATTTTTAATTATGCATAGTGAAGCTGGCAGCAATAACAAAAATTCTGAAAATCAAATTATTGGGTTCTGGAGAGATTTTCTTCAAGACTGTGAAGGTGGGTAAACAGTAGCTAAATAACTACCATTGCTACCCAGAGACTATTCCTGATTTAATGTGTGAAAATTCGACCACTTTCTTTCTGTTTATCATCGCTGGTTAATATTTATGAGCAGCACATGTTACTTAAATTTATGGTGTGAATTTTTTCATGGGGTTTGTATGTTGTCCAATTTGCAAATTATCAAAGCCTGAATGAAATATGTACAAATTGAGTGAGTTTCTGAGCATGAAAGAAACAAATAGTTTGAACAACTGTATGATTTACATACTGCAGGATAAAGGTAAAGTTTTATTCGAAATCACTAGATGCACCTGATATTGTTGTGCTAATTGAAATTTAAATCTCATGAACATATTAATCCAATATTATTGCTCGTCAGTTTATTTCATTAACAGGAATAACTATTTTTTGCAGACAATGAATCTGAAACTACCCTCTGTGAGGTTATGGCTTTCGCAACAGGTTCTGATAAAATACCTCCATTAGGGTTTAGAGAACAACCATCAATAACATTTCTTCATGGAGATATGTGCCCATATCCCAAAAGCAATACATGTTCTGTTGAGTTACAGTTGCCAGTGGTTCATCAAGAATATGAGAAATTTTCAAACCACATGACCTTTGGTATAAAAAATGGTATGGTATTTGGCTATGCATAAAGCTAGCTATGCTTCGGTTCCTTAGAGACACTGCGTCGTGTTACGAGATTTTGATTATTGTATTACTAAAGTAAGAGATTATCTTCAAATATGTTTTCCTTTGCTGTTGCAAGCCGACTAGCATATACAGGCCGAGTCAAGCTATACACCTTCTTTTTAATGAGTTTATTAGTAGAATATTATCAACTACATATGTTTCGAGGGGTGTTCTATAACCCTGTGCAGTCAGATTTTTCATCAGACGTCAAATGTCAAAGTAGCATCTTTCAACTGTTTTTTTAATGGAACGGGACAACTTTGCTTGGTTAACTAAGCTGGAAGATGTTTTTAATATGGAATGTAGTTTTTCCAATATATTGACCTAAAATATGCATTTATTATTTTAGTTTAGTAGGCTGGGTTTTGCAGAATACGTCTCGATGTTTTAGCATAAAACGAATCAATGATTCCTAATAACATAGTAAAATAATTCTATTATGTCATAATGTGTATAGCGTGACTCAGCCTGTATATGTTAAACAGTGCTACCATGAAACGGGGTAACTTTCAATAATTTGGTCACATTTCATTCCATAACTTTTGGCATTTTTAAACAAATTTTATAAAATAATCATGTAAATCAAAGTTCATGTGGGGAATGCGATTATGACAGTTATTTTAGTGTTTATTTACATTTACATTCATACCTAACAAAAAAATAAAATTCGTGTTTAAAGTTACCCTGCTCCTTGGGTTGATTCTTGGAGTGTCAGTGGCTAATGTATTTTTGCAAGTTTACTTTACTTGTAGATGCTGCAAATAAAGTCGTAATTATGTGTTCTACTTATTTATTTATTTGGCTCACATGAACGTAGGTAATTTTACAGTAATATTAATGCTGTGTACATTTGATTACATTAACAATCTGTCGTCATTACAAAGTATGAATTTAGTTCGTGCATATAAAATTTTATTTCAAAGTATTCTTAGGTGTTTGCAATGATGGTCTTCACAATTTGACGAAGATTAAGATAATGTGCAATTCCATTGTAACCATCGTCTACTAGTGGGTCGGGAACAGCTTCAGAAAACCATTGCATATGGATATCTGTAAAATCTATTTCCAAATCTGGTACTACTATATTATTTGTTGTTTGT
This sequence comes from Ctenicera cuprea, assembly GCA_958336395.1. Taxonomy (NCBI): domain Eukaryota; kingdom Metazoa; phylum Arthropoda; class Insecta; order Coleoptera; family Elateridae; genus Ctenicera; species Ctenicera cuprea. The sequence continues at coordinate 88,939,552 of OY284486.1, read as the reverse complement.
ATTTGTGGAAGCGGACCGCTATCATCAACTCCATACAACTCCTGATTACTTGGGTATGCAGGATCTTCGTTACTAATAATATTTTGCTGCAATACTCCTAGCTGCCAAAGTTGAAGTGGTGATCTTCCTTGTGTTGTCCTCATGCTATGAAGATTCCACTGCCTAACAAACAGTTGTAAACGTCTACGTATTCTTGGAAGATAAACATAGTGTAGACAGAACAAATCATATTCGTCATTCTCATCTAACAACTCTTCATTTTCTAAAGCAATAAATATTTCTTTAAATTGTTTCGATACAATACGATTTATTTCAGCCCATAATCTTTCTATACGCTCATTATGCACTGAACGCCCAACTATAAAAGATCCTCGATTTAGTCCACGTCGTTCCAACATATACCTTGCGATGAGGATATTTTCTGTACCTCTGTCACTTCTAACTCTACTTGGCAAACCAAATCTTCTTACACCGTCTTCAAATAATTGTAAGGCGCTATCTGCTCTGTTATTACTGAGACACTCTACATATACAATGCAACGGCTGTAACCATCTATACATCCATGAAATACAAATCGAAAAGATGTCAGCTTGTGATTGGAATCTATATGCCTATAAAACAAGTAGGTACCTATTACAACGCAGTTGCCTCAGTCGCAAATCGAAAGGCGGTTAGGCACAGTATAGCATTAAAAATTCAGCTTGCTTTATTACAAATATGTTTCCATCTATACACTGAGTTTTTCTTTTTTGTATACATACCACCTATGTATACGTTTATAAAAACCCTGTCAATGCATTGTTTTACTGCAATCTATAGGCAACCAACTATACACTAAATTTAAAAGCTTTAATTTTTGAAAAGAATAGTCTGCTGTGGAAACAGTAATCAAATTGTTTAATGTCAAATTAATAGGAATTAGTTTTGATTTTTTGAGTTTAGCATAAAATTGTGATTTAAAATGTATTAAAAAATCACAATTTTATGCTAAACTGAAAAAATCAAAACTAATTGCTATTAATTTGACATTAAACAATTTGATTACTGTTTCCACAGCAGACTATTCTTTTCAAAAATTGAAGCTTTAAATTTAGTGTATAGTTGGTTGCCTATAGATTGGTATGCATTGACAAGGTTTTTATAAACGTATACATAGCTGATATGTATACAAAAAAGAAAAACTCACTCACTCACTGTATTTACTTTACGAAAGAGAAAATTTACCACGCTGCCACAGGGAACTACTGTAGTAATCTGATAAGTACTAAATTGAACTGATAATACTGTAATTTAAAAAATTGTACGTACCATAAGTAATTAGGTCCTTTTACATTATAAGTCCTTCTACGGATTACATTTCGTCTTCGTAACGCTCTACCAATGGGGTCTAGTATATTTAACCGTTCACGTATTCTCCACCTTGGTAATTTTATATTTCTTGCTCGAATACCTCCAATTACATAAACTTCTCCCGCATTTGGCATTTCTGTTAAAAGTCCACGTATTACTTCATCTAAATCACAATCTGACATGACCGATACTGGTTCATCAAAATCTTGTGACTGTCGGTGCCTATAGAGGGTTCTTCTTGAAACATTTAAAACATCCGCAATACTTATCCAATCCAGTCCCGTGGATCGTAAAATGCTTATCTGATCTCCAATGATATTAAATTTTGGCCTGCCTACAATTCCGTTTCTTGTCACAGGGCACATGTAACTATTAGTGATGGGCAAGTTCGATGTTGTGGGCATCACTGACTCTAACGTTCTCTCACAATCGGTATATAATCTCCATACACAATCGTACACAGTCAATAAAAGACTTTTTAATTCCTCTACATCTACAGCTAGAATTAAAACGTTGATGGTACGGCAGTGGTCTTCCAATCTAGCATGACATTGTTCCAAAACATTTGGATCATCAATAAAAATATTTCTACGGGCTTCGTCAAAGTCCCGCATGAGTTCAGAAAAATAATCATAAATAACATCACCCTGTCTACTCATATTAGAAAAACCAGAAACCTGCAAAGAAAATTATCATAATATACAAAGAAGGTAAATTCTAAAATACAAAATTTTAAACATAAGGAAATTATAAATTCCTCTTTCTATACATATATAAGTAGCTAAATACGGACCTGGAGACTAAACATGGTTGGGCTCTAATGTTGTCGCTCTCTCTGCTGAGAAAAAGTTACAAGAGTGGCTTAACGATTCGGCCTAAATTTTGCCGCAGTAATATTTAAAGTACTTGCTGACAGGGCCTACAACCTTCTGGTGCCAAAGGGCTGGGCTGACTGAGGGCCGATTCCTAAAGTAATTATTAAATGAAATAAAATATAGTCCAGAGTGGACGCGCATGTACGTGTAATTTGGGTAATAAAATATTTTAATTGTTTATATCTCCTATCACTCTAGCATAGTAGGGCCGATCAAAATTCAAATTAACCGGACCGATTTAATAGTTCCAGTTAGCCCTGCCTGCTGCTGGTAAGTTACACCAAGTTTACTGACGTTTAAAGACATAAATAATGTGATTATCTGTTTTACGAATTTTTTAAACATAATTTATAACTATCGAACTTTTTTACTTCCAATGTTCGAAATAAAGGATTTGTTAAAAGTTTATTGATGGTTTTGTTTTAATGTTCAGCTATCCCTTGGTACATTCCTAGGTAAATATTAATTGAAACTCAGCTGTCATAATTGAAACAACCTTCAAATTACTGAACACATTATTAAGTATAAAATCATATGTATATCTATCTACTTACCAAAAGGAATTTATCAGAAACAACACTCACAAGTTATCAAAAACACTCGGTCAGCTGATGTACACATCATATGGAATTGCAGGCTTCTAGGGGGAAGTACCTAGAGCAGCCTTAACTACTAACGAGTATTGAAATAGACTGAGCATAAGTTGATCTGGCCACGCACTTCGGCTCCATTCGGTGTTCCTCATAACGTCGGCACCATGACGAGTCATATGACACGCCTTCGCTGCGCATCGACGTGCGCTCTAAAACTTTATATCCTAACGCGAAAAGTTTATATATTAACGTGAGAAATTATATATCCTAACAAGAAAACTTTATGTACTAATAAGAAATTATATATCCTAACAAGAAAACTTTATGTACTAATAAGAAATTATATATCCTAACAAGAAAACTTTATGTACTAATAAGAAATTATATATCCTAACAAGAAAACTTTATGTACTAATAAGAAACTTTATATCCTAACAAGAAAAAAATCACTATATTGTCTTATTTTATACCCTAACAGGATATATTTATATCATAACACGCTATTTATTTATGTCCCATTCGGCGTGCCATAATAAATTGCAAAATGCTATGAAATATTTAGTATTTAAGGGAATGCCATAAAATATAAGGCAGCGACTTTGGAAATATCAAAAAATGTTTTGAAACTTTTGAAAAGATGTTTACAAACATCCAAGAACATTAAAAAATTTAGAATTTTGTTTGTATAATAAGTACCTATAGTGAATTTCGCCAATCTTTAGAAACATTTTCTCTTATGATTTTTTAAAAATATGACGACAAATATAATTTTAAAACGTGAAAACTTGTTTGTTACCCAGATAGCACAGTATATCTTTTGGACATTCATTTTAAGCTTAATCTCCTTTCGCACGTCCATAGACATGAAGCGGATGTCAAGAGAATATCCAGAATTGGATATCCATAAGACATCCCACAACGACGGATTCCATTTCACATTCGGACACTTGTATATTTTTATTTTATTTTTTGACAAAAGTAAATAGTAAAACTAAATAAAAAATCATAAACGCAACTTAGCAGAAAAGTGTTGTTGTATGTATACAAAAATTATTAATTTCCTGAATTTGACAACATTTGCGGTTGTGTAAGGCCGATCATCTGCGGAGCTTTTCTTTACAGCTTATAGTGCTATAGATTTAACTAATTAAGTGCAAGTTGAAGCTTAGGTAGATTTACAGGTTTAAACAAAATTTCGGATTAAACTGTCAGCCTTTACGTCCCACTGCTGGGCACCAGCACTCTTCTCTGCCACGTACTCTTCTTAGCGCTAAGGTAGAGTACGGGGGACCTACAGTTTAACGTCGAATCCGAAAGACTAAATTCCAGACAAGGTTTCAGGCATTAAGACCCCACGGCTGCCTACAAAAAATAGTCAATCATTTTTAGTAAATACATTTTTCTTAATAAAACCAAATTTGCGTAGCCTTAATAAAATTCAACCACCTTTTGTGCGTGATATATTATTAAATAAAAATATGAAAAAAATCTCTGTATGTTATTATCAACAATACTTTTTTAAATAATAAAATCGAAATTATATCCACGTGCTATAAACATCCGTTAAGGATGTCCTTGGGACGCCCAGAGTTGTGACAAACGAACTACGTCCATAGGATGTTCTCAAAAGCCTAAATGGATTTATAGCATTTATCCGTGAAGGATATGCATAAGATGTCCTATGGACATCCTGGTGATATATGGGTCATAATTTGACAGACACAAGATAGATATTTTTCAAACAGTTGAGCATTAAAATAGTTTAGAATTCGATTAGATGTTTGTAACAAACTGAGGATGTAAAAATGTTAAAAACTTAAAATTTATTTTTGTCTTTCCTCAGAATTTTTAAATATTATTCCAAGAATAGAAGAAAATTTTGAGAACGTAGAACTATAAAGCCTTTTTAAAAATTAGAACAAACTGAAGTACAAATTGTAAACATGTTCAACAATTTGGTACAAATTTTGTGAACTGAAAACTTTTGACAGATTTTCCTTACAATAATTGAAAATTGTTTCAAATTGGTCAGATTTATTTGAGAATTGAAGTTGTAAAAGATTATGGAAATTGTACGCCAAAAAGAAAATTTTCGACAATTTTGTGGAAATTTCGGAATTCGTCGATTTTTAAAATTGGCAAAAAATGCAGGTTACTCAACAAATTATTCGGAGATTCTGATTGTCTGAGAAAATTTTAGAGGCTAAAGTTCCGAAGATTTGTTGAAATCGAAACAGTTTATTTTTGATGTTTTAGAAGCATTTTGCAAAAGACTTACATATTTTCAGAATTATTTGTAAAAATTGGTAGAAAATTATGCAAGTGTTAGAAAATAACAAAGGGCTTACATGTAAAATAAAACTTATCTGAGCCTGATTGAATCTGTATTAATTTTGTTTCTTTGTTGATTTTGCAGTATCACTTTTAGCTCAAAACAAAATCGCGCTGAAGCTAATTTCAGCTTTCTTTATTACATTTCTTATTTCATTACTAAAAGTATTTCTTGTACGAGTAGTTATTCATAGTTTTCAATTACTTTGTTTTTTTTTCATTCTAGCTGCTTTATTGGTTGTTATATTTGGAGGTTGTACTAAGAACAAAAAAAAATTGTATAATAAAAGCGGGAAACAGAAATACCACAACGTAATGAAATATGTCACATTTCTAGAGTTTTTCTAAAGCACTATAAGAATTGCAATATCAATCAAAAGGTAATAATTCTGTAGTCAACAGGGGCACTTTATTTAAGTTTAACTGATGATGTATCAAACTAAAATTGGCATTGGTTTGTTTTAGTTATTTATTATTATATTATACCTACATTGATGGTTACGCTCGATATTATATTACCTACAGTTAGGTTTCACATAAGAGATTTAAAGAAATTTGTAGTTTGTTTAATAATTATTTTTATATACAATTAAATAACCATAAACCATTGCCACTTTTCGTTGAAATGATTCGAGTTTTAATTTTGTTTGTTAGAGATTAAAAACTTTTTGTCAGAAACTTACATGAAAAGCAGAATAAATTTGAATTAATATTTTCCTGTGTCCACATTTCCAAAAAAGGAGCTTTTGAACATCTTAGTAAATAAAGTACGCAAATGCAAATGTTTCTGATCTTTGTCTGTGTTTGATCAGCTCAAAGCTTCAAATTTACAAATTTACACAAAATTGTTTAAGTTTAGAAGTTTTCACTTTTGTAAATACGATTACGCGTTCGTGTTTGACTATAAAATCCTTTTGCTGTTTTTTGCTTAACACAAATATCAAGTTTGTTTTATATCGCCTTTTCCAGCCTATACATTAAACAAACATTACTATAGGGCGTAAATGTTAAATTTATGAATTTATGCGATGTACTTACAGCACATGCTTCAATTTACTACCACGCCTGCATTATTAATTAGGTCGTAGCTCCAGGCTTTAGGGTGGAGAATGAACCAGGCGTTACCGAAATTGGAAAATTAGAACACTATTTTTTACGATTATTATTGAAGAGTTTAATGTGGAGTGGAAATAAATGTTTATGCTATTTTAGAATATAAGATCAAAATACTTCTAGCGTATTATCTAAAAATCGTCTAACAGTTTAAAAGAATCGGGGCTAGGCATTTTTCAAATGGTTCTAACATTCTCCCTCGAAGGATTGTCTTGGCGTTTAATTTATTTTACAATGTTTGTAGCAAGTAACTCCAACTCAGAGAAACTTTGTAAAACTTCGCTCTAAAGTGACACTTTTACACTTCAATTAACTAAAATTTTTGGTTGCGATCTTTAATTAAAATTTCTAAAAAGCAGTTTAATTTTTAGAATTTATAATATACCTTTCTGAACTTACATTGGTATGATTATATAATATACTTTAACAAAATAATTAGAGTGTTTGTCTTAATTGTTTTTGTGAACAAGGCAAATAAAACAGTAAAGAAATACATTTTAAATCTTAAACCAATTCTGAATTTTGTTATGTCAAGAACCAGATCTAATATTTTGAGTTTAAGTTATTAACATTTAATCACATTTCTTTCATGTTTTATTACTTTTAAAAATATTTTACATTTAGCAAGGAGTTTGAGAAAGACGCTGACAGAAAAAATTCTCAAAACGAATTACAATTTATCTTCTGTTTTAGATTCTTTTAAAAACATTGAGCTTATGCTAAAAATGTCAGCTTTTAATTTTAGAAACTGGTAGAAAAATGAAGCAAGTCGGAAACGAATATATTTATTTTCGTAAATTGCAAGCTAAAGCCAACGTTTCAATCGACAGTTCATCAAGGCAAAATTCGAAAAATTTCGAATGTAAGCGGATTGGATTATGTGGTTTTGTATAGATTATTTGAATAATGTATCGAATAATCCGATACATGGAATAACGAAAATAAAACGAAAATTATTTGAATTACCCAATAAATAAGTATTCGAATTATCGAATAAATCATTATTCGAATATCTATTTAAAATGTGTTCGTTTAAATCACATTCGAATAAATCCTTTTCCATTAAATTCTTGTTGGAATGACTACTTATTTTTCTCAATAAATCATTTCGCGCAAAACGGCAGTACAATTATAAATATTATATTATCAAAAATGGCAACTTGCTACTTAACCTACTTACTCATCTAAACCTAAATATCAATAGTGAATATCAATACCAGAATTTAGTAATTATTATTGTTAGTTATTAGAATAGTTCGATATTTATTCCAATAATTTGACCCGAATAACTCGTTTCCTATTCATATTATTTGATAGCTAATCGAATGCAATAATTTTATAGTTAATCCAATAATTTCGTAGTTATCTAAATAAATCAACAGTTATTCGAATAACTTAATAATTCTTTGAATCATTCGATAGTTTTTCGATGGATGTCAGTTATATATAAAATAATTCGATATTTAAAAATACATCAAGAATTAGTTGTTTAACGATTTTTGTTCAAAACTGCGTTTTTCTTTATTTTTTATTCGCAGATTGCCAAAAATAGCTTTAACTATCGCTTTAAAAATTATTATAGTTCAGTGTTGAAAATTTATTAGCGAAGCCACGTGCCAAATGGATTTAGGTTATGAATTTAGTATAACCTCTAGTATTTGTTTCATAATCAATTCGTGCCCGTCGTAAAAACTTATGTCGTCTATTTTACGTCACCAATGACGTAGACAAATTGATGATCTTGACTTGTAGTTCAGTTAAAACTTTATCAAAGGAATTTTCATTCATTAAGCAAAGGGGTGATTTTCATACACAATTTAAACCGCCCTATGCAAATTAGCGTGTAAACTTTGAAAGATAACGTTACTACAGGTAAGCATAAAAAGCGTGTGGGTGTACAAAAGTGAACTTCAATGGCTCATGGCTCCCACCTACCTCCGCCTACGGTTTAAATATTACTCCCTTAAATTAAATACGGGGGCGTTAACTGAAACCTTCAAGACTGCACATTGTTCGACTCTCTTGCCATTTTTTATTTATTAATTAAGACCTTCACCTACTTTGCTGTAAAGTAGCACAGTCGTATTCTGTTACAATTTTATATTTTAAACTAGGGTGCTGATAGTATGAAATTTCACACGCTAGTAAAGTACATAGTAGGTAATTAGAATTCGTGATATCATGACTTGCAACGATTGCGAGTGGTTGAAGTATTGTACAGGTATATCTATTTTTGGTGGAATTACGTGGCACCGCGACGCTGCTTCACACACGTAATCAAGGGCACTTGACGGCGCCGTTCTATACCTGGCGTGTGACCTAAGTTAGGTTAGGTTATGTGCATGGACAAATCTTATCAGGCACGTCATTATGTAGAAATTCCGAAATAGTCGCCTTTAGACACGACAGCAAGCTTTCAGAAAGCTCGTACTTCCCACGATGGATGAATGTTGGTTTTGGACGAGGAAAAACGTTTGTTTTGTCTTTTTCTCATTTTTGTGCCCAATTGAATGTGACGAAATGCTTTTAGGTGATTCAGAAAAAACAACTCATCGCACATCACGACGTTACATTAAAATTTCAAATTTTTATGGTAATTTGCATATCGCTTGTTATCGAAAGCTATCGAGAACGGAATTTAGCCGAATATATTTTGGATTTTATTTTTAGGTTTTATATTGCTAAGGTCAAGCTTTTCCACCCATCATTAATAACGAAAGTTGCGATAATGGTCAAAAAAATTACCACATTAACGCTAGGCTACTTTATAGTTAACTTAACCGATCATTAACTTACAAGAAAGGATAATAAATAGGCCTCGTGCGTTCGTTTGTAACCTTACAACGTTTTTTATTATTTTAATTAAATTTTTATACGTGATTGTTTTTAATTTAAACTAGGGGATTTCGTGGACTACGCCCCACATTTATGTTAATTTCTTAAAAAAGAAATAATAATAAATAACGCCGTGTTAAGATGTTAGTTATGTTCATAAAGCATTCAGCAGTATTTTATAGCATATAGCATAATGTATAATTAATAATAATAACGATAATTATAACTATAATGACAAGCTAAGCGATGGTCGGCTTTTCCCCGAAACTGAAGGTTTTATGGTTGCTATACAAGATTAAGTAATAAACACGAACAACTACAGAATGTTCGTTATCAACGATTCCAATACTCAATCCGACAAATGACGAAAATATCAACAGAAATCAGCAAGCGCATAACATCTGATACTTAGCTAATACAGACTACCTGCAAAACCACAACCAGACATGCAACATTATCCACCAAAGGTTGGCCAACAAATACGAACTAATTAACAACTACACGCCGTACCACAAATACGAACACCAGGTGGTGTTTGGAAAATGATTCTTTTAGACTATACTGAGATAGGCCCGTTATCACTGATAGGTAGGTGAAGAATAACAAGCCTGACATTGTCCTAGTTAATAAAAGAGCCAACCATGTGTTTCCGGTCGATTCGCTGTACCCAACAACAACAACTTGCAGGAAAAACATCACGAGGAGAAGGCGAAGTATGCGGAGCTGGCCATAGAAATACAGCAAATGTGGCATATGGAGAAGGTAAAAACGATACCTTTCATAGTATCATACACAGGTTTAATACCAAAAACGACGAAGGAAGTCTTTATCAAACTGGATCTTCATAAAAACACCTTCATTGACATCAAAAAGGCAGCAATCTTAAGTGCTTGGCCACCTGGTTAGGAAATTCATCCAAAATTAGTCGAGATTGTGTGTGTTTTGATCTGCAGCACCCGGCACTTTCATAATACCGAGGTCACTCGAGCAGTATAAAATAATAATAATATAATCCTACGAAAAATAAGAGATTAATAAATAATAATGTATTTAATGATAATTACATGCGCAGTAGCCCATTATACACATTGAAGTAGCTTTGGTGTTTTATATTAGTGAAACATGTCAGTTATTTATTTTACCACCCGTATTGTGGTGTTCGCGAACGTGTTTATATGACATCATCATAACCGTGCAAACAATCAATAAACAAAGTCGATTGCAAGAATAACAAAAATGAACGCATTCATAATTATTAGGGATCGCTTGACCTTCCGATTAATAAACATTTTTTTTTTGATAATTCTATAACTAATAGTGCATTTAAATTTTATTACTATTATTAAATAGTAGCGTAGCACAATTAAATTAAAGTGAACGTAAATTAGTAATGCAGTTGCATTGGTGCCCGAAAATGAAACGGGCCCAAGTTCCAAGTTTTTTAAAATCATAAATGTACTGTAACAAGGAAGAAGAAATAGAAGGAATAGAAGAAAAAAATATGCAAAGCAGTGACGACCTGCCCGTCGGTATTTGCCACCTCTCGACCTTGATATTTATTTTCGTAACGAGAACAATCAGCAGGTTATGTTCCAATTATACAAACAAGCAGTATAAACCCGATTTTCTTATTTTATTCGAAAACTGTACTGGTATCTGTACATCGCGTCGGTACAAAGGAATATGCGCTTTATATAATAGATAGTTGGGTGGAAGGGATCCGGATTTAGTCTATAGTTTTCAATAGTTATTTTGTTAGTTAGTTTATTATCATTAATTTTAGGATTTTGACAAAAATACGTATTAGTTGTTACGAACCTCTAGCAAAAAGTGATCTCTAAAATATAAGTGTGAACGCGCGTGCGTATGTATGCATATGTGTGTAACGCATCTGAACCTCAGAATTTGGGGCTTTATTTGCATTCATATAGGCATTCCAAAACTAAACAGTTACTACAAAGAGTCGTGACCTGTTTTATCTTTATTTTGTGTCTTCGCACTTCTATTCTTATGGGCGTCTAAAATGTTTACAAGAACTATTTATCATTTTCTGCTTGCTGATGAGCACAGTACATAAAATATTTTTGAAAATATGAAAAGTACATACTTTGACATTATGGGAAAGTAGAGCGAAATATTTCACCCACTTGTTATTTTTATCTTTCCTTGATAAACCTTTATTAACTTCTGCTTCAAAACTCGAGCTTTTCATATGTGGTTTCCATGACAAAATTTTGAATTATTTAGGTTTGGTATTTCAGTCGTGGCCTGAGCTAAAATGCCATCATTTGCTACAGCAACAACAACTGTTGCTAGAGCCTAGTTTCATGTATGAACACGAAAAAGACAACGAATGTAACGAGCGAAAATTGAAAAAGGATCAAGAGTTAAAGCTGTTGTTACTGTGGCTAGTTACGTACCCAGGCGTCTTCGATTGGATAAAGGGTTTAGTTCCGGCTGATTAACGGTTGAAATTTGGGGTGGAAATTGAAAGGATCCGAACTGTTACAGTTTACAGCATCGTTTCAGTTGGAGGTTTAGATGAGGCAAGCGCTTTTCTGATTGATTCAAATGAGTACGGACTAACCTTCATAAAGAGCAAAATTCGGACTGATGAAGTTCGAAAATCACAATGAAATAAAAAATGCTGATGCTTGTCTAAAGCTTACATGGCCTACTGGGAATGACGTTGCAGATTCTGTACGGAATTGAAATGTAAATGGAATTTTAGAAGCGATGGATTGATTGTTAGGTAAAAATTCTATAGAAAATAGTATTTATTTACCTTTTATCAACAATATTTTTAATTCAGAAATTAAAATTATTTTAACGATATTTACTATTATTTTAAAATATCGTGCAGACATTTTTATATTTAAAAAAATATCATCAACATAATTTTCATAAAATTAGATGTCAAAATGCAGCTTTTATTGCTCAAATAGTTATCGCTATCTAAACGATATTTTTAAATAATAAAAAACACCGTTTTGATTCTTATAAATGTAAAACATTATTCAGATATGCTTTGAAGATATTAAAATAGCATGCAGATATGTTTTAATTATTTAAAAGTATCATTCCGATAAGTTTCGTTTACTTGATTTAAAATATTTTGTAAGATATGTTTTAAATATTTTAAATTATCTGGTCAGGTATGCTGAGATATGAGTAAATTGGCGCCGCACACTCGGTGAGTACAAGTAGTCGCAGCACCAATAAGTCTTGTGGCTGTGTAACTTGTGTTTTTGTGCAGCAAACAGCAAAGGGACAGTTAACAATTAACCTCCAAAGCTTCAAATTGCATCATAAAGAAGAAGACATTTATTCGATGACGATAAATAAAATTGCTACAAACGGCTGCTAACGAAAGAATGAATTACTGCATATTTTAACAGATATTTTAAAATTATTGAAACGCGTCTTGCCAGTAGATACTAAAAATTATGAAAGCGTGTCTGACCAGATATTTTAAAATATATAGAACATATTTAAATCAAGACAGAAAATTATGTAAGCGATATTTTTTATTATTTAAAAAAGTGTTAAGTGTAAGATAATTTCATATTTCGAATGAAAAGCATTAATTAGTTCAATAATATTAATTACCTAAAAATATCGATAAGATCGTTTTAATAATTTAAAAATATTGTTTAGATATGTCTGTTATTTAAAAATATCGTTTAGAAAATAAGAATATTTAATGTACTGTAATAGAATTGTAGTTATTGTAGTAAATGATTTAATATTATGTGGCAACATTGATTTAATAATTTTTAGATATCGTGGTAGCGCAAATCCATTTTTATTATTTAGATGAAATCTTGAATTAATTTAGAATATTTCAGAAGTATTTTACAATAATTAAATTTATCTTGACAATATTTGCGTTTTAGATAATTTTGGGTAATTTCCTTTAAAATTACGATATTTTTAAATTATACAATTTTTTTAATACTAAGCAATAATAATGGTCGAAAACATATTTTCAACTAATAAGAAACTTAGTATAGATAATTTTATTTACGGCATTTAAAAATGTCGTTCACATAAATTTAATCATTTAAAAATATCGCTGAGATAATATTTTATAATTCAGGGTTTTTATCGTGTAACCCGTTGACTGTTTAGAGTAGGCAACCGACTTTGTATGTCACAAGTTGCTGTAGTATTACAATATAATTTTATAAATGAGAACAAGAGTTTGCTGTGGATAAAAAAAACTCTTTTGACTTTTTATTATTAAAACTGGGCTATGTACACAGCAAGCTGTTGTTTTCATTTATTAAGTTATACTTTAATACTAAAGCAACCTATGACATGTAACGTGTTGTGTCTGCTCTAAAGAGTCAAGGGGTTACACGATAAAATGGGCATAGCAAAAAGTTAAACAGCGTTCCATAAGACATTTCCTAAAAAGGTAATTGAAAACTTATTTGGTTAGATAAAGGTCAAAAATAATAGACCGCAAAGAAGACCATAAAGTAGTACGAGCTGAATATTGTATGAAAATACCCTGAAGGAATCAGTTTCAGAGAAGAATATAACAGTCATGGAGAAGAAATTTAAAGCAAACTTTGGAAAATCAAAACATTGTGTTAATAACAATATTAATATTTATATTTATTTTGAAAAAGGGAGTAATGTCGCCTAATACATTTAAAAAAAATTAAAATGTAATTATTACACTACCTACTACACAGGTAGCTGTATTTTTGCAAAGCCAATACTATACAGCTTTACGCATTTAAACACAAGTCTAGAATGGGAATAGATAATTTAAACTATCGGAACTGTGTGCTCCAATATTAAATAGTAAATAAGCTGCTTACATTAATTGTAGTGCAGCGGACCGCGGATCGAAGTTCTAGTTTTGATTTTTATAGCGATGGCTGTACTTGCATACATATAAATCGTGTTTGACAAATTTGTTCGTCAAAATGAGGGAAGGAGGTGGAAGTTAACCTTCCTAAATATTGCTGCGCCTTAAAATTAAGTTCTGAATGTTCTCATGCTGTTACTGATGCGTCATTTAGCTTAAGCAGAAATTTTTTATCGTTTGCCGTTTATTAAAGCCAAAGGCTTAAATTTTAGTTTTAAAAAAATCGTAGAAGGCAATGTCAAAAATTTTGAAAACATTTTCACTTGACATTTTTTATTTGTACAAAAATTCTCTTACATAATAACATTGTGTTCTTCTACGGCGAATGTAATACTAAACGAAATCCCAATTTGCCAACTCGTTTTGAGTAAATAGGCGTTAAAGTCTAAATTTAAAAAAAAACGTAGCGACCGCCATTTTGAAGCAAAAGTGCTCCAAAGAAACTTTGAATTTGTTTCAAGTAATACCTTATATGGTATTGTTCTTAGATTTATGACATTTCGTTTATGAAGAAAATGCTACCAAACAAATGTCTAAGTTATAAATATAATAAAACTTAAGAAATGAAAAAGGGAGGATGACAGGGAGAGGCGCGATTTTGTTCTTTAAAATTTAAATATAAGTATTTTCTAGTTCAGTTCAGTTCCTTTTTTAAAATAACGTTTTTTGTTCCAAGTAGTTTAGCTTATTATAAAATAAAACTTTAATCCTTTCTTCATAAATTTATTATATAGATAATGCTATATGTACATTTCGATTACTATGTAATCATCTACAGTATTTTAGAGTTAGTTAGCATCTGCTACTGTAGATGATTACATCGTAATCGAAATGTACATATAGCATTATCTATATAATAAATTTATGAAGAAAGGATTAAAGTTTTATTTTATAATTTATAATATCTTCATATAACTCACAACATTGATAGTTTAGCTAATATTGATATATTAAAAAAAAGGCATAAAATTGCATACTGCTTCTCAAATTTGTAGTTGCGTTTGTTTGCAGGTCACATATTATTTAATATGGAAAATATTAGCTCAGTAGCAATATTCGAGCCCAAAGGACACAAACAGAATTCACCAATTTTTAAAAGATATTTGTTTATCCAATAGATATAGAAACATTTCAACCCATTTATCAATTTATGATGATTGTTCATTTCATCATTTTGTCGCCATTCTTTGTAAGATATCAAACATTCCTACTTTACTAAACGATTTTTGTACAGTTTATCAATGTAACACAATATACAAAATAGCCGAGCAGTAGATGATAGAGTATTTAGTGCTGGTGGTGATCTTATTGACGTCGACCGCGATTGTTAATTTACTTAAACGTTCAGTCCAAACAACTACAATGCATTTCTGTCTTGTTTGTGCCACAAAAGGCAAATTTTGTTACAACTAGAAGTTTTTTTATTAGTAAACCATAAATAGCCAAATTTTAGCGACAGTGGCGTCAGCAACATAAATAACCGTCGAAAACAATTAATAACCTAAGTCGTTTTGCATGAGGTCGCCGTGCTATGGTGATAAATTTTGTCGAGAAACTAGATCCCGTCGTGTTGTTATGGTGAGACAGTTAGGGATTTAATATAGATAGTTGTTAGGAATAGAATATTGTTTCGGAACAGCATTTCTACAAAATATTGAACTTTCAAGAAAGTTACAAGTTTCACGCTTTTCGAAGTCGCTTCACTGTAATAAATATTAAAGCACTAGAAAAGTTTATATCTTTTTTACAAACTTTACACAAAAAAATCTTTTAACCATTAAATCTGCCTTATTTTATATTTTCTTTTAATGAAACTCAAACGGATGACCTAGAAATAGAAACTTCTAAACCCTTAGAAAAGTTGCGAACAAAAGATATTATGTTTTGAGTTTCTATATTTTTGGACTGTTGTAATAGTAAGAACATTCCACGTTGAGTGTTCAAATATTTAATTTTACAGGGGCACCTTTCTACAATCTCCTTTACATTGATTAAATTTTATTCTTTTAATCACAGCAGATGAAATTTTTACTAACTTGATAAATCTTTTAATATCGCCGTGAAATCTAAATCAAAGTTGATAAACACCTCAAAGTTTCTCCACTAGTTTAGAACTCATCCTATCTCTTCGTTCTCTGGTATGAGTCTCGGGTAGTAATTCGATTCGATAGTTTGTGTTGGCCATAAACCATAACATTTCGAGGCGAGCGTTAACCCCTATCACTTCCCCTTCCTTCGATCTTGTTTATAAACTGAGTTCCGCATTCAAGCCACAATTTTAGACACCAACAAAGGAAAATCATATTTTACCAACGATTTTTATTAAAAACAGCTGCGAGGATTTTACATAAAGAAGTTGACGTGCGTGACCGACCCGTTTGAAATTGAAATTCGAAATCGCTTTATGTAACACATACGTACACATACACACAGACGCACACTTTTTATTGAAACCGCCCTTTGATTTAAAATTATTAAAACCGCAGTCGTGCTGTTTAGTACTTGTATGGGGATGTCATAATATATCGTACAGTTAAGGTCGTTGTGTAGTAGCCTGGGGTGGTCGATTAAATCAGCCCCCTTATCTGTATAAATAGCGGTCAGTAGCTAAACAAGGGAGGTGGCGTACGCTGTCGTCGAAACGGGGGCTGTTCACCCTTTCAAGTTCATGGATATGCACGACCTTTGATGTAAATTTAGATACTTTGTGTATTGATTGACAATTTCGGAGGGGTTTGTAAGTGTCGTATTCGGTAGTTGCGGGATCGTGTAAATTCCGAGTGACAGGCGTTATTTAAGTTTACCTTTCTGGAAAATAAAGTTGTTTCCAACTTTATATCTGTATGAGTTTGAAAAACTTCATTTATTACGGTTCATTGAACAGAATTAAAAGTTAAAGTTTCGAAACGAAATAAAAGGCGCAACATAGATCAAGAGAAAACGTCGATATAATATGACAAAAGAGGCCATAATTTTAAATGTAAGTTTGTATTAAAGATGTGTATAAGAAAGTGAGTGAGTTTGGCTTTAGTAAATCTCAGGCAAGATGGTGAAATATACCTGAATGTTTAGATGGTTATCTTTGCATAGAAGTTATTTTAGTATAACAATATTTGTTTTCACCAGTAGTGTGGGAAGTCTGAATAGTTTTCAACCAAAGTTTTCAAATTATACGATAGCGAAGAAAGAGATAGGATCGATATGGCTGTCTCTACAAGCTCTGACGTTAATTTAATACGAATTCTTCCGACCAAATATATCGATTTAATTTAACTTACCTATATACAAAAACGCTTGGTTACAGAGCTACATCTTTCTGAAGTCTAATAGCTCTGTTGTGGACAAGTTTGGCAGTAGTTACATTAAAGGTTTGAAATTTTATATCACGTAATATTTTCTTCTAAATATATTTTAAATTTTTACAATTTGTAGAATTTTGTGTATAAAATCTTATTGTTCATACAAAAATACACAAAAAAAACTGACTCTGCCTGAAAGTTCTTAAATTTAACGGTTTTCGAGATAACTCAATAGTTATGGAAAAATCAAGTTTCCGTGCAGTGTCTTCTAAAAGTGCGTAAATGGTTTGCACAAGTTTTAAGGGTAAGTTCTGTACACCAAGACATTGAAAGAAGATTCTACCAACATGGGTTCGATAAGGCTTCTTTACGCAGTTAAAGCCACCGAAAAAGACTAGTTTGGACTGTTGCGACTGTTTGCTCTTATGGAAGCTGTCATGTTGTAAGGTAGCTTTTCCGTACCGCTATGTATAGAAGCCCTCTTTATTGTTTTGATGTACTTAACTTATCCTTAAAGTTTGTGCAAACTATATGCGCATCTTAAGACGACAGTCAGACCTTCATGGCAGCTTGATTTGCCATGAACATAAATTATCTCGAAAACCTGTAACGATGCATTATTTATTTTAGGATTTATTTTCCTAAAATATATTTTATTTACGTATTGAAATGAATTTTACCGGGTCATGTAATTTATGTTTTACGCGTGACGTAGAGGCGGCTGCCGTCAAACGGAATCTAGTCTTCCCCTATGAACGTGTGCATTTTCTAGAGTAGATTTTTAAAATATTTCATTCCCCAGTATGCGCATTGCCTATAAAAGCATTAATCACATTGTAGCAAACACAATTCATCTTCTCACCTTTCAGTTTTTAGTCTACAACCGAACACCAGGAAAAAAACAGCTGAGGTAACCGATTCTAGGAAATGTACTGAATGAGTAATATTTGAGTTATTTTGGTGATTTTTACATTTATGTTATTATTGCGTTAATTACGTCTTACATCGCCCTTTTTTTTCTCTCTCTCTTTCTTTCTGAAGTTTTTCGCGGTGACCCGACACGAGGTAGTGCTTCTCTCCTTCTCTCTCTCCGTTTTTCTAAAGTTTGTAGCGGAAACCCGACACCAGACACTTCTCTCTTTGTCTTACTCTTGCTTTCTGATACCCGTCACAATCCCGTTTGTCCGCTATACGTGTCTTGCCCATTGGAAACATTACATTCAGTAACATTTAGATCAGAACGTCTCAGTGTTGCTAAGTTGATTGCTACCGTATCTTATCCGCTACCGTACTACTTCCGTTTTGTGCTTGCTACCGTAGCTTATCTGTTAGCGTTACGGAAAACATATGCTAGACTTTAAACGGGTTTAGCCGCCGCTGCTCACGAGACGCAGCAAGCAGCACTAAATAATAGGATTTGTAACGAGCTACGAGGTGATGGTGGCGACCCCGGACGGAACTTTAACAAAATTGCAGCGTTGTTACAAACATCATAGACACATAAATTAATCAAATATTTTTATTTTAAAATTTGTCAAATTTCACCTAAAATTTACGATATTTTAAAAAGTAACAGATTAATAATCTAGAAAAATGGCGCCGGGTAATGACACGCCCGCGAATGTGCCTCCGAATAAACCCAGCAAAAAGTGCAAAACCATGCCTGTCACAGGCCTAAAGTGTGTGATATGCAGCTCAGTATCCCATCCAAGTTGCATTAAACTTTTAAAAAATGTAAAAATAATCGACAACAACCACATTATTTGTTGTGCAAATATGGACACGCCATCCGTCAACGAAGATGAGTACGCCCACTTAAACCGGTCATTTAAAAGTACACCAGACCACACGGATTTAGCCAATATGGAAATAGCATACCTAAAAAAATTGGTAAGTCGGGAAGACTTAACCATTCATAATCAAAGCGAGCTAATTAATTCGCTCAAACAGCAAATTACACTCCTACAATACATCTCAAGCTCAACGCAACTGCCATCTAACAGACGCGACAAGAGTGAAGCCACAAATCACAACAACGCAACCCAGCTGCTCAACAAGTCCCCATAAGTAACTACGGCCAACACCACTAACCTAACAGACAACAGCGTAAATAACGTAAACAATCAAAAAAAGACGCACAACATAAACCAATCTATAAAGAAAACGCCTAAATTGGGGCAAGCTAACATCATTAGTAATCAAATGGTATCTGCTGTTATACAGGCAGCAAAAACTACAACTGTGACTAATTCCTTAATAAACTTGACCAACCCAAAGGAAACGGCCAAAATCACCACTCAGTCGACGCAGCCTGCGCCCAGGCGAACACACAAACAAGTGGGCACCGCAGTTACCTCCGATTCTGACAAGCAAGGAGGCTTTGCTGGCAGAGAAACTAAACCGAAATCAGGTAAGAAGATCTGGCTATTTATATCACAAATAAAGGACCACGTTACATCAGAGCAAGTAACAGAATATATCTCAAAAAAATTAAATAGCGAGCAAATCTCTGTGAAATTATTAGATACCCGTCATGCAAGTGTTGATAACAAATGTTTTTTGGTGGGTATAGACCCTCAATTCCTGGAAATAGTCTACCAATCAAACTTCTGGCCATTTGGTGTAGTTCACGAGCGCTTTAACTTCAACAAAGGAAGACATTTTTTAGATTCCAGCAAAGCCAACCCCATACCCAACACCTAGAATTCAAGATGAACAATTTAAATGATACAACAACCAACGGTGACTTATTACTCTGGATAAACATAAGAAGTTTAAATAATAAAATTACGCTGCTTGAGGTACTCTTACATGAAATCAACCCTAATGTTGTATGCATTTCAGAGACCTGGCTTAACAAGGAGGCCTTGAAGGTCAGCTGCCATGCGGGATTCTCGCTAATCAGCTTCCACTGCCGAACATAATCCAGAGGCGGTGGCACAGCCATATGGGCTAAATCCGGACTGAAAGTAAAACCACTCGACCTTCGCAAAGAGTCCGCAGAGGATATCGTTGAATTCTACGGTCTAAGTTGGACAAAAAATAACCAAACCAAGGTAAACATTATCACACTTTATAGATTGCCCTCGGGCAATAGACACGATTTTATGTTCCGTTTTTTAGAGCATTAGATAAAATTACTAACGCCGGCCAATATTTAATAATTGCTGGTGACTTCAATATTAACTTCAAAGTTAACTCGCAGATAAAAACAGAGCTTGCAAACGTGCTGCGACAGTTTGACCTTCACAGTGCGGTGAACATCGATACACGAGTAACAGCATCCAGTAGCACACAAATAAATAACATCTTTACAAACATCCTAGATTCAACCAGTGACGTAAGAGACACTTATCACAATAACCGACCAAAGCAGTTTCATAGAAAGTTTAATATAACTAACAAAACACAGTTTGCCAGATACCTTCAGGAAGAAACCTGGGAGGAAATTTATGCAGCCAGTACATACAATGAAAAATACAATGCATTCGTCGACACTTTCCGCTACTACTACCTCCTCTGCTTCCCCTTGAGATTGTCGAAATACAACTCGGCAAAGGAGCCGTGGATCACGAACGATATTGTACGAGCCATCAGAGACCTAAATGACCTGTATATTTTACAGAAACTTTATCCTGCAATTCGTGGCGCTTTCCTGAACAAGAAAAGAGCTTCACATCACCTTGTTAGATCCTCAAAGAAGAGATACTTTCAGCAACTAATTACAAACTTCACCAACAAAAGCAGAGCAACTTGGAAGATAATAAACCAGTTACGCAATACCTCTGACCACCCAAAAGAAAACCTTCATATCCAGTGTGAAGATACACTACTGAAAAACCCACATGAAGTTGCAGACCATATAAACGACTACTTTGTCAACGCTCCCAAACAAATAATCTCTAACATCACTCACGCAAACGGTGCAACAGACTTCAAATCAAAACACAATCCTCACTCAATGGGCGTGACATTCTTCTCTGAAAAAGAACTTCTCGTCATAATTAAGAAATTGAAAAATAAAATGACCTGTGGGCCCGACGACATACCCTGCAGCATCCTCAAAGAGTTTGGTCAGTTAATCGCAAAACCGCTAGCATACTTAATTAATCTCTCACTTGAAATAGGAGAATTCCCAGACAAACTTAAAATTGCAGCGGTAATCCCTGTACACAAGAAACAAGACAAATGCAAAGTCGAAAACTACCGGCCAATCTCGCTCCTATCGTCTATATCTAAGATTTTTGAATACTGTATGTTAGAACGACTAACCAATTTCATCGAGTGTTATAAACTTATACCTGACGCGCAACACGGCTTCCGCAAAAATATGTCAACCACAACAGCCACTTTAAACTATTACAATAACATACTGGAGGAATTAAACAACAAGAAATGCCCTCTCGGAATCTTCTGCCATCTAAGCTGCGCTTTTGATTGCGTTCCTCATCGGCGCCTTTTAGACAAGCTCGAGAGACTGGGTATTAGAGGAAACATCCTCAAATGGTTTGAATCCTACTTGGAGGACCGTCAACAGTACGTCCAAATCACCCACGTAGACAACAACAAGACCATTAAAGCTGCTTCGTCTACCCTTCCAGTCACCGTAGGAGTCCCGCAGGGGAGCATTCTCTCCCCTACACTTTTTTCACTGTACACAGCTGACATTGTAGACCATCTCTCCGGCTATCACATCACACTCTACGCAGATGATTCCTCGTTCCTGATTACCGAAAACACTATCAGTGACGCCACGACAGCTAGCAATATCCTCCTCAAGAAGCTCTCAACGTGGTTTACAACTAACGAAATCCATCTCAATGCCGAGAAAACAGAATTTATGGTTTTTCACACCAGGCAAAACAGAAGTCCGCTTGAGACTACTCTACAAGTAAACAACTCTTTTCTTAAAAAATCCGTAACGGTCAAATTTCTAGGTATACACTTAGACCAATGCCTAGACTGGTCACTGCATATTACCCACATGCTTAATAACATTAGTTCTAAACTGTTCCAGCTGCGATATCTCAAACCCGTTCTCAACTTTAATGTGCTTCTGCAATTCTATTACGCAGAAATCCAGTCGCGATTCACCTATGGCATCCTTCTTTGGGGTTCGTCTCCAGCAGCCGGCAAACTACTGGTTCTACAAAAGAGAGCTCTGAGAATAATGCTAGGTATGAAACCTACTGACTCTTGTAAACCAGCATTCAAGGAGCTACACACACTCACTCTTCCTGCCCTATACATACTCGAAGCTATCATGTATGTATTCAAAGACAAAACCCATCTGATCCGTAACAAAGATCTACATCAGTACAATACAAGAGTACGTCACGACTTCCACAATGCATCATCCCACCTACAACTACACCTAAATTGTCCATTACAATTTGGCATTAGGGCTTTCAACCAGCTTCCCACCGATCTAAAGAACATAAAACCTCAAAATATCTTCCGTATGAATCTCAAGAAACACTTGATCGAGGTATGCCCCTACGAGGTCCGCCTATGAGAGATAAGCTAGAACCTGAGCGCCTTTTAAATTTAAAACTTAATTGTAATATTTCTTATACAATATCTCATTTATCCTCATATATTTTTATATATTTTTTTAATCTGTTTGTGCATGTACATTCTACATTTAAATATCTACTGTATTAACTATGTTTTATATGACGTAGCTATGACACTTAACAAAGTGACAAAAAAAGCCTAATTAAATTATTATTATTATTATATACAAAGTACCAAATCTGGTACGAACGTACTAACTGTGGCAACGCTGAAGATATAGTTCCTAATTTTTAAATGCAAGCATCGAAAGCATTTATGGCGTGCCAACAATAACATAAACGGTTATAGATGTCCCTAGAGACATTTATAGTACGGGGAGGGAATTAATTTGTCTTAGGTTGTTTCAATTTGTAAAGGTAAGCATATTTTTGTTTATGGGTAAATTGAATTAAATCGACGTATTCTGTTGTGAAGAATTCATTGCTAAATTTATGCTAAATTTCTTAGGAACACCCTGTTGGACATTGTAAGGAATGCGCATATCTTTAACGGATTTTTTTTAAATGTGAGTTTTATACGCGTAAGTTTAAAACACTGAATTTGGCTAAGTTAAATTACAGGTAGGACAATGCCTTTGGGTTTAAAATTATTTTTCTGCAGACAATAATTAATCTACGTAATAATAGTTTTTTTCCAATAATGGTGTTTGAATTCTATATGATGTAGAAATTCAATAGCCTCCTTCGCCTTGCATTGACATACAAATATATTTTTAAACATTCTAGTTAATGGCTTTCTTTGCCTTCTGTGTAATCAATTCAAGAACAATTTATTTTTATGTTTCATATGTTTGAATTTACAGCTGCAAGTCTGGTTTGCCAAATAAAATGGTGTGAAACGTTGTAATGGACGTAATAAAAAGCTTTAAAGTTGCTTCAAGATATTAAAATTTTAATTTCAAAAAAGCCTCTAAGTTAATAAAAGTTGGAATGTCTGAGTACAAACTCTTGAGCAATTCAGAGCAGGGAATTTGAAATTTTACTATGCTGCAAATATCCCCCAACTAAAATAATAAATCCTGCTCATTGTGTATTCCACAAGCGTAACTGTCGGACTACAAAGACTAACTTTAGTCATTTGAATGAATAAAGGAAATTGCGAAGGCTGTATAAAGAATAATATAATCACTTATTCCAAAAACCAGATTAACCTTGCGAGTTTTTTTTCTAATTTAAAAAATTTAAAAACAACAATCCTTCATTTCGAGGACGCCAAGTAAAAAATGTGTTTTTCAGACAGAAATTATATTTAGCGTGATTCAATAAGGGTCTCTAGAAAAAGTCTGAACATATAGCTTTAGAAATAGAACGCGATAAGCAAAGAAAAAATCAACAAAAAGCAGCTTGTAAGAACACTAAATCGCACAAAAGTTCAGATGTGAAGAGCTTTGAGAGGAAAGGTTTTCAGTAGACTCTAAGGACGAAGGTTATAGGCGGACCCTAGAAAGCCGACCATAGCGCTTTGCTTTTTATTTAGAAACACCAACAAAATTCTCTACTATCTTTCAACTAAGCCCTGGATTTTAATGAAAATTTAATTATCTTTGTGTTTTGCAGATATATGGGCAAAGTTTCCTGGTTAGTATACCTCGTAGCAAAGTGTGCGATGCCCACAGCTTTTTCGCTGCCCAAAGCAAAAATTCATCAAACGAAAAAGCGTGACGGTGCATAAATTTACCATATTTGAATTAGAAATTATGGCAATCGATAAGCTATTACGTTTCAATACTGCTGTGGTGTGTAGTCCGACAGCATCAAAAGATAAATTGAGAAACGCTGTTTTATATTGTTGTTTGGGCTTGTATTATCGATTTTATTTCTATTCTTCAATAATGATTTTTTTAAATACTTCTTTCCGATATATTTTTTCTTTAAAATATTAAACATTTATAAGCACTGAAGTGAGAGAGAGTTTGCTCCTACAAAAAAAAAGAAAAATATTACAATAAGAACATTTTAGCGAAATAATTTTATTCTTTTGTTCAAAGAAAGTTTCTTATGAAAACATTCCTCGCTTGAAAAATGTTCCGTTTAAAAAATATTTTTCTCTTTAAAATATTTCTCTCTGAAAAAAAGTTCTCTCTTAAAAAACTAAAAATTTTTCTCAGAATCACGGTTTTAGCATGATACCAAGAGATGACGCTACTACTTCTCGATTGGTGCTTGCAATAGCGGACTACGGGACAATAAATTCAATGTAAAACTGGAACGCGCAACCAATGCTTTAGAGTTGGTACAAGTTTGATTTTTTTTTCACTTCGACTAATAGCGTAGAATGAAACACAAATTGAGCACTTTTGACTAATACACTTCGTTGTTTTATGCGTAAATTATGTTTACCTTTACTGTGTTCGTCTTTCTTTGTCTAGGTGCCGGACGTTCCAGCATTACATTGAATTTATTATTTCGCTGTTCAAAGCACCGGCTGGCCGGAACGTAGTAGCGCCATCTATTTGTATCATACATAAACCGTGAATGTGAGAGAACTTTTTTCAATTAACAAATATTTTTAGGAGAAACCTTATTTCCAGAGAAATATTTTTCTGAGAAAATTGTGTTTAAGAGATATTTTATGGAGAACTTTTTTAAAATAGAAAGGGCTTTCTGAGAGAACTTTTTCCCAGAGAGAAATATTTTGAGAAAAAAAGTTTCAACAGAGAAATATTTTGATGCGAGAACTTTTTTAAGAGGGAAATATTTTTCTTAGAAGTCTTTTTTCTAAAGAAAAATATTTTATGAGAGAAGTTTTTCTAGCGAGAAATATTTTTATAAGAGAATTTTCTTTAAAAAATAACGATATTTTTCTAAAAAACTCCCTAACGAGAATATATATTTTTTGCCAAAGAACATACTCTTTTATAAGAAAAGGTATCATTTATTAAATAACATTGAGACACCCGTCGCCTTATATCATGTGACCTTTATAGTGTACCTTGAGGTCGGTTTCTTTTGCGCACACAATACCGTTTTTTGACAAGGTCAAAATGAGGTGACAAAACCGTAATTAGTATTGAAATATCCTGAAAAGTGCCATGATTAATTTCTTTCTCGACTTTTTAATTTTTGTATGAATTGTTAAGTTTTTTTTAAGAACATTAATATCTTTTGATTCAATAAACGGAGGCAGATAGAAAATTTGCGAACTCTCTGAATTATTCATTATAAAGAATAAGATTCTAAAAAATGTACCTGTCAGATACAAAATTCTAACATTATTTTAGACTCATCGATTATTTTTTACCACCGCTTTAGACAACCTTGAAAAGGTTACATCACATTCACTCCTAATGGATCTTTCAGTAACCTGTCGCCATATTTCAGTGCTGCCAACACATTCCATATCGATTTTACCGACTTTCCACTAACTTTTCGAGTATAAACTAATCTAGGTGTCTCACTTAATTGTCATCATAAAATGCACTGTCTAATCTTTAAAATTAAATGGCTTTAAAACATGATCGCTTACACGATTAGTTTGAATATCAATTTTCAGGATGAAAGTGCTTGCAATGCAAATTCGGCTACAGTATCTGTTACGTTGTGTAAATGTTTGTGCCTTATTTGCCTCTATTTGTGAGGTAGTCAATTTAGGACTGTTTCTACATATTCATCAAAACCACACACTTCCATTGCTAAATCCCTTAGAAGCTGTAGCTTGTGGTAAACAGGTGTGGGTATATATCCTTTGAATCATTGAATCACTACTATGTGCTTTTAAGAAAGACGACAAGCGTGCATATATACACTAAAATGTAGTTGCTTCTAATTAGCAAAGTGCCTGATAAGATATGCACATTCGCAGTTTTAATAAGCAATTTGTTAAATGTTTGAGCTTGGATAAATTTGAAACTGAGCTCTTTTTATTACAGCAACGAAGAAATAATTAGTTTTAAAGTTGAAATGCAGATACGATGTTCTTGGAATGGAGATATGCACAGCAAAAATTAAAACTTCTAAAATCACTCTAAAGATAATAATTTGTAGTAGTAAAATATTAAATTTATATTATATATTATATACATAATATTATAATAAAAGTGTGGGTCAGTTGAGAGGGTCATAAGACAACAAACAGATTTGCACGAAATACCAATGGAGAGGTTGTTATTCAATTTAGTAACTGAGTTGTAACTGGTAACGTTATTTTTTAGTAACTTAATAGTAACTCAATTACGTTTTCATTTTCGGTCATTGCAATGGAAGCTTCTTGCAATTCTTTAGTAACTTAGTAACTAAACTTGGTGTATTACTTTTCATGGTAAAAATTTATGACCATTTAAAATTTTCTCGTTTGTCTGCATTTAAAAATAATAGAAACAAAAAAGTTGTTTTTTGAATATTTTTCATGATGGTTCTCTAGAACTGTTAGACAGCCATTATAACCAAGCACAATGTGGGAAATTAAAAAAAAGAGCCTTAGGCATAAGTTTATTAGCACATTTATTCTAACTTAACACATCAAAGCAAAACGTTTACGCATCTATTCTACTGCATTAAATGGTCTAAAAGAAGAAAGCGTGTAGGTTATGAAACAAGTTTGGTTTAAATTGATATTTCCTTCCTACAAAAATACGTTGAAATAGGTTTCAAAACAACTTTCAGGCTCACGTCTTTTCAAACTTTTCTAAGATGGTTGGGTTAATTGTTAATCGCAGTAAGTTTTAAGTGTGTACAATTTTATAAACTTAGATGGTATATGTTTCTAAACTTCTTTCCAAAATGAATTAAAAATAAAAGCTTGCTTATTCGTTTTAGATCAGCAAATTGCATTTTAATTTTTTTTTGTGTTTGGTCAGAAGTGGCCGAAGAAAAGTATAAGTATCTCTTTCTGTTAAATTCAAAAAACGAATTAAATAATGTAAAATTCGAACTAAAGTTTATTGAGGTTCTAGGATCAAGTTTTGTTTCTAAATAGAATTTTATAAATTGTAATTCAGAAAAGGGAGAAGAAATTTGTCTGAATTTTCTTACACTCAAAAAACAGTTTTATATTTTTAAAAATATTTTCAATGCTAATGTTCGTCTCAACAGTGCATAACATTGCTAGCGAGAGGTACACCAGAATTCGAAATGTTAACTTTCGCATGGAAGGCAGTTGTTGGTCAGAGTGCTTGTAGTTATAACTATACCAGAAGCCGAAAGTTTTTACGAAGATAAAAGTGAAAAATTGATTGTTTTGAAACAGCATAGACCGAAAATTCTGTTATTTTTAACATAGCCATTTATTGAATAATAATTTCAAAAAATTGATAACTTGAGATAAAACCCCTGCGTATCTTTATTGGTACAAAACATTTTAAAAAGTTTAAATATGTTCTCTCTGCATTGGCAAATAAATGAAATTAGTGTAGTTTTGGCTTTTTCTTCTAATAATGTGTTAAAATTATTATAGGAATGACGACGGCTACCCGGGTAGTATTCGATAATATCCTAACCGGGTAGAATTATTAACTACATATTACCCGATTATATGCTGTTACCTGATAATTACCCGTTACCCGATTATAATCTATTAACCGATAAATAAACGTTACCCATTATAATTCGTTACCCCATTATAACCCGCTATCCGAAACTTACCCGTTACCACATTATAACCGGTTACTCGATAATAACCCGTGACCAGACTATAACCCGGTAGCCGATAATTACCCGTTACTCGATTATAACTCCTTACCTGTTTATAACTCGTAATCCGATAATTACCAGTTACTCCTTTGTAATCCGATAATTACTCGTTACGCGGTTATAGCCCGTTGCCCAATCAATACATGTTATCCCATTATAACACGTTACCCGATAATTAACCGTTGCTCGATTAAAACTCGTTACCCGATAATTGCCCGTTACCCAGTCATAACCAATTGCCCGATAATTACCCGTTACCAGATTATAACTTATTACTCGATAATTGTTACCCGACTATAACTCTTTACCAAGTTATAACGCGTTGCCCGATAATTAGCCGTTACCCAATTATAACTCGTTACCCTATAATTACCCGTTGCCCGATAATAACCCGTTACACGATAATTACCCGTTACCCGATTATAACGAGTTACTCGATAATACCATTTCCTGATTATAACACTTTAGTCGATAATTACTCGTTGCCCCATTATGACCCATTACCCGATAATTACCTGTTACTCGATTAAAACCCGTTACTTAATAATTACCCGAAAACTAAAGCTTACTTCATAATTACCCGTTACCTAATAATGCTACTGAACAATTAATATGACTTTCAACTCGTTATAATTGTTTAAAAAGTCTTTATTGATATTTAAATTCAATTAATTTTATGTGTATTTTAATTCATAATTTATTAAGTCTGCTTTACAATGCTTTAAAGCGTTTTTCCCTTCAAGGGCGATACACAAAATTTAATAAATACTAACAGCGCACATACATTTTCACACACACTTCCAAATAAATTAATCATCAAACCAATCGTCATTAAAATAATGTTTTTTCCCATAAAACTAGTTGTATTACCGCGTAACCGGTAATTATCTGGTAACGGGTAAATATCAGGTAACGGGTAACTACTGGGTAACGGATAATTATCGGTAATGGGCAATTATCCAGTAACACAAATTATCGGGTAACGGGCAACTACTGGGTAACGGATAATTATCGGTAACGCGTAAGTATCGAGTAACGGGTAATTATTGGGTAACGGATAATTCCCGGGTATTAAAAGCGGGTACCCTGGTATTAAAATTATCAGGTATTGTCATCTCTTAAGTAGTTTAATTTCCTATTGACGATGGAAATTCATTAGCTGAAGCAGGTAGGTAGTTAATTTACTAAGTTTAAAGAATAGAAACATTTTCAGACTGGACGATGTTTCAATGGTTTACAAAATTTATTGGAGCAGCTTTTCATACAAAAATTATTTTTTCCCAAAAGCTTAATTCCTAATAGAGCTTAAAAACGAAAACTGCGTTATTGTTCCATTAATTTACAATTGAGGGTTATCGTTTTTGTACTAGCCAATGTTTAATGCTTTTTAAAAACACCATCAAAAGTTTAAAGCTTAATTTTGGTCAAACAACACACGAAAAGCATAAAATAAAATCGATGCTCTGTTATTTGCCCGCACGATCTTTCCGGGCGCAAAAAGCTCGCAAAAAGTTTCATTTATTGCTGTCCGCCGTAAAAAATGCTTCTGTAACAAACAACCCACAAGTTTAGTCTTAATTCTCAGACCGGCACTCGATCACAGAGCAATAGCGACGTGCAAAATTCGAAAGCTCACACTGAAAGCTCGTTTGGTGCTGCGACCCATTTAAAACAACAACACTCAAGCATTTCCTATCTCTACAAGACTTGTAACCTAAAGATTTCAAATAATAAAGCT
Source organism: Ctenicera cuprea (assembly GCA_958336395.1). NCBI lineage: Eukaryota > Metazoa > Arthropoda > Insecta > Coleoptera > Elateridae > Ctenicera > Ctenicera cuprea. The sequence continues at coordinate 88,909,331 of OY284486.1, read as the reverse complement.
AAGGATGTTTTGTAATATGCACTAAGCTAAAAAAAGGATAGCTTTTTATCGAAATGTCGTAAACAAGCCGCTCTAAGCGGAACACACAAAGAAGCAAACGACATCAGCCACTACATTTTTTTTTAAACTCACCCTGGATTGAGGAAGGCAGAGCTCCTCCGTGCCCGCAACCAACCCGCCATCACACTGCAACAACAGGACTCAATCAGCCCTCGCACAATATAACGACACTCACAATTTACTTCCTTTCAGCTGCTAATAGCGCTGAAATAAAAAACCGAACCGATTTTCAGGGTTTTTGTTCTTTGTCCTCTGTTTTGTAAGATATTTTTTATTTAAATGGGGTTTCGACCAGATGAACACGGGGTGGATGTGAAAATTGAAAATAAAATGGGGCGACATATTGGCGTTCCGAAGGGAGGAAACAAATTTCCATTCTTAACGCAGCTCACGATTGCTTTATAAACTCAAAATAAAATCAACTGAAAATGAATAGTAAACAGTTTTTGTTCAACCAAATCAATCTAGTTCAAATTTTTTCTATCTGTATCTTTCTTTATGTTTCGTTAATTCAATAAAGACTCTCTTTAATGTTTGAATGTTTTAGAAAGTCTACAAAGATATAGATAAACTTGCAGTTGTTGTATATTAAATATTATACGCATAATAATATTGATTAATTTTGAGTCTCATCTAATAAAACTACAGCAACCTACCCCCTATTCCTGATTCTTGACTACGGACCTGCAACACGCACATTAGTAGTTTGCCACCAGGTACAATAGATGCTAAGTGCGATGTTGTTTGCAACTTTAACTCGCACGTGGGTTACCGAATTTTTTAAACAAAAATTACTAGAAATACTAAGCTAAAGCTAAATGATCAATGCGCAGGTTTAAAATTTTAAATTTTTAGTTCAACTATTTCGAAAATAATGGACAAAAAAGTGATTCGACTGTTCAATTTTCAAAAGGCCGTAGCTTCGTAACGAATCATTTGCGGGCCCATGTTTATCGGAACGTTTTCACTTATTTTGGTGCCATATAAATTTTGCACCCTAATTCTAAATTATCATGTATAAAACCGAACGTATCTGTGTGCAGGGGCGGCTGATTGTAGAATCTTATTTGAGAAATTTAGATATGTTATGATACTATTTATTTAAGAACAAACACTTGCAACAACTTTGTAGATTGCATCTGTAAATTAAATACGCTAAACAACATAAATATCGGGTGTAAGGGACCTCGTTATTTCCACTTTTTGGTTTAAGGGGAACTCGAAAAATTGTATGGCATGAATTTGCGCTACCGTTAAACTCATTTTTAACGAAAATGGCGTAGCAATCAGCGAGCGAGAGGAATTTTCACACAAATCCGCGGCTTTAATATACGGTGGAACTGTACATTATGCAGTAAACCCTGGATGCTTGACATGCTGCATTCGGTTTCTAATAAAGTAGCACTGTTTAAATCGCAGTTTCATCATTCAGCAGTCTACGTTTGCTAATCAAACTAGTCCTCCCACCAAGCATTGATAGCGCTTATTTTATGAGAGAACTTCTACAAGAAATCAAAATTGTTCTCCCTGAAATATTTCATTTTTGTTCAAAACAATTTTCTCGTCTAATAAACTTCTCATTTAATAAATAATATCGAGACACATTGAGCGGTGCGTAGTCGACCAGCATTAAGGATTGCGAGTAGTCTAAAAACTGGTAGAGATAGCTATGCTTTCGGCAAGTGCTTGCCCTGAAAAATCCAACCAGTGACTTTGACTGGTACCACGGGAACCAACTAAGAGCACGCGGGGGAATAGCAGCCCCCGTCTTGGTCACGGCGTAGGAATCGTTGTGGCAGTGGTAAGCGTATGCAGGCTAGGGCCCGTCTTGGTGCGGTTCGACGGGTGAGCCGCGTTTCCAACTCAGATATAGGTAATCTCCCCCGACCAGTGGGGACTTAGGGCTCGCAGCATGATGTCAAGACTAGTAGCTTGTTCTCGTTGAACCGTTGTTAACTTAAGCAACGCGCTAATTAAGCGTATCTCGATCTGGCCCAAGAAAAACCTGGCGGATGAGGCTCACGCTAGGTGCCGCCACGTTAAACTAAAGAGGTAGGCCTTGATGGCCGCCTCGCATTGGCTTGTATAATAACAGCAGTTGCAAAACAACACTGAATTTCAGTTTACCACTGATGATGATAGCTTAGCTATGTAACTAGCACTTTTTTGCTGGGAAGTATTGGATTCAATGGTTGTTATCATTTTGTAAACTAATAGTGGTAGAGAGCAGCAACAATTTAATTATTTCCCTAACCTACCTCAATTTTTGTGTATTCTAAAAAAGCAACAGTTTTAAAACTTACATATAACAAAAATAAACAATTTAAAAAAATTCTATATTCGAGGAGCTGGCGGCGCCGAACTTTGCATTTGTAAACCGTTTTGGCGAGTATATTAAAATGATGTAAAATCTAAAAAAATAAAATTACAATGAAACAACTCAATCCGATTTTTGTAAGCTCAAATTAAGCCTGTCAAATGCTGTCAACTTTTAGTATAGCATTGTGAAGCAATCAAGCAAACAGAAAAAGCTTATGCGTCATCGAGAATTCCATTTGTTTCATTCCCTAAGGGTAAAAGTCTCTGGAATAATGTTATTTTCATTATTATTATTATTATTATAGCATATACGCATGTCAATATAAAAATTTGATGTTATTGCAAATTGCATCAAATAGGTACGTCAATTTTGACTGATTAGTAGAGAATTTTAAATATTTTCCAACGATATCAATATCATGGCTGCCATTCTTGAAATTCCGCCTAAATGTTTGTGAATTCTCAATTTGGCTAAACCAACACAGAATATTTTTGTTGCAATTACATTACATTTTTTTTACCGCAACGTTGGCTGTAATTTTGAATTTTATGATCCATCATCCCCTGAACTATTTAATAATTTACCTTAGAAAAAGTTTGGAACTTTTATCTTTTACTTATCCCATGGCATACCCTAATAAAATTTAACTTCAGTACGGATCCCGAATATTTTCAAGAAAACTAATTATCGATTGAGGACCGAGAAACGCTGCCAGGAAATAACTTGGCAGAAATTGAGGATCTTTTATGACGTCTATAAAAATTTTATTGATTTAGAATAAAGTGTCAGGTTTGAAGATTCTTTAAATATCAAAATGAAAAATTGCGCGCTTAAAGCTACAAGATTCGAGTCATCACAATTCAGGAAATCAATAACGAACCCTGGAATGAGCTGTTTGCATTTTTAAATGCTCTGACAAGGTTATTTAAAAAAAATGCTTGATGATATTATTGTGGTTGGAAAAATTTGTGGTATAAAAATGTCAAATATTATTTACTGTTGGGGACCAAAAGCTTTAAGAAATCACATTATTAAATCTTTCTTTAGTAAAATTCAATAGCGTACATTTAGCGAACTCATAACAGTGAGGAAAGAGAATTAATTAACAAATAAAAAAAATTTCTCTTATCCAAGTGCGTAACAAAATATTCAGTTGTAAATATTATGGACCCAAAACAAATTTCTGTTGACGTCACTGGTAAAATAAAAGCTGTATTGGAAAACCTAAACGTAATTTTAAAATATTCGTCTCAAAATTGCCAGCTTTGAACAGATATCTGTCACTTATCAGTTTGAATACTGTTGATAATGATTGACGTTCTTGTTATAAAATAAACAAATTATCCAGACAAAAATACGTTTTCAAAATATGTGTTTTTTATGTTTAAACAATTACCATAAATTTAATTTTGGTTCTGTATACAGTTAAAAAAAGGTGGGAGAGGTAGTTCAATTTATACTGAAAATTATGTTTATAAAATGAACAATGTTTCGAAATCTAAACATTACCAACGTTAAAGGGGAATTACACTAGTAATGCCCTCTATTATGTGCGTTACTAGTGTAATTCCCCTTTAATGTTATACTTTCTGGCACATATCTGCTTGTTTGCGTTTGGTTTCACTTATGGTTAGAATTATGTCCACCTGATGAGTTCAAATAAGAACGAAACATGTAGTGGTCGATTCTAGCCATAATTGAAACCAAATCACTTCTTTCTTATTTCTTGCCACACGGGCGTTTCTGTGTTTTGTGCCTAGAGGCGGCCGGTGCGATTACCAACGTTGTTCTAAATAGTCGAATTTGTGAATGTGAAAATTGCTGACATAATTATTCTGTATTTTCGTCAAATAGAGACATTATCTCGAGACTGAAAATCAAAATTCAAACAAATAGTTTCGTAATAATAATAATAATATTGATAATACAGGTCAAAATAGCCTTGCGTTTACTTCAAAGTAGATTTGTGATAAAAGCAAAGGTTAAGGTTGCAAGGAATATGACTTCTTCGCGTGTCTAGCTTCGGAAAACCATTTCCTGCACCCGAATTTCTGTACTTGATGGTGACTGACGATGTTTCGCCCCCCTACAAGATAGTCGAGTCGATTTTCTTGCTTCAATAACGCGAACACAGCAGCTGGTTTTATCAACTTAAACATTTACGACATTAGCCGATTTCAAAGCGCTTTAAACATTTAAGGCTTCAGTGCACAACCGATTTTAAACCGATTTGCATTAAACATTTAGGACACTAATTGAACACGTAATGGTCTGTTGGTTAATTTTGTAGTTTGTCAGTTTAGTTTCACATTCTGAGGATGTACTTTTAAAATTGGGCGGCAAGTTGACAAGGGAAAGCACTCCGATAACTAAATAAGTAAAATGGAACCAATTTTGTGTACTCTGTGAACTGGTTTAATCGCATTTCTCATAGTTAACTTCTACATTATATATTGTATCACTCTCTGAATACTCCATAAACTTGGACCGATACGCCAAGAAGTGGAAATGTTAGTTTAGTTACAATCGCGGAAGCCCTACCCAATAATTTCTTAATATTTCAAAATTTATGTATGTACGAGGATCGTTCGAAATGTACGTGGCCTAACACAGACATGGCGCTAATTCGGCGGAATTTGCATTACCATTTTTCAGAACCATCCTTTCTTAATTTAAATATGACAGTATAGAGCGACCTGTCAATTAGTTTGTGTTTGACAGTGCGCCAAAGTTGCGAGCAGTGATAAAGTACTTTCATTTGAAAGGCTTTACACCAACCGACATCAAAGCAGAGTTGGATTCGACATTTTTGAAGTCCGCTCCTTCGTTTCCAATGGTTAAAAACTGGGTTGCCGATTTTAGGCGTAATCGTGTGAGCACAAAGAAGAACCCCGCAGTGGACCCCCAAAAACGGCTACTACCCCGGATTTTATTGAAAAAGTCCTCCGTATCGTTGGATGACCGTCGAGTAAAAGTGCGCGAGATAGCAGACATAGTGGCATCTCAAATGACAGTGTGCACAGAATTTTAACTAAAGAATTGGAAATGAAAAAATAACCCGCGCGTTCGGTGCCGCGTTTGCTCACACCGCAGCAAAAACTGAATTGTTTGATTGTTGCTCGCGATCTTTTGGCACGTTTTTGCCGCAATCCGAAGGATTTTCTGCGCCGTTTCATAACTGTCGATAAAACCTGGGTCTACTATTACACTCCTGAACCCAAGGAACAGTACAAACAATGGACACAGAAAGGTTCTTTGCCACCGAAGAAGGCAAAAACGGTTTTGTCAGCAGGAAAGGTTATGGCAACTGTATTTTGGGATTTTCATGGAATTATCTTCGCCGACTACCAGGAAAAGGGAAAAACAATAAATAGCGAGTATTATGCCAATTTGTTGCAGCAATTGAGCGACAAAATCAAAGAGAAATGGCCTCGTTTGGCGAAAAATAAAGTGCTTTTCCGTCAAGATAACGCACCTGTACACACGTCTGCAATCGCCATGGTCAAAATTCATGAATTGGGATTGGAATTAGTGCCTCATTCGCCCTATTCGCCAGATTTGGCTTCCAGTAATTTTTACCTGTTTCCAAACCTGAAAAATGGCTCGGCGGTAAAAGATTTGCATCCATTTCCAAGGTAATCGCTGCTGTAAATAGCTATTTTGAGAAGTGGGGTTCATCGACCTACAAAGACGGCATTGCTGCTTTGGAGTATCGTTGGAATAAGTGCGTTGGACAAGCAGGAAACTATATTGAAAAATAATATGATTTTTTTGCTCAAAAAACTTGCGTTTTCTTGGTTAGGCTACGTACATTTCGAACGATCCTCGTATTGTGAATTTTGGTATAACGTTTATTAATATTAAAATATTAGAATTACATTACAGTCATAGTTTGCAGTAACAAAATATGAGATATGCAAACTTTTAAGCATTTTCCTCAAAAGGGCGATTGAGCCTGATCGAGCCGACTATGAAGGAAGCGCTTAATTTCCATAACAATCGGCACTCGAGTAAGGGGGCGTTATTAAAATCTATTAGTGTCAACCCGTCCTATATAAAGTACTATGTAGATAAAATGGAAAGCTAGCTTTTAGAGTCTATATAAACTAGATTTTATGTTACAAAAATGTTTCATTATGTTTTAAAGCGCCTCTCGTCTTTTGCATACGAGTATGAAACACAAGTCACCACTGTTACAAAAACAAATTTCCCACATCAACATCGTTCGTTTCCGGTAAGGTTTACATACTTCCCAACTTGCATAAAATCATAAAAGATTCTTAATCCCTTTATTCGAAAATAAAACAAATTTTTATGTATGATACTTACAACGCTTTCAACCATTACAAAAATGCAGCAAGTCATTCATTATCCAACCCATTCTGCTTTTGACGTTGATTTTAGTTTCTAAAGATTCTAAAAGGGAGCAGAAAATCGATTCATATTCACATGTTATTACACGCAGATAATAATGACCGGGCATTTTTGTCTTATCCGCTTCACAAAAAGCAACTTCACTTACTAATGATATATTAGGCCGTTTTTTTGTACTTCATTTGCGCATCTCTTATTATAGTAATTCGTTGCTTGAATAGGTTGTAATTATTATTCAATAAGTTGTATGACAGAAAAAATATACACCCCCATTGTACAACCTTAATTGACAAGTCAACTTATACTTTTTGCCGTTAAGTAGCTTTTAATGGATTGGCTTTTCACATATTAGCTGACATATTTAATTTTAAAATAAAATTTTCCCACAACCATATTTTTTTGAAATTGCCAAATATCCTAAAAATTGCCTAATTATTTGCTGACCGATAGTAGTCGTCCCAAACATTCTTTTTTGTTGTGTTTAAGTATTAATGAATGTCTTCCATTCTGTTCAGATTTTCGATTTTTGTCAGACTAATATCGACATTTGTGTCTATTTACAATGCTGTTTAATCAAAAATTGCTTGTTCTGACTACTCATTTCTTTTTCTTAATGGGGTGGGTCTATGACGCCTCATAACTACTGAACAAATGGTCGGTTTCCGATGAAAATCAGAATGTGGATGTACATCGAAAAATTCGAGACCAGAAGCGGAAGATATTTTTTCTAGTAGCATTATTTATAAGAAATTCAATTTTCTGAATCTGAATACAGAATCTGATAAGAAATTTTAGGGGAAATTCGACGCGTTTTCTCAGCTACGGTCGTAGGATTTGTTGAAAAATTTTACTTTAATGCCTTATTATTAAAAAACAGTTTCCAAATCGAGATTAAATTTGGTGTGAAAAGTTTTCATAAAATTTTTTATGTACGAGCATAAAAAATTTAACAGTTTTATGAAAACTTCTCAAATTTTGACAAAATTTTTCAAAATTTTAAGAAGTTTTCATAAAACTGTTAAATTTTTTATGCTCGTACTACTCCAGTCCGCTAGTTTCTTTGTAACGCCTTCTATGAATTTTTGAACATCAAATTAAATGAAGGGGTGTAAATGACACCCCTTCATTTAATAAACGGGGGCCGATCGAGCGTTTCTGTTTAAGCTAATTGCTAACGAGTGAATTTTTAGGTGCAGCATTAATTCGGGTTTTGTTCTTTTCCGGTTTTGTTTTTCTTTAATGCAAGGTTTTTATTTTTCTAAAAAATCAAAAATCGATTGTTCATCTTTTAAATAAGTTGGGGGCTATTTTCGGTTTTAAAATACTACAACAGGACATGCCTGCAGCCATACTAACACTTTACTAGCGCACGCTCCCGTTCGGTTAGCCGAACCGACGACACGACGTAGTGGCAGCAGTTACTGTCCCTGCATAGAACGTTGATACTAATTACAAACATACTTCTTAAATATGTTAAAACAATTTCTCAAATATAGGAAAATGAGGGCAAAGTGCTTTGTTCGATGTTTTTTTATTATTGTCATTGATACTTACTTAAAAATGAAAAAAAGGACATAATTGGTACTTCGAAGCATGGGTTACGGTTCCGTCTTTCCATTTTTACATGTACTATGAGAATAATATGAATCACTATAGTATTAATTGCACGCAATATTGCTGAAGCAATGTTCAACCACACATCTAGAGAAAAATAAAAACAAAACATTCGTGTTTAAATGAGCAAGTGATTACTTTTATTCTTGGAGTATCGACGCAAGGAAACTTTATACAACCGCGTAGAGAAAAAAAAGTTCTCAGTTGAATGACATACAAAACACTGTGTATACCATACCGGTGGACATTACTATAGGAGAAACTTTCTCATTGTTAAGTTTTTAGAAAGATATCCACTTTTTGTGAACGGCCTTACGTTTGAATCAAAGCTTAAATGAAGTTTTTTATTAACTATATTGTTAAACTTTCACCCATTAAAATTATTTGTAATAAAGGTACAATATTATGCTCTCAATTAGTTAGGAATCCATAAATACAATATTACATTTTATATAAGATAGCATGGGAAAACTTTTCATAGGCTATCTGATAATTTAATGTAATTTTGTTTAAATGAAAACGAAAAAAAAATTTATAAAAATTTTTAAGTGGCGTTGTTTAAAAAGGACACTACATTTAAAAAAAATTATTGTTGGTTTGGATTGAGCGTTGTAAGCTTAAAATATTTTGTAATCACCTCTAAAACAATATCTCTTCAAATAAAAAAGTTATAAGTTTGGGGAGTTTAGGCTGGAACACATAGTTCTAGAAACTGCGCGCCTGCGGCTTCTTTACAAGTGAAGCCAGTCAGTCATGTTTTAGAAGGTCAAAATTTCAATTTAAAATGATTGATGTATTAGATATGTAACACAAAAATTTCGTATCATTTACAATAAGGTTTAGCTTTACTTCGTTGAAGTTCATACTGATTTATGACTAAAATACAATAATATTGTTGAAGTAAAGTAAAGTATTTTATTCCTAAATATATACTTTACTAATTTAATTTAAAATTAAACTTAAAAAACTGCAAACTGACTCCTGTTCTCAGACAATTTTAGCAACCAACCGTACAACACGCTCGCATGGAATCCTGACACAACTCCCACTGGCCATAGTCACAACGCCCATAATGTATTTTGTAGGTCCAAATCGACCACCAGAAACACAACGTCCACTACTGAAAGTGGCCGTAACGTCTACCGTGCACACAAAGCCCACTACTGTGGCACAACGCCCATCAAGCCCATAACGCCCAGCAGTTCGGATTTTAGTCGCTTTTCGATGGCCGTTATGGTAGTGGGCGTTATGGATGCGGTGACCGTTGTGTTCACCACAAGTGAGTGGGCGTTGTGTCTATGATAGATGTTATAGCCGTTTACAGTGGTGGCCGTTGTGGACACGGCGGGTGTTGCAGTCAATATTCAGAGTGGGCGTTGTGTCCGCGGTGTGCTACATGGTGGCCGTTGTGGCCTGTACCCGCTTGCAACATGCGCCCCAATTAGATTGCAATTTTATACTACACTTCCATAGTAACTATACGGTTTTGTTACCAATACACGTTTCAGTTCCACATTTTTATCACACTCCGTATAAAATGGCAAGCGACTTAATACGCTAAAATTTTTCGTGTTTTGTGAGTAATTAAACAAAATTGCAGAAAAAAATAAATGATAAACTAGTTTGATTAGTAACTTACAACACGAATTTTGTTTTTTCTATTTTTTTTTTAAACTCCAAATTCCCGACATTTAGCAATTGGTGCTGGAATAATGAGACACATTCAAACGCCATGTTGTACGTCGAACTATTTTACCTTTTACGTGGATTCACTCATCGCTAATCACTCCCGCATTACCGGAATCTTTAATTGTGAAAATCTGTTCGGCCCCTTCATACAGGCTGTGAAATTTAATTCCACGTTTACTGGTGCATGGTAAAAGTAATTAAAACCTTTAAAAGTTCTAGTGCAATTGTGCACGTAACCTTAAAAATAAAAATAGACGTGAACCAAACTATTCTACGATTTGACGATATTCTCGTAATTTCGCAAACGCGCAGCATTATGAGTATGAGTAGAGCTGGTTGTATAAATTAATTAACCTCACATCGCCAATCACATCCAAATTTAATTAGTCTTGGCATAGCTCGCCCTGATATATATTAATGCCGCAGCATTCTACCCTTCCCTTTGTCAGCCATCATTCAGTAATTTTTGTGGGGCACCATTTAGTTTTATTGGAATTAGCCCGAGGTGATGAGCATAAATTCTGTTTTCCCTAAATGGAAATTTTTGTGCCACTAAACAAATTCCTTTCGGGTCACCAAAAACGTGAAGGGGTTGATTGTGTATTTCAACCTGGAATGTATGCTATATTTCACCTGAAAATTTCGTGTGTTATAGAAAACATAATTTTGGAATCATTTCAAACAATTTTCAGTCGTGTATCGAACGTGAATGAGCACATCTTTTCACAGATATAATTGGCAATAACTCTTTTGCGATAAATACACCCACAAACGATGGCAAACAGTCCGTAAATGCCAGTGGGTAACCTTTACGAATGTGGATTTTGTGAATCAAAAACAAGCCTAAATAACGAAAATTAACAAAATGATGGAAACTGAAATTAATGTATTTATACAGTGTACCAAAAGTTGGCAATCCCATAGAAATAACTAAAATACCTTGGATGCAACTGGGTAAATAAATACTAAACCTACAGCTTTAAACTAACAACAATCTCTCAAAATATAACTTTCGCACATTTAACCAAAAACTTTCGGAAAAAATATCGTAGCGAGAGGTCTTTGGCACAAACTTTCAAAACTCTAAAATGTCCTGAATATAGCAGTTTTTTGGAAAGACCTCAAGTAATAATTTCAAGAAATTCCTCTTCAGATATGGAAGGGCTCTCCCCAACTTTGTTAAAACCTTATCACTTCAAATCCGTTCCATAAGAAAAATCGATAAGACATATATGCGAGGTTGTAGATATAACCAAGAAAATAAAACAGCCTATGGAAAACAAAAGGAAATAAAAGAGGTAACGAGTATCTTTTGGTATTGAATAGTTTAGATGTTCTCATAAATCGAAATCCTTTTATCTTACCCATTACAACAAGATATCTTTATAATATTAGATCTGCGCGCTCCTTTACATTACGTCGCATATTTCGTGTAGGAATGCATTTGCAGAATACCACTCACGAAAACATTCTGCATACCTAGAAATCCTAGGCTGCACGAGCACGTCAAATGAAATTTGGTTTGAATTATTCTCGCAGACATAACACAACCTGTATTTCGGTTGGTATCAACTATCTAATAATATAAAAAGAAAGGTATTGTATCAGTTTCAAACGAAATATTTAAATCGAAAAAGTAATTTCTAAATTGTTTACCCAATAATAGTTACCAGATGATGTAAAGCTATTATGACGAGAAAGTATTACAAGAACCAATCGTTCACAAAAAGAAATTAAAAAAAAAATATTATGTTTACAACATAATTTTAATTGTACAAAAATTTGGCGTAGAAAATAAAGTTTGACCTTTAAAGTGCGTCTGATATTATATTGTATAGTTCTTTTGATAGCTATTCCCTAAAGCATATAAAAAAACAACTTGTCTTACGTGAAGTCTCAAAAGAACACCGGTAATAAATTGTTGTCGGTTGAGGACTCTAATCGAATGTTAAACTTTACTCCTTTGAGCCTATCCTGTCGTGACCAGGGTTAATTCGTTTAGATCTTTAGCGAATAGCAAAAAGCGCCTTGAGAACAACCCTCTAAATTAAAATTATATTTGGTTGTGTTCTATTTTATTCAGCGTAGCTGATAAAATATTGAAATAATAATGTTACTTTAAACTCATCAACCTAAATATGTAATTAATTTTTGTTTGTTTTTGTTGTACTTGAATTTATTGTAAGCTATGGCTTATGGCCGTAGTTACGGTTTTCTGTACCAATTTTGTTTTAATTTACATATATTTGTATTTCTTTCTTGTTCTTGTTACTGCTTCAGCATGCTACGTTTACTTTGTATTGGTACTTTTCTCTATGGCTCGTACTGCGTGAAACACCCCGTATACTTCCCTTTTCCTCCTGATATTACTGCTTTTCCTTTCTTCTTTTCTCTCCCCCCCCTCTCTCTCTCTCTCGCGCGCGCGCGCACACACACGCATGCTAACACTTTATTGCTTCTGTTCTTTTCTTTATCTCTCTCTTACCTTCATTCTCATTTTCCCTGCCACCATTCCTTGAACTACTCCCTATATCTCTCTTTTTTTTATGGGCGCCCGGCGGGGGAAGCAAGAGGAGGCAACTTCCCCCCTTAGAACTTGAACTGGAAAAACGAAACAGTAGAGCACGAGGGAAAACCCCGACACCTTGATACGCGTCTACGTTATTAATGTATAGTTAGTTATTTTATTGAATTTGTTAAAGTGCCAACAAACTGTACATTTTCAATTCAAGCAGCCTACAATATTTTTCAACATTCTACATAAGTTTTCATTACGAAAATATTAAACCTTTCGAAATATTCTGTCGTGAACAATATTGATTTGGAGCGTATTGAACTTTCATAGATCACAGTTGCCATGAATTCAATCATAGAAACAAAAGAAATCATGGCTGTCTTGTCAGGAATGTAAAGTACTTCTTGATTTAGTTACTGTTCCTGTTATTAACTAAGTTTCATCGCGCTAAAAACAAAAAGAAAATGAAACGCGATTTATTAACAAGGTAACACTGACAAATCTGAAATTTAAATAAATTGCAATTATGTATTGATATAAATTGGATTTATTCATAAGTTCTAGCTTTACTTTGTTAAAGTTCATATTAAATATAAATAAAATTATAATTAATATCTCCAGCATATATTTAATTTAACCGCATATGTATTTCAACGTCTTCACACGTTTTGCTTTTGATAATAACGTGTAAACACTTTGAAATTAGTTAAACTAAAGTGGCTGTTAGAGTTATTAATTATTATTTTATGTATATATGACATGAAATACCCATAATTTTAGGACCAAACAACATTCATTTTTTTTGTTTTTGTTTGAATTCAGTGCAACTTGTGATCTATGAAAGTACACAATTTTCACTTATTTTTCTGAAAAATAAAAAAAAACTTATTGTTTTCAGAACATTGAACAATATACAGCGTGTTTTATTTAAAAAAAGTAAATTTGATGCCGCATCTGGTTATTTCCGGAAACACAGTTTGGTACGTGGAACTGGTAGGAAATATGGGTCCTAAACCAAAAACCATACTTTTGGGAAAATATTGCTCTAAGGTAAATAGTAGAAGAGCTATAAGTTTGTGTGTTGTTTTTTTCTGAGCGGACGGTATAAACATAAAAACCTAATTTTTTGTATGAGGTACCATCTCCTTTATCTTTGCTTATTAAAATAAGTAAATAAAACTTATGATGTTTAATATACCTACAGATGAATTCCTATTGTTTGATTTAATTCCGGATTAACTGGAATAGTTCCTGCGTTTCCCATTTTAAATATATAGAACACCCTGCATATTTTGATTATGCGCTTCATAGTCATGGTATTAACTAAATAAAATACGATAACTCAAAAATGTGTGGGCTTCAGCTTGCTTATCACAGGGAAGAGGAGCTCTACGTGCGTGGTAGCTGACTCAAACCAAACAATTTTTTATTTTCTCTAAAACTGCACATTTTACTTGAATTGATTTAAAATTTTATTTTTATTAACCGAAGGACCAAACACGCTAGTTTACCCCTCTTCTAGAAAAAAATGTTATGGGCGTCCATGCTCTTTCTGTCGGTTTCCCATTCTCTGGTTCTCTTCTCTATATGTCTGTTTTGTAGTTACATTGTATATAAAATATGTGGAAATATTCAGTTAAGAAGTTACATTCCGAAAGTGTAGAAAAAGAGGAAACAATGATAATGGGCTGGTTTTTAAAAAATGTAATTAAAGCTCGAATAATATTAAAAAGTAATTTATTAGAAAGCATTATGATAAGGTGAAGTACGCATTAATATTTTAAAAGGCACAGGACTTTTCTGAAAGACTCTAAAATTTATTAAGTGATATTAAAGGTGTTTAATTGATACTAAAACATAACCTATACTTTTTAGTTGTAGAATCAAATAGTACTTGCGTTTGGAAGCGACTTACAACCTAAAGTAGTCAGTATAGTAGAAAAAGTAAAAACGGTAAAGTTTACATAAAATAATAATAGTAAAACTATCATTTAAACTTTTTCTTATCCACTCTACGTAATGACCCAATACAGTGACGTCACCAATACCAACCTATTTTCACCTATTGGGCTTCTACGCATGAAGCTCTAAATGCCACATAGGTACTAATGACACAGTTGCTTTACCATAAATGACTATATAAAATAATGATATAAAATGTATATAAAAGGTTAGGCTTAATGCAGGAAAATAGGAAATTTTAATTTTCACTTTCCTTTTAATGGAAAAATATTAAAAGCTATACAGGGTGTTTCTTAATAACATGCTAATATTTAAGGAGGTTATTCTTGGGTCCATTTTGAGAAAAAAACTTCATATGAACATATGTCCTAAAGGTCTTAACTTTTGAACTACAGGGTGCTAAAGTTTTAGGAAAAAATTCTTTTTTTTATGATAACTTTGGTATGACCATAGATATTTTTTCTTAAAACTTTAGCACCCTGTAGTTCAAAAGTTAAGACCTTTAGGACATATGTTCATATGAAGTTTTTTTCTCAAAATGGACCCAAGAATAACCTCCTTAAATAGTAGCATGTTATTAAGAAACACCCTTTATAGAGGATAATATTTTTTCGTTCACTTTCTACGCATAACCTAAAATAAGCAAAAATTAGCTTTAAAAATCGAGAGATTTGTAAACACGAATCAGTGCTGTAATGATTATGTTCATTTAACTTGTTTTTGAACTTGAGTTACCCCTGCCTGTAATTTAAAAATGTCAACTGAAAAAAAAGCGAGCATGCAGCCATAATATCTGGCAATTAACAATAATAAATCACCCTCTTCCATTTTTTACCTAAATAGGGTGTAATTAAAAGATATTTTCCTCTCATTTTTCGGTTAAAATGTATTAAAAGAGCGTTGACCTTCCAGGTATTAAAAAAAAACCTTTGAATGTCGTGAAATACAGGCCTATTGTATTACTCAGTTACATTTTTCGACTCTACATGCATATCTGTCATTCCGCCTTTAACATATCAGTCTGAATGGAATAAATAATCCGTATTACCATATCAATGTCACAACATAATTTTTTACCTCGTTTGACTGTATGGAAACGACGAAAGAAAAACTAAAGTCGCTTATGTATTTCATTTTTCCTCCGATACCGCCGATGAAGGGTTTAAATTCAAACAATTTGCATCTAGATTGATTACATTTCCTTACCCTGTGGTCCTTCGGTCTCGTCTCCTGCCTCCTCGGTGATCCACCTTCCGTATCCGGATAAATAAGGTTCCGCACAGCCCCGACAAACCGCGGCT
Organism: Ctenicera cuprea; assembly: GCA_958336395.1. Lineage (NCBI taxonomy): Eukaryota > Metazoa > Arthropoda > Insecta > Coleoptera > Elateridae > Ctenicera > Ctenicera cuprea. Next base: position 88,893,496 of record OY284486.1, on the reverse strand, counting down.
CGAAAATTACACTAGGGAGCGCAAGAAGGGTTAATTTATTATTATACCACGTAGGCATGCCACCGACAAATACATCAGAGTTAGTGGAAAACCGTCCAAAGTTGAACTCTTTTCCCCGCGACGTCCGCATTTGCGAGACGCCGTCGACGGTGAGGACCGTCCGATCCTCGTGTCTTTGCACGTGCACCTTATGCCAGTGGCCATCGTTCAGGTCCCTGCCGACGGTTATGATCTGAGCACCACCACCTAGATTAAATCTCAGTCTGAGGGCGCCTTCCACAAGCTTGATCTCGAAGAAGTCGTAGGTTCCTCCGTCGTCGGTGTAGAGCAGAAGTCCGTTGGGCTGATCCGTTTTAAATTCGAACTCGAGGCTTCCGTTCGTCCCGCCGCCCCATTTCCGGAACTGGGAATAGGAGTTGGTAGATCCGTCTAAGAGGAAGCCGGAGCAAAGCCCCAAGAGAGCAAAGGCGGTGTAGACGAGAAGCCGCATCTTTCACCCTCTTGCATTAAAATACCTCGCTTGGTTGACCTAAAATCGATTCCAGGTCCATTTTCGTTCGGTTTTCGCGATGCACTTCATGCCTTCCTTTCTCTATTCCCTGTCGGACACACACACAGGCCCTCCAAAACTTTCCACCTGAAGTACTGAGGCCGTCTTCAACTAATTGACTAACTGGAAGTGTCTGGCTAACATTTCTTCTCAGTTTAAATTGAAAATAATTTCCGATAGGGCAATTAAGTGCACTAACTTGAATTCTTTTCTTAGTTTATTGGTTTCTTTTAATTAGTTTGTTCCCAAAAGTCTGTTCCCTCTACAGTTAATTTACGGTTTGCTAAGTTTCGAGCATTCGCTTGAAAAGACGACGACGTTTGCCTTTTTTAGGATTACTCTTTGTTACTGTTCTTTCTTTGCTGTTCAAAATTTACCTTGCGATATAAAAATTTCTTCCGACAAATAAAACACAGAACTTTACTTAACGCAGCATGAAACTGTTCAATCTTAAATTTATTTGATAGTCTTTACTTCTTTCTTAAATCTATTTATTTACCTAGCGGTAGGTGCGTCTTCCACAATTTTTTCAACACTCTTTCGCTGCATGATGGAAGAGTAAACGGCTTAATTCGCCCAACGAATTAGGTTGCTGGCAGAAACTAATCGTAATCGACAGGAAGATAAATAAACAAGAAACTTGTCGGTACTGATTAGTTTGCAGCGGATGATGCTTCTTCGCTTCTGGTTATTTTGGTGCTTCTGTGAATCTTGGATGCACTCAGCTCATAATTTGCAGTTTTCACCATCGATTTATTCTGGGGACAATGCAGCTGTTAAAATAATGTTGAACCGTTTCAAGTCACATAATAATTTTTAAAATCGAAACTGCTTGCAATGGTAAGAGTTTAAAGAAATATTTTAAAGAAATAATAAAATTGCGGGAAAAATTTTCAATATCACAAAAATGAACGTGAAAATACAATTCGTGTTAAACAAATACATGAATTATAGATTTCAGCTCTCCGGCCGTATAAACGCCTTTACAATCTTGAAAATGCCAAAGAAAACCATTTGAAAATTTTATCGCTTGTTAAGTTTGTGAATGAAAATCCTCTTACCAATGCAAAGCAGCTCGAAACACTAACGAATTTAATGACTATCAAGTACCGAGCACAAATGAATAAATATTAGAAGTAAGTGTAACGGCGTCCAGGACACAGTATGCCCGTCGTCGCGATGCTGCACTGACGCTGCGCCTTGGAACTAGGGCGCTGCGCATGGGCGCCTGCGCCCTTTTTCCACGGCAGCCGGTCATCGAGACACAGCGTCGGGCAGCAGGAATGCCGCAGGGATGAGATTCGCAAGATTACGGCGACGGCTGTTTTTGTTTTACAACGACGCCTAAGCGGTTTACGTTTACGTTTTTTTTTGGACTACGGTACTAATTTTCCGTGTATTGTTCCCATAAATTAAACGGAACAGAAATTCGACGCGGAAGTTTATATCTTAAGGGGTAAAGGCAGCTGCAAGTTACAACCTGGGGCTGATAATAATGAGGAAATAACCGAAATTAATGTTACTTAATTTTTATTTATTATACTCCATGAACTGGTAACGGCTTTAATACAGGGGCATAATGTGCGGCGTTCCTATGAAAATTTTACTTGGAGCAATAAAAATTTAAATTACTAATTTAGACCAGAATCCAACAAAAATAACGATAAATTTGCGGTTTAAAAATAAATTCGAAAAGTAGACTGTTAACGCTTTGAAAATTATGCGATCTAGTGACCACTTCAATGGTTTTTCTAAATTGTCTGTTTATATTATAAAAAGTCTGAATGTTTATTTCATCATCAACGTCCCTAATTGTTGTTCATCTTTCATAATTTTTACATCGTCTTCTAAGTTAATTATGTACAGTTTTTGTTTCAGTACCCACAGGCGGAAAATGTGCACTTGGCTGCTTCTGCGGGACTTTCATTATCGCTAAAAACATCCCAAGAAGCATAAACCGCAGCACTCCACTATGTAAACAATTAAAAATAATTATTAATTGAAAAAATCTAATAAAACTTGATTCCTCGGCGTAGATCTGAAGGCTACCGACACCGTATACGCATTTTCCAACTGAGCTACCGGGCTACTTACAGCAAACGCTACAACGTGGAACACGCAACTTGCGTAGCTTTAACAAAAAGGCGGTTACTAACATGACTGTCGGGGTAGTATCCACCATCTTTTTCAATACGGTCTGTCCATCTGTTTAAAGAATTGTTCTTGGATCACTTTCGAACCAACTTAGTTGCATGTTGAGGGGTGCAACGATCATACTCTTTATAGTATATGGGCCGGCGGGTGGTCTAGTGGTTAAAGTCCCAGGCTTTGAAACTAGACTCCCAATGGCAGTAGGTTCGAGTCCACTGCCCGTCCGTAATTTTTCTGAATAAGTTAAATCCGGCGGGTCTATGGATGGTGTATGTAGTTGTGTATGTTGGGTTGCATGTCTTTCAGGGGTGGGGCATGTTAGACCGGTGAATAGCACTTAGTGAGCTGAGCCCTGGTAAGGGGGTGGGGATCATGGGGTCGTGCTCACGCAAGGCTTCATGATTCTTAAAAAAAAAACTCTTCATATATGTTCAAACGTGTTTGTTGTGAAACATCGGCCGAAAATGGCAACAAAAAATTCTATGGTCTGTCCAAATAAGTGTGTTGATTTAAATTTTGTTATAAAATTATGCGGACCAATCGCTTTATCATAAAAAGCACCATGCCAAACATAATATACTTTTTCTTCGACTATTTTAGAATATAAGCATTCTGATACAATTTTTAATTACGGAATAACTTACATTCTACACTTGTTAAAAAATATTTCATTCTAACACTGTTCTGAATAATAAAGGTTGCGCCTCTCGTCTATCAACTGTTTTTATGTTTTGTTGACAGTTACAAATAAAGCGTATTTTAGAAACGAAACTTAGAATTTTCTTATTTTCTAAATTTATAGTCGTAGAAAAAGTATAGTCTGTAACACGTTTGGAATGGCTATTCCGCACTCGAGACCGCCCCCCTCGCCTTTCGGCTCAGGTGCCAAATTTCCCACGTGCAGAAAATGCCACATTCCAAAGTTGTTACAGAATATACTATTTTTTTTAGCACTGACACGTTTTAACATTTTTTTTACTTTGCGTTTTCTGCAGAACTAAGTCCAATATGCTACAAAAAAGTCACCCCCTTTGTCGTACATGTGACATCGTTCGAAACAAGATTTGTTTATAAAATAACGTATTATCTACAGTTTCATCTCCAAGCATTAAACAAAATCACAGTCTACATTGGTTTCTAGCTTGTTTACAAAATAATTATTTATGTATCTAGTGTGCGAAATTATACTTTGGTGCTCGAGAATGAAAGTAAATCATTCGAAAGCACTAAAGAAATTTTGCGCACGAGTTGCATACAACATTTTTTCTACAGACTTACTAAAATAATGAAAAAATTAATAAAATCATAATAAAATAAAAAATAAAAATGTATTCTATCGCAATCTAGTCTGTTTCTTTGTTACTACGGAAACAAAATTTAACAAATATTGATATTTGTCAGTTACCTTTTTCCTAAGCAAGTTTGGTCGGCGTCCTTTATAAAAAAGGTCACCATTGTTGTCATGCACGAAATATTTTTCGCTCTAGTGTGCGAAATACTTCGTGCACGTTGTCAAGATAAACAACTTTAATGGGACATTTTGCATACTGAGATTAATGTAAAAATGTCATCATTTTTTGACGTCTGTAGAAAAAAGTAGTTCTTGTGCTCTTCGAATTCGGAAAAGACAAGCGTAGAGTGTTTTTACAAATTTGTTCGGCTGTGAGAATCATTCGATTATGCCTATCACTATATTTTAAAGCACACTTTACCAGTGAAATTTCAGGTTGTCAAATGACAAATATCAAAAATTGATATTGCACACTCTCTAATATTTGGAGGTAACTATAGATTGCACTACTCCTACCACTCTACGGGGGGCGGCAGCTGTTATCGTTTAGGCGTCAAGATTAACCGCTTTAAAAATGCAATTGCGAAACATATTTGCAAGTCAGCTTAAAGGTACAAAGTGGATCAACCTAAATTCAATCGCAAAGGTTGGTAAAAAATCAATTTATTTCTCAAAGGTTATCTTGCATGAGTTATAAGATATTTTATACCTAAAATGTCAATTGTAAATGAAATTTGCAAAACCTGGTTTATTATTATACCATTATCTTAGGTTTTAACCAGGTATTACGAGACACCTCTCTAAGAGTCAATAACGAGTTATCTTAACGCCGACTATTACAACAAAGATTAATCTATGAACCTTACGTACGGCACATTAGGGACATTTTAGTTGAAAGCATTATCAGCTGCACGTCGTACAGTAAGTACGTAACCGAATTTGTTCAAGGTTTTGGTGAAAAATAAAACTGATTGTTTTGATTTTTTTGAGAAAAATTCATTGGAATCAATGTTGTGAGTTATATGAAGATATTATAAATTATAAAATAAAACTTCAAGCCACTTCTAAGGGCTGATAAAGGACGAGTGGTGAAAGTTGCAGGTCAGTTTTCTGAAGTTTGAATTAAATCAAGTAAACGGTTGTTTAAGGGTGACAGATCAAAATTTAAAAGGTCGTTTTCGTGTTTTTTCATTTCAATTGCTTCTAACATATTTAAATTATATCCTTTACTTGCCTTTAGAAGTGAAAGGTTATGGGTATTGAATTTATGACCTGTATCTGCAAAATGGGCAGCCAAAGCGGATTTGTCAATTATAATATTTTTGAGATGATAGGTGTGCTCTTTGAATCGCGTAATTATTTTTCTCTTAGTTTGGCCAATATATTGTTTGGAGCAATTATTACATTTAATCTGGTAAATGCCTGATTTGTCATTATCATTTAGTCTCATAAAGTGTGACACCAATAAACATTTGAGAAGTTTAAACTGAAAGGCTAGTTTATTTATTTATTTTCTTTAAAAGAATAAATTATCGTTATTGTCATCACTGCGTTTGTAAATCCAGTTTTATTAATAGGGTGCAAATCGTAATAAGCATGCGTCAGGCTTCAAGATACTAATTTAACTCTCGGATTAGCTTCCTAGTTCCTGCTGATATGATCACCCTTATTTGAACAGGAAGATGATGCATGCGAACGGAACATTACTCGAATACGTTACCTATCTACAACTACATATACGTAATTTTAAAATGAAACATTATTCATCTTATTGCAGTTACATAACTTACACGTTTGAGCTGTAATTAAATTAATCAACTCTGTCATTCCCAAAAATTCCAATTCGATCATGAATTGTAAATGTTATTAGCTATGATTACTTAGCGAAAACAAACAAAAAATCATTTTTTTATTGAGTTCGTCATTTTGCTTTCTTTTGTATTAAATTTAGATTTCGCCTTAAGAAAGGCTTGCCAATAGAAAGAGAAACTGTGTAGGGATTTGTTTTATTGTTCTCGGATGCGAATCATGTCTAACAAAAGAAAGCAACAATAATCCACAAGACGTTCATAATGGCCTTTTTCTTTTTCCCAAATACATTTTAAATGGGAATCATCAACCTTGGTTAAATGAAAAAAATTATTAATACTCTGCGGTTCATTACAAGGTGTTCATTTTCAACACCTTAGATTAAAGTCTCCACTTTTGATAAATTACAAAGAACACGTTTGAAATTGTTTATCCAGAAAAGAATCAAGTCAAACTTGGTACCCAAGTAGGCTTTATAATTAGATTTAAATCTGTAATTAAGAAACAATTTATCTTGCAGAAAAAATGTAACTCGCGTTTTGACTAACTTTTACTTTCAGTAACATAAGTACCACTTACCCTAATATAATTCATTCTACAAGTTTCCTTTGAAAAATCAGCTCGTTTCACAACTGTTTCTGGATTCTATATTCTTAACGAACCGTGACCTATAAAGTCATCACTTTTTACACGCCTTTACGTGCTAGAGATTTTGTTTTTTGTGATAAATGATCTGAGAAACTATTTTACAGTAGAATGTGTTAAAAATCATGTTATGTATGTATAAAAAAGTAACTGTTACTGTTAAATAAAATAAAAGACGCAAAAGGTATTTTAGAATACATTAAATGATAAAATATATAAAACAAACTTACAAAGCGTTGTCAAAATTGTTCAAATATAAATCAAAAGAGAAATATATGGTTTCACCCTAAAGCTACTACTTGTAAATGTTTTTTTCATTATTTTATTTCATTTTTTACAAAAAGTTTCCATTTAAAAAAATATGCACGTGTATTAAAAAGTCAAGAAGCGTTTTGACAAAAACACTTCACACAAGTCTATAACGAAATGGCAATTAATAATGATCCTCAATTATTTAGTGCGACTTCAAAATACACAATTCTTCACTTTTGCTAAAAATTTAAACAATTCGGAACTCGCTGCATAACATTTCAACGTTACTATTCTAAAGCCTAAAAATTTCTAAAACACATTAAATTGAAAAATTTGGAAGTTATTTCAAGGACAAACATTCTGCAACCAATTGATTCTCATATAGCACAAAAATATCCATATATAATATCTCACTGTGGGTAGAGTGATATCCATAAAACATCCATATTGAGTACACTGGGGTAATATGGATGTCCATAGCAGCTCCATTTGTCAAACTTTGTACAATCAATAAGATATTTATTTCGGGATGTTCTATGAAACTTCAACAAAAACGTATTATGGCCACCGATTTATTCAAAGTCCAATCTACATCCGCACGTTTATGGACATAGAACGGATATCCATAAGACATCCCACAAGAATGTCTAATAATACTCCATTATAGGTCAGCGGTAGACATTTAATGTTTTTATTTTATTTTTTGACACCAGTAAATAATAAACCTAATAGAAAAATTACAAATTCAATTTAACAGAAAAGTATAGGGCATTATACAAAAATCTAGAACTGATTTGATCGTAAAACTAATGTTTTATTTGAATTTCTTGGTCACAATAACCTGTATTGTGACACCAAAATTAAGACGATACATTCTGTAGCTGATGACACAATCGTGACCGCCAAAATATTATCCGCCATTGTACCTAACAGATTTATGCACAGGAATCAAAACGTCTAACCAAATTATTTTAATAACACAATAGCTCACTCGTTTCAACAGAGAAAATCTACATCTCAAAATTTTTTCGGGGTGTAGTCTGGGGCCTGGATTATAGATAGAAAATATGAAGAATGCTACAACGAAGAAGTTTGAAAAGAGCATTAATACTAGGTTGCGCCGAGCTAAAGATAGGGGCTGACTTAGAAAGTAAAAGAATTGGTTCATCTAATTAGTGTATTGTATTGGCCAAATTCATTTATTAGTGATTAGCAAATATTATGAATATTTATTGCATTGTTATTATTAGGTATCCATATTTCCTTTAAACATTTGTAGGAGATGTCCCATGGATAACCATTTATGATGTCCTATGGACGTCCGTTGAGGATGTCTTAAGAAAGTCCGGAGTTGTGACAAAAGGAATACGTATGGACGTCCATAGGATGTCCTCAAGACGTTAAATGTAGCATCAATCAACTTGTAGACATCCTTGGTGCTATATGGGATCTGCTTCCAATGAGACAGGACACCTTCATGGTGCAGAAAACTAAAACTTAAGCACGGCACACAAAACAGAACGCTTGCGCAGTGACCACTACATTAAAATTTTTTTAAATGTTAATGTAAATAATTAAATTACTGTTACCACTAACTTCATTGCCTAAACTACAATTATAATTAAATTTTTTCAATGTTCATTGTTCATACTAATAAAGCAAATTCTTTAAACTATAAATGTTTCTATATATGGTTTTACTATTCCCCTTACATTTTTACAGTAATTTTATGATTTGCTGTAACATATTACGTTTGTAGAAAAATATTATAGTTAAAATAAAACAAATTAAAATTATGTCCATATATGTATATACTTCAGTTGTGAATCAGTGTAAGACGTCCATAAAATATTCGTTTTTAATATCCTATGGATATCTACTTTAGGTTACTGGTCATACGGACGCTTTTTGGGATTTCCATAAGATATCCTGTGCTTTATGAGTTGGGTACCGAGAAAGGTGACTCCGAGGTAAGCGCGTCCACCTTTCATTTGCGAGGCTTCGGGTTCGATACCCCGGCCCAGCCTACTGTTCTGGCTCAGGTTTTTCCGTGGTTTTCGTAGACCACAAGGTAAATACTGAGACAGTACTGTAGCAACCTGGTTGTATTATTGTATTGTAACTTAGCGACTTGGTTGCTATTTACATTCATCAAAACAATTTAATCTAAATTATTTGTAAAGTGAAAACTTCATTAAAACTTTCTCCTCCAAAATATCGTTTTATTTATACAACTATGAACCAAACATTATATTATTGGTGACCCCTCCGACAAGATTTGAACACGCAACCCTCCCGACGTGCGGAATTCAGAATTTCAAGACCTCCACAAACCGCAACATTCAGCTGCTACATCGCCACAGACCTGCGGATCTTCAAAACTCCAATTTACAAGATAAGTAACGCTCATTATATATGGCTTTCAAAACCACACAACATGCATAATTTAATGACAGACTGTGCTGTAAGAAGAGTGTTTGAACGAGTTTATGATAATCGATCTATAATGTTCGACTCAGACATTCGTGAATCATCCATTCTTCCACAAACCATCACTCCACTTCATCACATCACAACCATGACTCCAACCAACTTCATCACAATCAAGCATCCAACCAATCTCTCAATCATCTCTCTCAAACAAATCACAACTAATCATACATCCTAATCAACTTTCCAATCTTCTTTCTTCTGAACTTAACAACTACCAATCGCCTTCTACGGTAGAAGTATATGTTAATGCTCAAGAAATTTCTTCTAACTCACTCCCTTTACAATCTTTATCACCTAACATTACATTATTCGACATTAACACCCCTATTAAACATAATATAGTGCATCGAATTAAAACTAACGGTCCGCCAATTAGTGCAAAGTGTCGAAGACTTAACCCAACACAATTACTGTTTTTAGAAAAGCATCTGCATGAACTGTTACGTGCTGGAATCATCGAGCAGGCAGACAGTCCTTGGAGTAAAACCTGATGGCAGCTATCGTGTCTGTGGCGATTACAGGCAGCTGAATGCGATGACAGTTCCGGATACCTATCCAATTCCCTTCAGAAAGCATACTTCCAAATTCCTTTGCATCCAGATAATATGGACAAGACTTAATTTTGGCTTAAGAAGCGCTCCTTCTTCCTGGTCCAGATTCGTCCAGAAGATTCTTACAGGGATGTATTACATTTATTTTTACCTCGACGATATATTAATTTTTAACCGCGTCAGAACATTTGCGTCATGTAAAAATGGTTTTTGAACGTTTGACTAGTAGATATAGACTTTTGTTGAACGTTGATAAATGTGTTTTTGGGGTTAGTCAATTAGATTATTTGGGGCACAAGGTTTCATCTAAAGGCATTCTGCCACAAGACTCAACTTTTTGTTTATGCACATTTTTTTCCTTTTTTGTTCTGCTTTTTTTTAGTGAACTGAACTTTTTCGACTCTGCTCTTAGAACCTCAAGAATTGGAAACGCACCTGAAAAGACTAGAAGCAACTTCAAACTAATTCTATTTTCTATGTTCAATTAGTTAGTTACTTGTATTGTTTTTTGAAAAGATCAGAAGTTTTTGTAGCTAAGATAGCATGCGCATCACGTCTGCTACGTAGTTTTTTTTCTTCTGCAAAGGGGGGGGGGGTACTAATGTAGCAACCTGGTTGTATTATTGTATTGTAACTTAGCGACTTGGTTGCTATTTACATTCATCAAAACAAATTCATCCAAATTATTTGTAAAGTGAAAACTCGCATTAAAACTTTCTCCTCCAAATAGTGTTTTATTTAATAACTACGAGCCAAACATTATAGTACTTTCCGCGGAAATTCTCCTTTGCTCTAAACCATCCTTACTATCGTTTTAAGGTTTAAACTTCGGGGCGGAGTCAAAAAACCCCTATAGCAGCCCGCACCTTTACGGGAACTGAACAAACTAAATTTTTCTTTTATTATATGAATTGGCTAGATATTGTCATGTAAATGAAAAATTTTAGAATAAACTTTCTCAATAGGTTTGCAACGCATTAAATGTCTAGAAATATAATCCATTGAAAAATAACATGAAACATTTACTTTCTTTTGGTATTCCATACGTGCAAAATCATAACGTTAGTAATGTTTATTTGACTTTATTGCCACAGACATTCTGAAGAAAAAGAAAACTTGTAAAATTTATTACAAATAAAATTTTTATCCAATATCGACTAACGTCGTTTAATATAATGAAATAAGTCGCCGACCACAGAGGAATATACGCAACACCATATGATGCAGACAGCTGCCAGCGTTCATAACACTTCCAACCACTGCACTGTGCGTATTCGTGGTTTCCACAAGCCGTTCTATCTTTGCCCTTCGTACTTTGTTTAATTGTAATATTCTTTATTACCGCTCTAAAAGATAATTGTAAGCAACATAATGAATTTTAACAATGAGGAAATTGAATATATTTCTTACATTAGCATGCATTTATTTTTTGAAAAAACATCGTACTTTAGGAATTAAACGAAAACACAATTTTCGAAAATTTAATAAAATTAACACACAAACATAACATGAACAATGCATCTAATTTGACTGTGAGGTCATTTACAATGGCTTCCAAATGTTTGAACTTTGTTACTGTTACTTCTTTTTGTACAGAAAGCAGAAATGTTTAGCTTAATTTCCCTGACAGCTTTTTGCTTTGGGTCATACCCTTATGCCAACATAAATTAATTTTCTTTAGGACACAAAAGTTGCTCTCAGAAAAACTTCCACATGGAAAATCCTCTTTATCTCTTGACCAAGCATACAACAACCAAAATTTGTAAAACGTACACCTGTTTCTCTTTCAGGAAGCTTTCTATCGGAGGATTAAATCAATTGCAAGCTTTGCTGGATTTGACAGCAAGTTTTATGGCGCGCAGATTTAGGGAATTAACAGAGGCAAAGTTCGCATTAAATCTTGACTGCTGTTAAATAGAAAGTGTGCTAATAGACATGCAGCTATAAGCTTGCTTAAAAGCTTTCCGTTGTACTTTATAAAATCAGCAATTATTAATACTAAACAAAGCTAGATTATGTTATCAAATTTACGTTTTCAAATTATTCCCATAATGCAACAGAATAAGTAAAAGATCTGTACGAGTACGAAATCTGAACTTGCAAGCGACTTAAATATTTAAATACGTAGAAAAAGAGAGAGGTGTTTTATTCTAATGAGGAGGAGGTTGTTTTCTTTGACAAACTGATAATATTTCTTGAAGCTTTTTCTTTAATTACTTCAATTCCCATTATTAAATAGAAACATTTTTCGATATTACAAAAAAAATCAAATTGTTAACCAAACAAACGACTTTGGCCTGATGAGTTTCTGTTGTGCTGTTGAAAAATGGTCAAAATCTCAAATCAAAGGACGGATAATTTCGATATTACGTGAGGCTATATGAATGTTGGAGTTAGTAATGAAGTCAGTACATTACATAAATGAACGTGGTTCATGCCTAACCAACCACCTTGTGATTGATGCTCCTAGACTATAGAACACCATCACTCTAAAAATATTAAAATACTACACATTAAATCCAAACTTATGGAGTGAAGAATGATTGTAGTTTAAAGTTGAGGTTATATGAAAGATAGCACCGACATAAATTTACCAGACTGTTTCATTGTGTAGTGATTATTGCGATTCGTTCCTTCACTATAAGTATACATTGACTCAGTGTATTTGCAGAACCTTCAAATATTTTTTTGGACAACTTCTAGGGAAAAGACACTTTAGAAAACCACCACGGACCTTTCTCGCATTTATTTGAATTATAGAAAATTTTTAAATTATTTCGAGATATTTAATAAACGTGAAAAGTTTTGAAAATATTAAACATATGGATATTATTAAAAGAATTTTTTCAATTTTAATGATTTTGAAAATTTTAAATAGTTTATAAACGTAAATTTTTGAAATTCTAAAACAATTCAAAACAGAAAAATTTAAAAACGTTTTAAGCATTTGAAAATTTTAGAAACATTTTGAACATTTTTAGAAAATAAATATTTTTTTAATTTATAGAAATATTGAATATTTTAGGAAATTTCGCAAATTGTGGAAATTTTTAAAAACTGAAATTTTTTACAATATTAAGAATAGTTAAAACTTTTTACAACTTTTAAAAACTACATTTAGAACCAGAAAATTTTAAGAATTAAAAATTTATTTACAAATTTTCATAATTTACGAAAATTTTAAAAAGTGAAAATTTTTGAAAACTGAAAATTTTTTAAATTTTAACAATTTTAGAAATTTTGATATTTTTAGAAAACACATGAATTTTCAAATATCTGAAAATTATTAAAATAGTTTTTGCAAATTTTGATAGTTTTTAAAAATGTATGAACGTTATAAAAACTTTTATTTCATACTGTACGCTATATACCACTTTACGTCATTGATTTGAGTCCGGGAAATGGCACATTACAGGCCAAGGTCGGGAAGTGTTGCTTAGCAGCCCTTCCCGGACTGCTTGGAGAAAAATTCATCAAACACATCTATTTGTAGCTAAGCAACGAGAAATACCAACAGCGAATGTTTAATTTGGCAGAATATAAATTTTAAAAATGACGTTTTTATAAAAAGAAAATATTCAAATAAAAAATGGTTTTGGCAGTAATGAAATAAAATTTTGTACGATACACGTCCGTGAAGTGATTATTAAAGCATTCGTTTAGAAATTTCGGACTCGGCTCCTTTCGTCGCCTCGTCCGCAAATATCTAAACTCATACTTTAATATGTCACTTCCCGGACTAGTGACGTAAATCACTATTACTTTATAGCTTTTAACGTTTCGAACATGTTTGTCACATTGTATTTCTATAGCGCTATTACGATAAAATATTTGCAAGTGATCTGTGAACGTGTTTTTGAGTAATAAGGCGCTAAAATCAAAATTTTCAAAAGTTCGTAGCGGCCGCTAGTGTCAAGCTAGAAAATCAAAAAAAAAGAGTTGGTTTTTTTCTAAAGCATTTTATCAGATTCCCTTTTTAAACTTATATTTGATAAAAAAATGTTACCAAACAAACTTGTCTAACTTTCGTTTCCGGTTTCGGATTTTTTTTAAACTTATTTTGTCGGTAAATTTTTGAAGTACTCCCGAATTTCAAAGCTCATCGAAATCGGACCATGCGTTCGGTAGGAACGATGACACACATACATATCAACAAACACACACATTTTTTAAAAAACTTTTTTTGGTTCTCTGGGGTTCAAAACGTGTATTTCCGTTATCTCGAATTCCAAATGAAAGCATATAAGAAAGTAAAAATGAAAACAGAATGAAAAAATGTCTACAAATAAATAATCATGCTGGCAATTAAAAATAAACACCAATACAGGGTGTCCAAGATAACGAGTGCATGCACGGGAATCTCGTTAACAGTAAGAGATTGAGATTCGGTTAAATGAAAAGAATTGTTCAGCATCTCAAGTACTACTATGATCCACACTCAAATCCTAGAATTTTTGCTTAATTTTCAGTACAGACTGAAAAAACTTAAAATTTTAAGTTTTTGTTTTTTGTGTATAATTTGATTATTACCAAAGATAGCGCAAAGCGGTTTTTACATTATTATGACACTTTTTTACCCAGACTTCGAATCTAAAATTAAAATTTGTATAGGTCGGTTAATTGTTTCTCTTGTCCCTAATATAAGGTTTAATGGGTTTATTTTTACAAGTAACAGAGTTATAAGCAGAAAACCTTTGTTTTATAGTAGGCTGTGAAAATCTGTTTGCTTGAGTAGGCTGAACATTAAAAAACAAGAAAACAAAAACAGACGACTGCATTTGTTTCCATTGAGGTTTGATCAGTTTACCTTCCCAATTAATAAAGTTATATGCGAGAAATTGTTTGCTCACGGTAGGCTGTAAAAAAATGAAAAAGAAAACACCTGAATGTTTCAGGAAATAAAACTATTAAAAATGTATGATCGTATGATAATCAGAGGTGAGTACTATTCAATTAATTTTGGCAATATCTGCATCCTAACACGAGTTTATTGTCATTCTAAATTTATCTTCCTTTTCGTGTTTTATTACTTAGCAGGAGTATTTAAAAGTTAAACGTCTTTTCTTTGTTGTACAAAAAATACACTTTTAATAGTTTTATTCCCTGAAACATTCAGGTGTTTTATTTTTATTTTTTTTACAGCCTACCATGAGAAAACAATTTCTCACTTATAACTTATAACTTCATTATTTGGAAAGATAAACTGATCAAACCTCAATGGAAACAAATGCAGCCTTTTTTTTGTTTTCTTTATTTTTGTTAATTTTCAGCCTACTAAAAGACAACAGTTTTTCACAGACTACTATAAGATAACAGATTTTTGCTTATAATTTCGTTATTTGTGACAATAAACCTCTTAAACCTTATATCAGAGAAAAAGAAAAAAAGAATTCTATGTAAATGATTTAAAAAACCGAAATTAATCTTTTAAATATCTTGAAAATTGAACGATTTATAAAAGTTTTAATTTGAGATTCGAAATCTGTGTAAAAAAGGGTCTTAATAATGTCAAAACCGCTTTGCGCTATCTTTGATAATAACCAAATTATACACAACAAACGAAAACTGAAAATGTCATTTTTTTCAACCTGTACTGAAAATTAAGCAAAAATTGTAGAATTTGAATGTGGATCATAGTAGTACTTGAGATGCTGAACAATTCTTCTCATTTAATCGAATCACTATCTCTTACCGTTTAGGAGATCCCCATGCATGCACTCCTTATCTTGGACACCCTGTATACTTTCTGTCTATTAGCGTCTAAAGGAATATTTTCAGGAAAATTCACTTCAAATTGTCGTTTTAATAGGTATGGCCCCAATTGATTTAACCCCACCACGTCCTTAAACGTAATGTAAGCCCCCGCTCCTCGACCAATTAGAGCAAAGCGCAAAGATAAACAGAGTAAAATCGACTAAAAAACAGGGGAGCCGATACAAATTAACAGGTACCCGGGTTAAGAGAAACCGACTAAAACCGATTAAAACCGATTAGATTCAAATCACTCGCGCTTCTCTCTCATTGGTCGAGGGGCGGGGCTAACGTCACGTTGTAGGAGGAATGGTGGGGTTGTCTCATTGCTACTGTCGTTTCAGTAACTTCATGTTCCCGTATAAAAATCTTCCTAGACTTATATGTATGACCTTGACCTATATGTACTTAATTATCTTTGCTTCACCTAAGTTCAGAAGTTTAAAACTGCAAATTTCGAAATAACCACAAGGTCACTTTTATACAGTCGTTACAATAACTTCACATTGACACGTAACGACCCCTTTTCCTAGTTGTGACCTTAATGATGCGAATTTCAAAGTCACTCCTATATTATCGTCCCACTAATCTTCCCACTAATACTTGTGTGCATGCCCTCATGTATTTTCTGCCTAAATATTATGCTTGAAAAATTATTTGCCCCTTTATTAGGCTCCAAAGTTAAGAATAACGTCCAGGAGATATTTTACCTAAACAGCTTTGTTCTAAAATAGCCCAAAAAACGACCAAATCACCAAATGGTAAAATCGCATTTAGATTTAAACGAATAAATATTGTTTGTAGAAAATACCAAATATCAAAAAAGTTTTAATATTAAAAAAAAAATTAAATTAACATTAAAAATTTTTTTACAAATTTCTAAATATGTAAAATAATTCCAAAATTTAAAACTGTTTTAAAAATTTGCTAATTGTTGAATTTTCCAGACAATGCAATTGTTCAAAAATTTCAAAGGGACTTAAAAATTTTCAAAACTATTAAAATACATATTGGAAATTTCTAGAAATTTTTAAACATTTTCTTAAAAGTTTCCAAATTTTTTAAAAGTGTTTCAATTTTCAAAACTTACATTTTGAAAATTTTCATTATATTCACAAATTTTCAAGTTTCATTATTATCAAAAATGTTCTAAATTTATCTAAATTTTAAAAATCTTCAAACGTATTTTAATGTTAAAACTTAAAATTTTGAACAAAGTGTCATTATCTAAAATTTTCAAAATTATCAAACATTTTCAAAATTATTTCCAATGTTGAAAATTATCAAAATTTTAATAACATTTTGAAAATTTTGAAAATATTTGGAAATGTTTTGAAAATTCTTGAAAATTTTTGAAAATTCTTGCAAATTTGGGAATTTTGATATATTTTGTTTATATTGAAATATCAAAAATTTTAATTTCTAAACGTTTCAAAATTTGCTAAATTTCTCAAAATTGAGAAAAATATCAAAATTTCCAAAAAATTTTAAATTTTAAAAAATGTTTAAATTTTGAAATATTTATCTCATAATTTAGAAAATTTTCAAAATTACCAAACAAATTTTTTTTTCTGTAATTTTCAAAAAGTTTCAAAATTTTCACATTACCTTCGGGTGTTAAATAAAAGCTTTGAAAATGTTCCAAAAATTTCCAAATATTTCTAATTTCATAGTATTGTCAAAAATGTAAAAACGTTTCAAAATTTAGAAAATATAAAAAAACATGCGTAACTTTCAATCAGTGCGAGAAAGGTTGTTGCTCGGCACCTTTTTTTACCTTCCAGTGCGTTACTGTAGAAATCGATCTCAAGATTGTGACAGATCAGAATCGTTTAGGGATCGAGATTTGTATGGTGTGTAATTTTGTGTTTTGTAACAGCTACGAAATTTTAACTCAATGAAGCAATTTAGGCTTAGAAGATCAATAATCGTATTCGTATCAAACTGCGAAGAAATGATGTTGGTCCGCGCAAAGTTTAAACATTACTGCACCTGAATAAGAAGCTTAAGTTTTTACTCCATAGGTGTATCGTAAAAGGAGAAGAAAATGTATCTTGAAATTTCAACGAGTAAACATAGTGTGACACTAGAGAGGCAACTATTTAAATTCACCAAAATATAGTTGCGGTCGCATTTACTTACATTACGGCACAAAAAAAACACCAGAAATGTGAATGTCAGGTTTATCCACTAAAAATTAGGGGACGCCCATTTGTTTGATAACCATC
Organism: Ctenicera cuprea; assembly: GCA_958336395.1. NCBI lineage: Eukaryota > Metazoa > Arthropoda > Insecta > Coleoptera > Elateridae > Ctenicera > Ctenicera cuprea. Next base: position 88,875,775 of record OY284486.1, on the reverse strand, counting down.
ACTTCAACTATGGAAAGTAAAAATGTAATAAATTGATCCGAGCACGGAGTGTTAGAAACAAAAAGTGAGGCGATGATGGTTGCGTGGCGTTGGTCCGACGCTATTTTAAGATAATATTCAGTATGAGCCTTTGAGAACATTTACAAAAGCTTAAACGTAGGCAAATATTTAAATATTGCGCTACTTTTTAGAAGAAGGATAAATTGTTTCGTCTCTGTATACATCAATCACATTTCTAGTCGCATCATTTCATAATTTACCTAAAGAAAAGTCACAGAAGGAGCTAATCTAAGTGCGAAGCAAAAGCAAGTAAACGAGATGCTGCGCTGTTTAGTACAAGATAAAATGTACTTAGAGTAAGTCGTGTAATAATAATAATAATGATAATAATATCTATGAAACAGGCTACACGAGACACGAGGGATTATTCTGGAACAGTCTATTCTGAGGGGTGTTTCAAGAGGTGGCGTCAAGACGCCTATCGATCAGGGGTGAGAAACACAGAGGGCGTCTTGAGTTCACTGTCAGTCGCGTATGCACTGCTGGGGAAAAACGTTTCGCCTTCTTTGCATATCGAAAAAGGTATCCATAGTCTTTATAAATTATTTAGTATTTGGCTGTTTACTTGGAAAATTAAATGTAGATAACCGAAAAGCTTCCAGACGCAAAAGAAAACAAATATCAGAAAGTATTTCAATATTCATGACAATACAACCAAGTCTCGTGTTGACTGAGTCTTTCAAAAAATGTACTGGTTTTTCCTCTTACAAAAAAAAACTATTAAAGTACGAACTGTGGAGACAGAACTGTATGAGAAAATCAAACTATTGCCCGACTTGCGTAGGTATTAAAAAAAATGTTTTTAGTAATATTTTTCTTAAATGTTAAAAAAAACTGTTTGAGATATCTTGGAATTATTAAATTTTAATTGTAAAGTGAAAATTTTATGTTAGAAATAATATCGTTGCTGTTATATCAGAAGTGGGATATGTGTACTAACAATTTTATGATAGGGTAAAAAGCACAATGTTAATATTATATGCTATTAAAAGGGTTCGTGATCTTCCATAGCATAGATTAAAAAGCGAAAAGGAACGTTTAAAAGTTTTCAACTGGGTATACAAGATCAGAATTCAATCAAACGAATGTAAGATCCATTCAATTTAAAATTTTACTTGAAAAATAAGAGCGGTGTTCTGTTTCTGTAAAGGGGGCACAAAGACGATAAAAAGAATCACGAATTCGTGAACGTCGCAAACAAAGAGAATGTGATTGATTGATAGCGAACAAAGAGAAAGGGAAGTATCATAATAAACATTTGTTAGAATCTCGGGGAATTACGGGAGAAAATTGCATGGAGGAATGAAACGGAGCGGTCAATACAAAGCTTTTAAAATAACATAAAATCGTTTAATGTGATAGAACAATAAAAGCACGTAAAAGGTGTGTTAAATCTAAGTAAAACGTTGCGTTATAACAAAAACCGGCGCCATAAGCACGCACAAAAAATATTAACGTCCGCGATTGATCTTGCAGTCAAATAATGTAAATTTGTGCTACTTCCATAAAATAAAATAATGCCCTTTTGATATGGTCTCCATTTGTACTCAGCCGCATTACGTCGTAAATTAATCAAATGGAATTTATTTTTAAATGTACGCAACACGATATTTCTATTAGCAAAATGACAAAGCACAAAATTGAGAAGTTAAAAATGCCTCGAATTTCAATTTAAACCATTCTTTACCTTTTAATGACAGGTGCAGTATTGTTCAAGCAGTAAAACATGGCAACTATGTTGAACGAGTTTATAATAAAATGTATCAAGAAAAATTTGGATGGGATATAAAAAAATTAAAAATATAATATTTTGGAATGGATGAATCTCACTATGAGGGTGTGACGAGAGAAAAATAGAGAAACGTGTAGTGAAATAGAGACAAAAATAAAAAAAACTAAAAACCATGAAGTCTGTAACAGTTTGGTGTCAAAAAGATGTATGACCTTAAAGAACTTACTTCTAATGCTCCCGATGCAATTTTCTCGCATCAGCCCCCAGGTTAGAGAAAACTATTCGAATGATATTACGTCGTATGCTATGATGCAACTGCAGAGAGAATTTGCGGAATTCAAATGAATAAAGACGAAGGTTTTCGCCAAGGAAACACGGAGGAAACCCAGATAAGAATGATTTGATTTGAACATTCGGATATTGCTGATAATAGAGGAATAACAGACACAGCAGTAATTTAAGAGCAGGGTCGTATTTAAAAATTTTAAAATTACTCTAAAAGTCTAAATAATAAGAAACATGAGAATATAAATGATTTATAAAAACAGCGCTAACGACCGGTACGAGTTACGATTAGCGGTGCATCGCTGCATGTGCATCCTAGCATTCGAATTTCGAAGTACTTGAAGACGAAAGTTAACTTGTTTTTACCGCATAGGTAAATCCGAAAGATTTTATTGTGATGAAACATTCGATTATTAATTAATTCAAATGGCAATCTTTCAATTATGCCCGTCACTAGCTAGTAGAAGCTAAATCGGCGTGTCAATATATCGGTACGTATCGATGCGGTATTGACCAGTCGATATAGTTTCGCTACATCTAATATGGCGATATGTATCGTATCGATGCAGAAAATTTCGCATATCACACCACTATCAGTAGTGAGCGATGCGTATTACCAATCAAAACATATCGAGACGCCAACTCAGCGGTTTTTTGTCACAAGTAAAACTTTAATAAAGTATTGATATACATAGGTTTTTCTTTAAAGGGGGAGGGGACATATGACTGACAGACATATGGTTTTAAGGTCAACGGTGATAATCAAAGTCCTAGTACGCAAGGTTACTTCTTGGTGCACCAAGACGCCTGGCAAGCGAGGTGCGCTAATTGCCAAATACCCCCACATCAAATCAACCCAATGGAAGAGAAAGAGCTACATAGAAGAAGAAGGCCCGGTAGGCTCAGATGCTCTGCCTAAGAATAATCACCGTAATAGAGCAGGCTACGCTACCAATAAAAATAAAAATTGCAATTGACAATGCTAGATCTATATCCTCAGAAGAGAGACTTACCGAAATTCTAGAAGTAAAACCTATCAAATGAGACATACTGAGAATCAGAAAAATTAAAAGAGAAAAGAAGAACGCCTCCTAGTACCAGATGGACATATGCTATTCTCTAAGAGAAAATAAGATAAAACATAAAGAAAACTAGGACTACTGATACATAAAAACAATGTAAGAGTCCTAACAGAACTAAGATCAATACCAGATACAGTAATCTATGCAACCTTATAGGTATCAAAATAATACAGTCTTAAGGTATAACAAGTGTATGCATCAACAACTAGCTATGACGACGAGGTGGTAGAAGAATTCCACAACGAAATAACACATGCCATTAAAATTCAACAGCAGTCTGGCCTATTACACAATAATAATAGGAAATCTCCATGCTAAATTAGGAAGAAAAGAAGAACAAATAGAAACATGCATGGGAGAACATGGATTTGACAGTAAAAATGAACGAGGTTAGCTCACCACTTTCTTAGAACAACACCAGTACTACGCAATAAATTCGTTTTTTAAAAAGATAGAGAAAAATAAATGGTCGTGGATAAGCCCAAATAAGGCAACTAAAAATTAAATAGTCTACATACTATTAAATCATAAACATATCGTGCAAATGTATCAGTTTGGATAGAATCAACACAGGTATTAACCATAGACTAGTCTGAGCAAATCTACACATAAACACCAAACTAGAAAGAAGAAAGCTACAAGAAAACATAATACCATATATGAATGTACGAAAACTGAAACGAATACTCCTCACAAATACAACAAGGCTTCTACAAAAGCTACCAATTTTTTAATTAAAAATATAAATGATACAAATAAAATAATTACAGACGCTCTAAATGATTCAGCCGTGATCGCAGCTAGAAACGCACATACTTAAAGAGAAATAATAAAAAATAACGCAAAGAAAATTATGATTACAAAAAGAAAAATAGTGAAAGAAGAACGTATAGATACCATTGAGTATGTAGAAATAAATAAAATGATTAGAAAAGGAAAAAAAAGTGTACCGCCAGCAAAAATGTTTCATTTTAAAAGCTCTTCAATGACTGTTACGAACAAGAAAAGGTTCCAGAAAATTCGAAAAATGCAACAATAATTTTCATACAGCCCAGTAGCCAGCCCAAAGGTTAGTACCTTGCTGATGGAGATATCTTGTAATTCCTCTGCCCCTGGAAACGGTTAGCCTAGGTGCCTGTGCCTTAGTATCAATAGTTTGGGGCAGTGAGTAAGAAGATGAAGTGAAGATTCCTCCTCTTGTACACAAAATCTACATTTAGGGTCATTGACAACTCCCATAGTGTTGATGGGTTTTTTAAAAGGACCATGACCTGGTAGAAAACCTACAACGATGCTAATGTGTTTCTTGATAAAGGAAGGAGTTGATTAGAAAGTCCTGTCGACTCACGCAATCCTGGATGTGAGATCCAGCTAATTTTGAACTGTGAACGAGTTCAGTTTTGCTGAGAACCCCTCCTGGCCAAGCCTTCAGTTTCTTCTTATGGCAAGGTATCAAAAAAAAAAACAATAAAACGTAAATTTGCTAACAAATAAGAATTACTTCTCTAAACTCTTAACAAGTTGTACAAAAGTGGATTTTCTCAACAACGCACTTTTAAATATACGAAAACTCCCAGTTAATTTTCTTGGGCTGTTTTCTCGTATCTGTGTAATGAACTTTTAATAATGAAGACACTTTCCTAATTTCAAACTAATAATCTTTGTTATAAAACTTCCAACTTCTAAATTCCTTTGACGAATTCGACACTTTAACAAAGTCGAATATCTTTGAAATTAAATTAACATAACATCTTACACGATTGCAAGGGTTCCGGTATTTTTGAGTTGCGTAATTTTGTTAGTATATAGAATTTCCTTAATTAAAGGGAACAAATAAACCCTACCAGATCAAGGTTGTCTTTATTGAACCGTACATTTCGAGCGAGAGTCCCTGAAGATGCTCCAAATTTAGGGTAATAAATTGTTAAACACAGAAGTTCTCTGTTCGGGGTTTAATTATTACCTTGCAATGGTTAAATGCCCTTCATTCGTTTACGTGCGTGTTTGTCAAGGTGGTTTACAAATTGCTCTAAAGTTTCAAATTATAACATCGACATGAAGGACTCATTTAAATTTCTTAGTTGAATTTTTTCTCGCAAACCAAATATTTTTAAAAATTATTTTTTATTGTTACGTTACTTATTTACTAATCAGTAATTTTGTAGATTATCTTATAACACCATAAAAAAGGAATATTTATTTATTATTTTCAACAGAAGTTACGCTTATAATTTTTTTTAAACGCCACAATTTTTAAAATTACTTTTTTTAATACCGATAACGAATTATCTAGAATTTTTCTAAGTGTACGTTTCAAAGAAATAAAAATTGCATTAAAACAGCTAATAGTAATTTACGAAATCTGTAGAGCGAAAACACTTGTATGGCAGTCCGCTATTAATATCCTGCAACAAACTTAATACACTATGACTCTGGATATCAAAGCCTGACAGTACATGGCAGAATTGATTCACAAGCACTCTACTTCCAACTTAGTCAACTCTAAGTGGAAAACGCCAAATGGCAGTGTTAATTACGCCCTGGTTATGCTTAATGTATACGGCTAGACTAAATTACCCCACCATTGGGAAATATACACCTACCTAATGTAAAAGTTGTGCATATTTTATAAATGTAGAAGAAAAAAGTGGCAAGGTTTGATGTGAAATTTTATTTTAAATTTGGTTTGTTTGCGTTGATAAAAAAAATGTGTCATAACGCCTGCTGGCCTTTGTTCTGCATACGTAAGCGGTTTAGCCCGGATTCCCAAACAACTTTTGTCATTTCGCGTTTAGCCCCTACAAGATATTAAGCCACGATCGTATATGATGTTATGCGGTTGTAAGTTGCAGGGAAACTTTAGAAAATTACTTTGTGGAGGATCGAGCTTAACCACATACATGTTTACATTAGGCGAAGTCTCAGAGTAAGTTCCTTTATGCCCTTAAGTTGAAAATTGTTTTTGCTTGCGTCTTTGTCATCATTCTACTTTCTCGTCGTTTTGCAGGGCTCAAATTTCTATGCATTTTCATTGCCTCAAAAGTGATGACGTTTGCTCTATACAAGAGTCCAGGCCCTGTTGGTCTTTTTCCGGCTATCTCTCGAAATGGGCTAGACATGCTCATAAAGCCGCTGCACCACACCTTACAGACTTGCCTTGCCTCCGAGTACGGTCATGAAGCAAAAAAGAAGTTTTAAATATTTTTTCCACTACTAGCATTAAACGATATCGTTATTTACTTTGTTTTATTGAAATTTAATTAATAAAATTACTGTGCGCTACAATTAAAATAGGAGTGGCGGTAGCTCAGAGGTTGGGCGCTTAGCCTCTAACGCTAAAGGTCTGGTGTTCGATTCCCTGCGAAGCCATGCAGCAATACAAATTTATGCCGCAACCCGCCACTCACATTCCCCAATCCGGTATAGGCAGTCGCGGGGTCTTAATGCTTGAAACTTTCCCTGGTATTTAGTCGTTCGGATTTGACGTTAAATTGTATAGGTCCTCCGTACTTCACCTTAGCGCTAAGGAGAGTGCGTGGGGAAAAAGTGTGTCAGAGCCCAGCAGTGAGACGTAAAGGCTGATTACAAAGAAGAATAGAAATTTATTATAATTTACAAAACAATTGGATTTGGAACTACTATTTCTACATTATTTATGTACTTCTAACAAAGACATAAAGAGGAGAGCAAAAAAAGAGAGTTTAAGAGGGAAACAAGGGGACAGATAAAACAGTTAGTTTTGTAGGTAAAATAAGGGAGAGGTCAGAGGAACGAAGGGAAGAAGTAAAAGCGTGATGGGGAAGGAGGAGATGGGAAGGAGTGCAAGTAAGAGAAAGAGAGGGGAGAGGAGAGAACAGTAAAGAAAAAGAAGGGAGAGTGAAAAATGGAAAGGGGGAAGAAGAAACGAAGACAGAAACACATATAGTGCGTAAGGTAGAAAATTAAAATTTTTAAAACATTTTCTTGGAAATTTGGAAAAAATAATTCCTTCAATTAAAAAATGATGAAGTTTTCTGAAAACTATGTAATATTTGTATTCCGTTCCTGTTCAGGATCACAAGACTGAATATCCTGGTAGTAATGTATTTTATATACTGGAAGTTGTTTAGAACCCCAACAAAATAAGCACTGAATTCCATAAAAGTTTTATCGTTGCAATGAAATGGTGCGTACCAAACTACAATAGGACGTTTCGATTTATTTGTCGTTTTTCTTAAACGGTTAACTTTTTAATGGAGATACAAATCCTTCTTTTCTTTCATTTTCTGCTCCCGTGAACCTTGAATTTTAATCTAAAATTGATTTTCAGTTCACTTGTTTCAAATAATTCACCAATCTTACATCCTGGTTCGTTTTATCTTAACCGAAAAATTAACTTTGATCAAATTTTTTGCACAAAACAGACCAAAAATACGATAATCAAGTAAAATAGGAACCATTTCCGTCACATGCGTCCGTCGTGATAAGTTTAGTGAAACATTTCACTTATGAAATGCGAGAAGTGCACTCAGAAGATGTAAATTGAGCATTACTAGAACATTTGAAAATATGACACTATCTAGAGACCGCAAAATAAGATGTCGCTCCAGGAAGCGTCAGTAATGCAATGGGAAATGAGCTTTGTATCGCGAATCGTGTTTGCTTTGGGAATGGAAAACACGTCGAAGTTTATACAAAGGAATTTGACTGGAAAACAGACAATAGAGAGTGGAACCGAAGTTTCCGTATCCTAAACAAAACTTCTAGATAAATTTGCATGAACTCCCCTTTTCAAATATAAATTTGATTGGATATCAATTGGAACTGATTTGAAACTAACGTCGTCTCCTTATCAAAGCCACCGAAGCTTGAGGAGAGGCGCTTGTAATTAACGCAAGGGAGATTTTTTCCCTTATATAAGATGGTTTTATAATTTTATTCGCCAATTTTGCAAGTCCAAGAAAAAACATCTATATGATTGAGAACATTCATCATAATCTCCAGAAAAGAAAAAATTTGGGAAGGAAAAAACGATTTCGGCAAGTGATTCGCTAAAGCTCGTCCTCTTTTGCGGTATGGCAAAAAAAGTTATAAAATTTGGGTCACACTTATCCGATATGCATATCAGAAGACTTTATTTTATGACGCGCGTTCGCGGCTTTGGGAAATCGAGATAGACCATATATCTTTATTGATTATACGAATGTATTACGGAAGTTTGGGCGACTACACGTGTTACGGCGTAATCTATACGATGTACATGTTGAACCGGATTCAACAAACTTTAGGGTTATATGGGTCAAATGCTTTCGTAACTCGTAAAATGAAAATGTGTGTGCAGAGTTTCAATCTGACGAAACCAGAAACACTAAACATTTTTCTCTTCGAGCCTAATCAGACAAACTCTCGAACGATCGTTAATTTCTCTCTTCAAAGCCTAAAACAATTTTTAAGAATCTTTTGCGGTGAAAAGAATTTTAACGAAAGGACAATTGAATTTTATCAAAGGAATGGACCAAACAGATTTGTAAAGCATTGTGGAACAGTGGAAAAACTCAAAAAGAAAGAGAAACTTTAGCAGATCACAATGATGCTTTCTGTATTTCACACGGAATATTGTTTACAAGACCAAAGCAAGCATTTCTATTTCGTACAAAGAAAGACCGAATTGCGAAGAGTGATTTGGGACACTAAGCCCACAAAGGGTCGCTGTATCTACTGGGAAATTTCTAAACGAATATGAAGAGCACTTCTGTCGCGTGAAACTTTGAGAGCTCTTGTAAACTGTTCAGCATGACTTACGGTTTATTTCACATAAGTAGTTTTTGAACTTGTTCCATTTATTTTAGTTAAAATTTCAAGTAAATTTCTGGCGAAGACATTAAGTAATGGTGCATGAAAATAGAGGTAATTTCTTTGTTAATTTTAATTATAAATTTATATCGATAAAGTTGTTCGTTCCTTTAAAGTAAATAAATTTCCTAAATTATTTTATTTTATTATCTTTATTTTTTATCTTTGCAAAAGTGTCTTTTATATCAACGTTTTTGCCTCAGTAGGTACGATGACCTCACGTTTTGCGACTCTCGGCGTTGTAGCTCATGTCGCCTATGACTGAGACTACGATGTCTATAAGAATTACAAGTTGTGTAGTTAGAAGGTAAATATTTTCCAAGCCTCGTACTACAAAAGAGCCGATTTTTGCCAATAATACTTGGCATAGTGTGTCAGCTAAAAACTAGGGAGGAAGGGAAGGCTTTAGCTCCCTAATCAATAAACTTCAAGCAGCCACAAATTAATTTAAGAATATTTTTAATTCCATTTTAGCAGATGGAAAAATAAGTTTAAAGAACTTTTATTGTTTTCTATTTTTTAATGGTGCAGTATTTATTTTAACATTGAACCGTCTGTCTCTCTCTCTTTCTTTCTTTTTATTTTCTTTCTGATCTGTAGCGGGTGTTTATCACTAGAGTTGGGCAAATGCATATTTGCATCTTTTTTCCTATTGATCATAAAATGTAAATTTTTCGTATATATACACGTTTCGTGATGTTTAGAGTCATAAAAAGTAAATTTTATTTTGCATATTTGGCATATATTACAACTTTACGGCATACGGCATATATTAGTGCATATTTTAGCTTTTAACGGCATGAAAATGCATATTCTAGCAAAAAAAATAAAATTTCAAATAAATTATCAAATAAAATATTCGTAGTTCTTAGAAGAAATTGCACAATTTCTTCTAGTGAAACCACATGAACCCTAGACTTGCACTTTCTAAATTTCCAAGTAGGGGTAGAGGAAATAAAGGATTAACTGACAAAGGTTGTATTATTGGGGTAGGTCTTATTCCGTAGGTACAAATTTCTTTGAAAATAATATTTGGAAATTTTTCTTATACTTATTCTTAGAAATAGTTATTTATAATTTTAGTGCTTGACTAGTTCATTTGTTGCCTTGACAGAGAGCTGTAAAGTGTAATTGTCCAGTCTATACCCTGAAAATGCCTAAAGTTGCTAGTTCAAAAAACGATTTAATTAAGAAGTGGTTAAAGCCGTATACATGTTTTAAATACGATGGAAGTGTTGTGTTGTGCGTCATCTGTGAAAAAGAGATATTTATCAGTTTATTTTAATTTTGAATTAAAAAAAACTGTTTAATCTGTTTAAAGTTAAAAAACTTCAAACAAGCCAAAACAGCAGGTTAAAAATTTAATACTAATTTGTTATTTTATTTTGTAATTAAGCAAACAATTTAAGAATAAAATTAGAAAGTTTTTTTTGTGATATTGCAAAGGATATGGCACAGGCCACAGGGCACATTCAATTATTTTCCTTTGTGTAAGCTGTAGTAAATTGTACTTAAATATTGTTTTTACAGATAAACGTTAATAAAAAGTTTCAACTTGATCGGCACGTAGCCACCGGTCTGCATCAAAAAAGAAAAAATAATACAAACGAGCCAAAACAGCAATTTTTGCTGAACTGCTTAAATAAGAATGTCAACAATTTCAACGACGATTTGTGTAGAATGATGGTTTCATGCAACATTCCATTAAATAACATGGACGTTCCCGAATTTAGAAATTTATTAGAAAAATATACAAAACAAAACGTCGTTTCCCGGACAACAGCTTCCAGAACGTGCATACCAAAATTATACGAAGAAAATCTTCAAAAAAAAGAAACGTTGTTTCGAATAATTGCGTATTTGGTTTAGTGTTGACGAAACCACCGATGGTAAAGGAAGATATATAGCGAATTTTATTGTAGGTGTTTTAAACAGCAGTCCTTCTTCCAGTTATTTAATTACTGTTAAACAACTAGAAAAACCAACAATTTGACAATTTCACGTTTTGTCAATGAAACCCTTTCGTTACTTTATTTGCCAAATCAAATACCACCAGAAAGGATGTTATACATGGTGACTGATGGTGCCGCATACATGGTAAAAGCAGGTCAAAATTTAAAAATCTTTTTCCCAAATTTAATTCGTGTAACTTGTTTGGCCCATGCGATGAATAGGGTGGCCGAAGTGGTTAGAACTGAGTTTCCTTTAGTCAATAAATTAATTAATAACGAAAAAAAGGTATTTTTAAAATCACCACTTCGGGTCGAAGTTTACAAAGACTTGCTTAAAGATGTGCCCTTACCTCCCTCCACAACCAATTCTCACCAGGTGGGGAACGTGGATAGAAGCCGCTCTATTTTATTGTGAAAATTACAGTGAATTTAAAAATGTTGTTAACACCTTTGATTCAACTTCTGCTCAGTCTATAGCAGATTGTCAAGATATTTGAAAATGTCCGGAATTGCAACCTCTGCAGTTGTCCTACATAAAGGCTCATTTTTCGGAAATTCCTAGCATCATTAATAAATTAGAAACACTTCTCACCTCCTTCTTACTGAATCTTTAGAATTAATCGAAAAATTTCATTCAATTTTGAATAAAAATAAAAATAAAATATGCAAAAAAGTTAGCAGCAAAATGGACGATTTAATTCAGAAAAACAGCGGACTTTCAACTCTGAATTCCATAAAAACTATTTTAAATGGAGATTTCTTAAGCAATGGCCACAATGACGAATGTTTTGTAGTTAAAAATTGACATTTATTTAAATATTGTCCAGTAACTTCTTGTGATGTAGAAAGAAGTTTTTCCAGCTACAAAAATATATTGGAAGATAAGCGGCAAAATTTTCTCGTTGACACCATTGAAAAGCACATGATTATTTATTGTAATAAATAGGTTGTGTTATTTATTGATTTTTTTTTTTTTTTTTTTTTTTTTGGCTGCCTTCAGAATTATCTTTGTTATTTCTTCCGTGTGTCGATCCAGTCCGTTTTCTTCTATGGTTGTGGTGTTATGTTGTATTCCCTCTGAGACAAGTTCTTGGTATTCGAATTTGTGTTCTTTTAATTTGATCGTGTCAATTTGTTTTGTTTTACCTCTGAATGTTTTTGCTCTTTCCTTTTGAAGGTTTATATGTATTTTTGTTCGTACCATCCTGTGGTCACTTCCTGTGGAAAATGATGTTAGGACGCCAACATCTTGTACTATTTGTTTGTTGTCTGAGAGAATGAAGTCGATCTCATTTTTTGTAGAGTAGTCTGGACTTCTCCAAGTCCACTTGCGTTCTTTCCGCTTTTTAAAGAAAGTGTTCATTATATACATGTTATTACATTCAGCAAAATTGACCAGAAGGTCACCTCTTTCATTTCTTTCGTCTATTCCATGTTCGCCCATTGAGTGTTCTCTGTCCTCCAGTTTTTTACCTACTTTTGCGTTAAAATCTCCTATTAGGAGTGTGTATGATGTTTTGTCGTTCTTAAGGCAGTCATTTATTCCTTCATAGAATAGGTCTATTTCCTCTTCGTCGTGTTTGCTAGTGGGGGCATATATTTGGATGATTTTGAGAGTTTTGGTCTTGCTGAGTTTTAGTGTAATATAGGCCATTCTATCTGATACGCCTTTATATTGTACCACATTATTAGCAATTCTCTTGTTTATCATAAATCCTATTCCATTAAATTTGTGTTCTTCTTGTCCTTTATAAAACAGCGTGTGTCCCGATTTTAGCTTTATCAAGTCTTCTTTTGTTCGTCTCATCTCGCTTAGTCCGACGACATCCCACTTGATTCTATCTAGTTCATGATGTAATTCATTTAGTTTTTCGTCAGTTGAGCAGGTTCGCACATTATATGTTGAGATAAGAATAGTTCTTTTCCTTGCCGGGTCGTTTTTTCCTTGACAGCCTGATCTATCCCAGGGATTCTTAACACCCTTTGCCCTTCTCGTGATCCTATCGCTGTCATGATAGGCGAGTTGGGGGCTGCTGGGGACTAAGGGCTTTTGCTTGTTTGGAAGAATCATGAGGGAGTGTATAGCCATAAAGAAATAGCGACAAAAGACAAATCCTCAAATGAAGGACCAATCAGCACAACAACAAAAACCCTAATCGAAAGAAGAAGACGCCTAAAAATAAAAAGCGACATAGATAAAACCGAACTTACAGAATTGAATAAAACTATAAAAAAGGAACTCCGAAAGGACAAAAGAAAACATAACACCAGAATAATACAAAACGCAATCGAAAATAACAGGGGGCCGAAAGCAATAAAAAAACGAATAAACCTTGGCAAAAAAGAAATGAACAAAATACAAAACAGAAGAGGTGATATAATAACGAACAAGAATGAAATACTGGAAGAAATTACATCATTTTACTCTGAACTATACGAATCGAAAGTAAAACCTACCAATCAACAGAAAGAACAGAGTGAACAAAGTATAAGAAACATAGGATCAGAGGAAATTCCCAAGATAAATATAGAAGAACTCGACAATGCCCTAAAAAACTTAAAAAGGAATAAATGTGCTGGCCCAGACAATATACTGGCGGAAATGTTACAAGAAGGTGGACTCAGACTGAAACAAGAACTGTGCAGAATCTATAATGAATGCTTAGAACAGGGAAATATACCAAAAGCGTGGCACTTGGCCGAAGTTATTCTCATACATAAGAAAGGAGACAACACAAAAATAGACAATTACAGGCCAATTAGCTTACTGTCACAGCTATATAAGCTCTTCACAAAAATAATAACGAACAGAATAACAAATAAAATCGATTTTTACCAACCCTGCGAGCAAGCCGGTTTCAGGAAGGGATTCAACACTTGCGACCATTTACAAACACTCAGAACAACACTCGAGAAATGCCACGAATACAACATCGAAGTATATATCGCCTTCATCGACTACGAAAAGGCTTTCGATTCAGTGGAAATGTGGGCAGTGTTAAAGTCCCTGACTAACTGTAGAATAGACAGCCGTTATAATACATTGATCAAAAACATATATAAAAACTCTAAGATGTACATTAAAATGTTCGAAGACTCACGTCCTATAGCGATTAACAGAGGAGTACGCCAGGGGGACACCATCTCCCCAAAACTGTTTATAACAACACTCCAAGATGCCTTCAATCAACTAGATTGGTCAAATAAAGGAATTAACGTAGATGGCCGTTATCTCAATCATTTACGTTTCGCAGACGACATTGTATTAATAAGTAAGTCACAAGAAGAACTACAAACAATGATCACTGAACTAGATGAAACATCAAAAGCTATAGGACTAAAAATGAACATAACCAAAACAAAAATCATGACAAACACAAACAACAATATAAACATAACATTAAATGAAAGAGACCTTGACATAGTGGACAGTTACATATATCTGGGCCAAAAAATAACAACCGCAAAAGATAGCATCAACGAAGAAGTAACGAGAAGAATCAAACTGGCCTGGAGTGCATTCGGAAGACTTGGCAACATTCTGAAATCTCCTGAGATTCCCAACAACCTGAAACGCAACGTATATAACCAGTGCGTCCTACCCACCCTCACATATGGAGCGGAAACCTGGAGTTACACTGCCACCAACATAAAAAGAATGGCAAAAACCCAGAGAGCACATGAACGTATCATGCTGAATATTAAACTTTCAGATAGAATAAGAAACTCCAACATTAGAAATCAAACAAAGCTGATTGATGTCATCCAAAGAATAACCCAAATGAAGTGGTCATGGGCCGGACATATTGCACGAACCAAAGATGATAGATGGACAAAACGCATAATGGATTGGCGCCCAAGACAGACAAAACGGAGCGTAGGCCGACCGAACACAAGATGGAGAGACGACATCGTGAAAGTGGCAGGAACAGGATGGCAGCAAATCGCACAAGACAGACATAGATGGAACAACAGAGGGAAGGCCTACATCCAGCAGTGGATGAATATAGGCATATCGTGATCGTGATCGTGATTTATTGATTTTACTTCTACCTGTATTTTTGTATATGCAAATAAAAAATGCAGTTTTAACTGAAAATACTAATGCGTTTCTATGTTATGTAGGCCCTTTTGATTTTTTGAATGTTGAGTGTTTGTAACTAAAAATAATGAAAATCATTAATTGTATTTATCTTTTTCTTTCAACGAAAAATTACATTTGATGCAAAACGTGCTTTAACTCATATAATAATTACTAGTATTAAACTGCAGATTCAAATACATCAACATCAGATTTTCATATTAGGCACTAAATAAACAAACTAATTTTTTTAGTGCATATCGTAAAAGGTTACTGCATATTCTTGCATATATTGAAGGTTTTATGCAGCATATTTTACTGCATACATGCACTATCTTTACAGCATATTTGCCCAACTCTATTTATCACGATACAAATCTTCCATCTCTCTTTTTCACGCTAGTCTGTTACGGCCGTTTGTCACGGAACAAATTTCTTCTCTCTTGGTTTCTGACTGTCACAGCCGTTTGCCATGAGACAGTGTTTTTCTCTCTCTTATTCATCACAATCCTGTTTGTCCGACATACTTGCCTTACCTGTTGATTTTTTAAATTATCATATTTGGCTTGCTATCGTATTTGATCTGCTACTGTTTGCCCCGTATTGCTTCCGTATTTTTGCTTGAATATAGTTTTCTTTTTGAAAATTGATTTTTGCAAATAGTTACTGTAAATAACTCTTTGCTTTATTGTAACAATATATGGTTTAATGCTATAATTGAACATTTGTGAGCACGAATAGTTTTGGTAAGTAACTTTTTAGACCACTAGAAACCGCAATCTTTACTGGAGTTACCCAGGTCTTCAACTGAGTACGAGAGAACCATTACGACCGATTGTGGAAAAGCTTTCCTCAAAAGTGCAGTCACACCGGAAAAAAGCTTTTCGCAAAAGTGCAATTCTACTAGAGACAAGCCTTTGCCCAGTGAAGCCCGTTTGGAGAATAAACTTTATTATGAAATACGGCGGCCAAGAATTTCACCGAGGTTGTACGCACAAACCCACATACAATCTCATCCCGCAACAAAAAAGCGTCACAATTTTTTAAATGAAATTTTACTAATCCAAAACTTTAAAGAATTCAGAGAAGGCATCCCAAACAAGTTAGGGTATTAGGAATAAAACCAAATTGTAGGTTATTTTGAGCTGCATCAACCAATAACGATTAAAGGAAATCATGGAGTCAGTTTTTGAGAAAAAAATTTTGAATTTTTTTTGTTTTGATCAAAACCATTTTTTGATTTCTTATAGGTGTATTTCCGTCAACAACTATAGTACATTCCCAAACTGTAGGCAAAAATAGAAAAAATTATTAGACGTGAAGGAAGTTGCTGTAGGAATAGAAGTTATAGGAAAAGGTATATATTATTAAAGCCAATAAAACTAAAATTGATTATTATATATTCTTATGTAAAATATTATACGTCACCAAGCAGTAGTTTAACTTACGCAGGCTCTTGTTATTATTATACTTTCTATACGTTTCAAAAACGTGTTTTTAACCATTCTGAAAGATCCTACAACTTATGATATTAACATTATTTGAAAAGAAAATAGCGAGATGATGTATAGAAATTGTATAGTCATCTTGAACACAATTCTAGAAAAGAAAACATTTATATTTTCATATTGTCTTTAAAATGCAGGCTTTATAAGAAACCTGATGTTAGAATATGAATAAAAATGGAATTGATATTAAATGTTAGCGACAATCGTTACAGGCACGTGTGTTGTTGCTAAGCTTCGGATCAGTATTCAAAAGGAAAACTTTTCTTTTGTTAACACGTTCGACTTTTCATATCAGCTGCCAGCTTCGCTCTAGTTTTAGTTATTTTGATAGATTTTAATATCCAGAAGTTCAAACAAAACTGCAGAATTATATTATGTTTGCATTCAAACTAAATGTCAAATATGAGCTAAATAAGGTTTAGTCGCTCGACATCGTTTAATTAGTTTTCGTTGCATAGTTTCAACCACCGCACTAGTATGAATCTGCAATTTTAAAATATTTAAACCGATAAAGCAAATAATTCGTCATTTGAATTTTGAAAGGCAATAATGATTAACAATACGATTTTTCTTAAATTGTATTTAGGTATTAGAGCTAGGGATGGGATGTAATTGACTTTTACTCCCAATTTACTCCCTACGAACCCAAACGAATTTTTTATCTTTAAAAAATTATTGCCCTTTTCTCGTATTATACACTGTCTAAAAGTACAATAATGCTGTTTAGCACTATTCTGGATGTCATTATTGATAATGTTTATATTTCATTGACTTGTTTTCGTTTCTACGGAGTAACACCGACTCCAGGAAATCAGCTCACCATATGTCAACTATTTCCTATGCATGTTGGTAAAAATGGATGTCAGTAATACGGTATCTATCTACCATAGTGATCTATGTTGAAGGTTTTCTTGGCTTTGTCTGTTTAGCATCTTGAACTCCAAGATGGTACCTTCTTATCGAGCTCAAAGAAACCGACGATTTTTTGCATTAGGTCTAGAACACACCGGCACTGGATACAATGACTATCTGGACACAACGGCCACTTGGTGTTATGCGTTATACATTAATCTAGTGAACACAACGACCACCTTGGACACACCGGCCAAGGTGGCTGTATGTTCACTAGACCAATGTGTCCGTTGTGTCCGAAGTGTTCGTTTTGACTCCTGAAAGTGAAGACGTTGTGTCGACCTGAAGGTGTGGCCGTTGCGTCTGACGTGGCCGTTGTGAAACCTAAAGGTGTGGCAGTTGTGTCCACCTGAAGATGTTGTTCGTTGTGTTCAAAGCGGCCGTTGTGTTCACTAGACGAACATTGCCATTGAATTCGAGAAGGCAGTTGTGTCTAGTTAGAGATGTACCCGTTTTGTGCAAGGTGTCCGTTGTTTTCGTTAAGCCAATGTGGTCGATACGAGCTCACAAAATATCAAGTGGTCGTTATGATCAAGTGTCGTATCCCCAGCTCTGTTCTAGTAGCAGCTCTGTTGAAGTTTCATGCATGTGGTAAATCGGTTAAAAGTTATACCACAGAGAACTATATAGAAATTTTTGAAGAACAGGTTAAACAGTGACGAGTGCCAAAAACATTTTTACGCAATAAAAAGAAACTAGGATGAACAGTGTGATAGTGATTTTCAAAAAAGGTGGTAAGGAGGGATGCTTATTGGATTCATATTCTACAACTCTAAATAGTCAAATTACCTTAAGAAAAACTTCATGTAACTCTTCCATTTCCCCTACTCCTATATGGAAAAGTCTATTCTTGATTAAGATAGAACTATCATGATTCAAAATAAAATCTTAGTAGTTTTCGAATCATTTACCTTTGAAAAAGCGAGGTCGGTGTCTTCTAAAAAGAGAACGAGAGAAGTGTATTTACTCTAAATATTCGAATTTTCTACGACACCAGAGTAGTAGGTTAAACAATCAATGTCATCTTTTTCATGTTCGTTCCGAAACGGATAGGTCAATTTTTATGGGTTTTGGAATGTGGAAGTATATCAGAAATTGATTGATAAAATAAATTTGTACGCGGAAACTGATAGAAGATCTTAAAGAATATCTAACGCTTTTGCCAGAATCTTCTAGCTCCAAAATGGTGGCTACTGCGATTTTTGAAAAATTTGACTTTAACGCCTTATTATTCAAAACCACGTTGACAGATTGGGATAAAATTTAGAATTAGAATAGGGCAACGTGGACAAAATGTTACTATGGAAGCCATTAAAATTGCAAAGTGAAGTATCTTTGAAATGCAGGAAATTTTCAAAAACACATTGCTTAAAAAGCTAACTACACGAGTAATTTTATTAAAACTAGGCAGATTTATATAGACCGAGATGGTCTACAATTTGGTTTACGTCTCAGTTCGCTAATTTGTCTGTAACGCCTTCTATGGTATTTTGAAAACTCACACCACTTTATTTAGCTAACGAGAGACAACACAAAGTTTCTGCTTAAGCTGAATTGCTCATAATAAATAGTAGAATAGATTCACAAATTTTTAGGTACATTTAATTTATTTCCTCCCACCCATTTTTTGGTTGACAAATTTTCTCTTTCGTTTCTGGGTTTCTTGAATCAGGAGCATTTTTTTTCCAAAAATAAAATAAAGTTGCGTCTAGTTTCAAATGAAAATAGTTTAGCTACAGTAGGGGCATGCACCTGCGACCATGATGTCTCCTAATGCGTCTTAAAACGTTGATAGAAAAATACTTTTGTAAATGTAAGTAACAACTTCTAAAGTGTAGGCTAAGCTACTAAAAATTAAAATATGAGTAAACAAGAATCCAAGCCAATGCAAAAAGGGCTGTATCATCTCACCATTTTTGTTATGTTATGTTCTGTAGCGTGAATATTATAATGTGATGCTAAAGCAGAGCTATTTCGCTCTAATTTTGACGTTTTAAAAGAATTTTCTTGCGACACTAAATATAAACTTGTGAAACATATTCAAAAAGGAATGTTTACTGTTTATTTCCATCTGTTATTAAAAGTACGCATTTGACCATTATTGTGTACAACTATATAAAAAAAGAAAAACCTTCGTTTTTCACGATGAGTTACTATTTGACATTGCTACATATTAGGTGTAACCTCTATCTGATATATGTATAATTTATAAACTTATGTTTGACACCGCTTAGAGAAAATCAATAAAGACGTCCAACGTCAAATTGATAAAAAAGAAAAACAAAAAATATCGTAGAAATATAACAGCAATAGATTAGTACAAAGCATATAGCGAATAAACTCTGTAAAAGCGGGCAGGAGCAAAGATGAGAGATTTCCAATTTGCGGGCAATGTGGGTTACCGATTGGATCCTCGGCTTGATTGCTTCCGATTGGGTTCAGTTCGCTTTAATAATACGAACACCCACATTATTATAGTGTTACCTCTCTCCATTATCTACTATTTGCATAAATTCTACGTGCACAAGTTGATTGACCCGCCCTGTGGAAGTTTCATTAGCACCTTCAAAAGGACCCTCTCACATCTAACGAACCCTCTACTCTCGACAATATTCTGATTAAAGTGACAGATCAGCTTGACTTTTAAAATACTGCAGACACCAATAAAAAGTACCGGAAATATTTAGGCTAATCCTAAATTGGAATGTGGCAAATATCTCGCTCATCGCTCAAGACTCCGATCTGATTTACTTTTCCTGTTTTGACCATAGAATTTAGGGCAACATTTTATTTGCATGAAATATTGTTTCTTGACATTCACGTTTTTATCTTCCTCGCTAGAGGATGGTATGGTTATCGTCAAAATTTCGGATCTCGAGATTTATATGGACATACACGTTTTACGGTCCGAAAAAAAGGTTCAGACATAGTGTCTGTGTGTCTGTCATTTGAAATTTCTGACGTTTTCTCAAAATATGTTAGCTGAATTTTTAAAGCGTCTGGGATCGACGGATACGGACAGCAAACGATAATAAACAGTTTTATGCAGCACGGTGTGTTAAGTCAACTTAAAAAATACAATCGGTAATTTAGTTCTGACTCGTATCACCAATGGCGCTGATTGCAGAATATATTTTGGTTGCTAAGATACGGTAAGTGAATTACTTGTTGACAGTTCGGTGTTTTAGTATTCTCTGACAGTTCTTGTGAAATTTGAAAATAATTTACACACAATTTAGATTACATATTTTACATTGAAGTTAGACTGTTTTATAACCATGGTGTTTAAATGTTGTGTTGTAAATTGTAAATTTACAAATAATGAGAAGAAAATGCATACTTTTCCAAGTAATCCTGATGTAAGTTATTTCTCTACATTATCAGTTTTATGCTGTTTTCACAAACATTTGTTAAAATAATTATCGTAAATTAATAGATTTACAAGAAGTGGATTGAGGCTGTAGGGCGAAACATTATTTTTGAGAAGAAACAGAATTTTAGAGTCTGCGATGTACATTTTAGCGACGATATGAAATTTAAGGAACATCATAACAAGACGAATCTAACATTTAATAGTTTTCCTACTTTACATTTACCAGAACATCTTCAGTTACCTGGGACGTCTTCAAATAATTTGGATGCTCCCCAAATCTTACCTGAGATGGAAATACTAAGAAGCCCACCGCCAAAAATTCTAAAAATGAAACATTCCCCAAAAGCACCCATTTTTCGCAGAGACTTGCGAAGAAAATTAAGTTTATTAAAAGAGATTAAAGTAAGAAGGAAACGGCAATTAAGTCCAAAGGCTAGAAAATTATATCAAATAGCCACTGGTTTAAGGAAAACTGCGAGGAAGTTAGATAGGGAGAATGCCAGCAACATCAGAAGAGTAAAAGAAGCAACAAAAGTGACAGTTTCAGAAGACTTATTCAAAAATAAAATTAATTTAACAACATTCAATTTTATTAAGTCTCAGTTAAGAATGCAAAGCAAAAAAAGCAAGGGCCGACGTTTCACAATTGAAGACAAAATATTTGCACTATCATTGTTAAAGCAAAGTCCAAAAGGTTACAGATTATTGCAAAAATCCTTTGCATTACCTTCAAGAAAAACGTTGATGTCAGTATTAAATACAGTACCTTTTGTTTGTGGACTAAATAAACATATTTTGAAAAGTCTTCAGTTTAGTGTACAAAAAATGGACCCTTTGGATAGATACTGCAGCTTACTTTTTGACGAAATGTCGCTTGAGGCTTCGCTAACATACAACAAAAAGGTGGATTCCATTGATGGGTTTGAGGACAATGGAGAAGAAAAAAAATTTCTTTTGCAGATCATGCTATGGTGTTTATGGCACGAGGTCTGAGAAGGAAGTGGAAGCAGCCAATATCCTTCTATTTTTCGCAAAGTGGTATGAATTCTACCGAACTTGCAAAAAACTTACAAATTGTTATTCGAGCTCTCCATGGCATTGGTTTGGACATTGTGGCAACGGTTTGCGATCAACTTCCAGTGAATACAAGTGCCATCAAAATGCTGAAGCAAGAAACTGATAGAGAACACGCCTTAGTTCAGAAAGAAAACAAAATGTTTGGGTTTTCAGTAGATGGAGAAGAGGTTGTTCCTGTATATGACCCTCCCCACCTATTGAAAGGAATAAGGAATAATCTGTTGGAGTCCAAAGCTACATTTCTATGGAAGAAGACAACCAGTCAAATTGCTTCATGGGATGATGTTGTAAAGACTTTTGAAATTGATGTAGGAGATTTTAATACAAGAATGCTCAACAAACTTACAATTTGCCATATCTATAAAGAAAAAATTAAGAAGATGAAGGTGAAACTTGCTGCACAAGTTTTTTCACAGCGTGTTTCTTCTACTATGCGAGGATTGGTTAGATTAGGAAATGGATGTCTTCCTGACTCAGCAGCTGACACTGCAGATTTTTTGTTGTTTATAGACCAACTGTTTGATAGTGTTAACGGTTCTTCAATTAAACCTCAGCGTGGTAAGTTCCTGAGATGTGCAGTAACTTCAAAATCTCTTCATGTGGAGTTTTGGAACGAATCCATAAAAGTATTGAATAGTATTAAATACTTCAGAAACAATGGAAAAGAATACACTCCCCCAACTGTAAAAAACTGGATTTCAACTCTGCAAGGTTTCAAATGCATATGGGAGAAACTAAACAGTGTAGGATACGATTTTTTTTGTCCGAGAAGTTTAAACCAAGATCCCGTTGAAAATTTCTTCGGATGTATTCGTAGTCATGGGTTCCGTAATATCAACCCTACATGTAATGCTTTTATAGCTTCCTTTAAAAGCTTACTTATCAATAACTTCACGTCATCACATTCACCAGGAGCGAATTGTGAAGAAGACGATTGTGACGGTGCTTTGGACTCCCTTAAGCAGTTTGTCTGTAAGTCTAGTGTAGATGTAGATGATGAAAATATGGATGCGGAAGAAGAGGTAGATGGAGAGGAAAATTTTTCATTTTTAAACCCTTCAGATACAACAGTTATTAATACCCATGCATATATTGCTGGATACATGGCTAAAAGTATTTTGAAGATGGTAAAAAGATGTGCAGAGTGTAGAAAAGTACTTGTTTCTTCTTCAAACGAATCGGACCATCAATTAATCGAGTATAGGGCCTACGGACCAAAAGCTTTGGTGCGTCCAAATACAGTTTTTATTCGCCTCTTCAGTAACTGCAATGAAGTCATGCACTGTTACTTACCTAAAATGTGTAATCAAGATAAATTGCAATCAAGATTAAAATCAAAATTGTTAAAATTAGTTAATTTTAATTTTGACTGCAGTTGTGAAAAACATAATTGTGTTCTTTTGTTGATTAATATTTTTGTTAATTTTTATATTCATACATGGACTAAAAATGTAAATAATATTTTGAAAGGTTTAGATTTAAGAAACATTAATGATAGTGTAAAAAAGATAGCTTACGATAGATATAAAAAGTTTAAAATTAAGAAACAAAAAATCAGAAATTTGAAGCAGCTACAATAGGTTATTTAAAACATTAATTTTTGCTCTCAGGTAGTTCTAGAGACTTTAGACATGTTAGTAGCTTTTTTTAAATTTCAATTTAAATTTATTCGCTTATGTTGAATTTTGAAAAAACCCTGTATATAATGTATAATAATCCCTTGACGTATTTTTCTCAACGAAATTATTTTTTTGTTCTAAGCCTTATCAGTCATCGACATTACAATTAATATTATAAAACGTTTTAGTATTATATACTAATAATATTATATGGACGTGCATTTCATTTTTACTGCTTCTGCGTGCTTTTTCTTCCTTTTGTTTTAAATGTTCAGATTACACTTCCAAATTTAAGTAGTACTTCTGCTGTAATCAGTGATGTGGGTTGTCTAGAAAATATTAAATCAGAACCTGATTAATAAATCAAAACAACAAGCTAAGCTAAAGCTCTTGGTTGTCTACATATTCAAGGTGTTCCCCTATTCTCAGATGGGTAATTTTATAAGCAGGAAATTTTCAGTAAAAACCTTGAGCAAATTTTCCTAAAAATTTTCCAATTCAGAACATATTCTTCAGAAAATGTCACCACACATCACTGAATGTAACATTATGTAATCTAAGCTGAACTGATATGGACATGTGTTTGTCAAAAGAACCTGCAATAACACCAGTAACTGTATTGTACGAATTTAACTTATTTCGTAGGTCCTCATTTATAAATTTTTTTATATGGAATTAAAACGCTTTATTTCGGATATATTTGTTGTTTTACTAATACATTTAAATGGTATAATTTTACCTACAATTTGAATTTCCCGCTATACAATGTTTAGCGCCATTTGCGATCTTAGTCAGTACTATTTCATGTATTGTAGTATGTTCATAGAGTTTCCTATCTATATAAAGGGTATTATATTTTTTATCTATGGTTTTATGGTAACGCCTGGCTGCATAAGACCAGTTTTATACTCGTCATGGCACTCTAGACGCAAAGCAAAAGAATTAGGTAACATATTTGAAGTTGTCAAAAAAACAATTATCTAAAGTACACAATCTTGTGCAGAATTTCCTCCAGATTCCAAATATATAAGGTATTGCATTTAAAATAAGAAAGTTATGGTCACTTCCGGCGAAACCGGAAGGTTAAAAAATTGCTAACCCATATTGACTTAAATCTTTCATCGGGAACAGTAGAATATTATCCTAAACTTGTTTTTCAAATGCAGTAATTATTACAGGGACTAACAATTTCTTGCCGGGCAAAAATCTGGCAGCTAGTGTTGCGTATACAAAGGAATTGATGGTTTTACCTATATTTCATAAGAAGTTTTTCGACACTTGTTTGCCTTTATGAAAGCTTTAAAAACTTCCAAACTTTTTGGTTTTCTTATAAGTGTTCGGAATTTAAGCGAGTAGTATGACGAGTCACGACCTGTTTATTGTTTAACCTTCATTTCGTTCGCAAAGGAGACTAGGTAACTACACTAATTTTGATAGACGACCCAAGTGTAAGTGAGTACGATGAGTCATAACCTGCCTAACTAACTGACTGAGCACTAATTTTAACCTTATAATCAAGAGCAGAACGTTACCATACAGACTATTTTTAGAAATGTAATGCATCAAAATTTTTGAATTATAGGAAAATCCAGGTAAGAGGTGCTTCGCCCTGTATTACTATTAATAAAATATGGAAGTGTAGATTTTGATTAGATTTCATTCAGATTTCGTTACATTAATGCATAACTTATACATAAATAGAAACACACTAATATTTACTTAAGTCGTTGAGATAACATTGTTTCACAATCCGAATCAGATAGTTTGACCGACCCTCGATGACGTACAGAAACCAGAGAAGCGGATAGAACCAGTTGTCGCTAAGTTAGTTAACCTTATAATTTATACATAAAATGGCTGCTTCAGAATGAAATTTAAAACATAAATTATCAGTAATTTAACACACTGAAAATAGTTGTGTGGTAGTTCTGCGTTCCTAACAACAAGCTTGTTCATGTGAAAAATACCATCAAAGACCAAAAATGCACGTTACAACAGTTTTTCTTCTTTTATGTCTAACGTACAGTGCAAACAGTGCAAATATTCTAGCAATATTCCATTTTCCCTGCAAAAGCCATCATATATTAGGGAGTACACTTCTAAAAGCGCTTGCTAGGAGAGGTCATCACATTACAATGGTCAGTCCATTTCCTTTCGAAACTCAGGTGGAAAATTACACGGATATAGAAATCACGGGCATGCTGGAGTACAAAGAAAGTAAGAAAATAAAAATTGAGGGAGAAAAGGATGGCAGATATAAGGTATTAGATAACGAACAGCTTGATATCATTAGCAATAAACTGTGTGTCAGCATGGGATCAATTCAGAGATAGTAAACAGTTCGTTTTGAGGGTAATCGCGAGTCATTGGTAGGTACTTTATATCAAATGGATATGGTAAACAAGTTAACAGGGACTTTAATTATAAATTAGGTTTTCAACCACGAGTTTGGACAAACAAAGAAGTTTGACCGACATTGCAGGGTCTATAATTTGTTTATTTAAAAGTTTAGACTTGTTGTAGAAAGTGTCTCTCTCCAAGATTTATTACTAGACAAACAATTTTATTATAACAAAATCAGTTACCCACAGAAACACGGCAAATTCTTATTCTTTCAACCTACTTTTTGGCCGATGAATTTAAGTTTTTCGTGTTTATCACTTTTCAACGCCAAACTATCTTATTCCCCAAAAACATTTTTATAAAATTATCAAAATTTCTTTTCTTTTAATTTTTAATAATTTTTAACAGTTTTCAAATAATTTCAAGATTTTTTAAATAATTGTCCCAATTATTTAATTTTCAAAATTTTATAAATGTTTTACATTTTTAAAAACTATAAAATTTCTCAAACTCTGCCAGATTTTTCAAAATTTTCATCATTTTGATAAATATTTAAATTTTCAAAAAAAATATCAATTTTTAAAATTTTCAATAGTTTTTACAAATTTTGTAGTTTTCAAACATTTAAATTTCAAATCTTTCCAAAATTTTTAAAATTTTAAAAACTATTATATTAAAAACTTTAGGAAAGTTCTATTGTATATTTTCAAATACTTAATTTTCAAAAAAATTTTATAGTAATCAAAATTTTTCGAAACTTTGAAAAACAGTGCAAAATTGTTGAGTTTTTCAAAAACATCCAATATAAATTATTTTTTAACTTTTTTCAGGAATTTTAAATTATTTTAAATTTCCATAAGACTAAAATTTTCGAAAGGTATTAAAAGTTATCAAAAATTTCGTAAATGCGCGGAAGGGACGTCTGTGGCGGTTGTTCTGCAGTTTTTTTTGCCTTCATTAACATTTCTTGTTTGGGGAAAATTTAGCTTCTAGCTGCAGTTGCATTCTTTACAGGACGATGTGCAGCGTAATCGAGCATGTTTAAAGAATTCTGATGTAACGGTAACTGTTGAGAATATAAAAAATGAACATTTTTGGAATAATAAGAGTCTAAGAAAATTCCTTACTTACATGTTTAAAATGGCCAAAAGTTGTTGATGTAGTTTCTAGTTAATTCCTGCTCAATTTTCTATAAATTTCTGGTTAATTTTAGCTCGGTGTTTTGAAGCGCAATGCGTACTTAATGAGTTTTAATAATTATTAAATAAATACATCAAATGAGAAAGCATTAAAAATTATTTATTTATTAGGGAATATACCGAAAATTCAAAAATGTGGAAATAATTTTTAACTCAAACACGCATGAAAAATCAACAAATAGATGAAACATAAAAGTAGGTTACATGTTTTCTGTTATTAGAGTAATATTCGATTTATCTACTTCAGGGTACACAATTGAAATATATAAATTTGTGCTAACTTCTTTTCTGCTGATTTCAGAAAACATCGTGCCCAAATTTCTAACAGCTCATAAAATGTCTATGTACGATAAAATGACATTCAGCCTAAAAAATGTGAAGGAAGTTGCTGAATTGTTTTTGGAGCATCCAAACGTTAAAACTCTCCTCTCTTCGAACCAGCAATTCCACTTGGTCATAGTGAACTGGTCCATGAACGAAGCCCTTCTGGCCATAGCTCATCACTTCAAAGCACCAGCAATAGTTTTTAGCACCATAGGCTCTTCTCAACTCACAAACAAAATCACTCAAAATTCAGCACCTTATTCCTACATCCCCAATCTATTCTCAACATATCCAGATGAGATGACGTTCTTTCAAAGATTAAACAACGCGTTTTGGAGCATCGTTTTTGAATTGGTGGATTACTACGTGAATGAAGATCTTCAAAAACACCTCCTAGCAAAATATTTTCCAAATGCACCTCATTTAC
Source organism: Ctenicera cuprea (assembly GCA_958336395.1). Taxonomy (NCBI): domain Eukaryota; kingdom Metazoa; phylum Arthropoda; class Insecta; order Coleoptera; family Elateridae; genus Ctenicera; species Ctenicera cuprea. The sequence goes on along the minus strand of OY284486.1, from coordinate 88,847,969 downwards.
AAGAACTAATTGATAATGTTTCCTTGGTTCTCCTCAATTCCCATTACGGCATTGAAAGTCCACGACCTTATGTCCCCAATATGATAGAAATCGGTGGTTTCCATGTCGAGGAAGAGAAGGAGCTCAACGAGGAGCTGAAAAGGTTTCTAGATGGTGCTACAGAAGGATTTGTATTTTTTTAGTTTGGGTACCAACGTTAAAAGCTCTCACTTACCGGAAGAAAAATTAGAAGCAATTGTTAAAACATTTGGAAATTTGAATGTGAAAGTTTTGTGGAAATTTGAGCAGCGCTTTAAAAATTTGCCTGCGAATGTTATGACTAACGAGTGGCTTCCACAAACAGATGTACTAGGTAGGTTTTAATAACAATTATTTGCAATGCTTTTAATTGTTTAGGGTATGGTTTAAAACATTGTTTGGTGAAAGACCTTTTGATAGCAATACTGTGTCTCTTGAAATATTTATTTCAGTTCGAAACGAATTTTTTGAATCCATGTCTTGCTTGAATCAAAATTAGAGAGTGTTCTTGACATATTTGACAACAAAAAGGCTATAACTTTTGTTCTCCTATATTTTAAAACGAGAATTCCTAAATTGAACTCAATATTCCTTCCACAATTGTCAAAGGAATAATTCATATATAAGGAAATATCCAATAAAATTTCCTTTCAGCTCATCCCAATATCAAAGCCTTTGTTACACATGGGGGTCGTCTAAGCACAATTGAAGCAATCTACCATGGAGTTCCAATAATAGGCATACCATTCTTTTCCGATCAAGAATACAACATAGCGGACAGCGTAAATAAAGGCTATGGAGTAAAAGTCGATTTTGCAGCCCTAACGCACGAAACTCTTAGCAGTGCCATAAGCGAAGTTTTAAGCAATCGTAAGTGAGTAACACGAAGTACCTCTAAAACTTTCATTTACATGTGTGAATAATTCAGATACAGCGAGAGCGCGAAAAGCCGCTCGAAGATTCTTAGAGATCAACCGTTGAAAGCGTTGGATAACGCCATCTTTTGGGTAGAGTACGTGTTGAGGCAACGAGGAGCATCGCATCTACAAACAGCCGCCCTTAAACTTCGTTGGTTTCAACTTTTACTGCTAGATGTAATCGGATTTTCCGTTTTGCTTTTAGCAGTAATTTATTTAGTAGCTCGTAGGGTTTATAGGTATCTGAGATTGAAATTGAGAAACAAAATTAAGAAAGGCTAGCGTTTCAATTTTCGGAATGATAGCGTCAAGCAAACCTGGGGTAAATAGTATAAACGAAATATTACTAAAATATTTGCTTTTTTGACTGAAAATATATTTGCCGACGTAAAATTAGGAAATGTACTATATGCATATTACGTAAAATCAATTGTAAAGGTCTCAAGCAATTACATGTAAATAAACGCATTACAACAAGACGCGTAATTTACAAATTCATATCTGTAAGCATCTAGTTACCAGTACCATAAAAATCCCATAACAGTTTCTATGACACTTATGGTCGCCCATAGGATTTTTCTAAATGAGGGCAAAGTAATCAAATTTTTTATCGGCTTCCGTTTATTAAACAGGAGGGTAGGAATTTTCGAGTTCAAAAATTCGCAGAGGGTGACACACGGGAGTTAGCGGACTGGGACACGAACCAACGGTCTTATTCTCGCCCCGTGCGTTAAATTTTTCGTATACGTATATGACGTCATCCCATATAAAATTACATGCAATGAGGTTATATACGTAAACGAAAAAATTGACTCACGAGTCGAGAATAGGGGCTCTTATTGTAGCTGATCTATAGCTCTCTCTATAAGTCTAAAATTAAATAAAAATCGTGTGGCCATTTTTTAAGCAGTATGTTTATGAAAAATTCAAAACTCTAATTTTGTTTTTATTTCACAGTTTTAGTAGTTCCCACAGTTCTAGTCGCTTATAACATTGTGTAGCGTTAAGACATTTCTATTATCAAGTTTCATCCTGATCTGTTAACTCATTTTTGAGTAAATATGCGTTAAAACTTACATTTTCAAAAATGCATAGAAGGCGTCGGAGAGAAATTTAGAAGCTGAGACACAAATCAAATTGTAGCTCATTTTTAGCTCTATAACTTTACAAAATTTAAAAGAAACCGTGTTTTCAGAATTTGAGTAATATGTGTTGAAAAATTTCTGAAATTTTGCAAATTTTTGATGTATTCCTAGATTCCAAAGCTTATCGAAATCCGACCATCCGTTCGATAGCTATGATGCAGCACACATCCACATACCTACCCACCCACTCAAGAAAACTTTCGAAATCGAAATTTTAATGGAAAAATCTCCATTAAAATTTCGATTTCGAAAGTTTTCTTGAAATCAATACTGAGAATATAGGAAAGTAATAACACCAATAGTTTTCTTTTATTCCTAAAAACATTAGGGGATTACCCAACTTCCACCCTTTTCTCATAATCAAAAAAGCCAACAACATCCAACCATTGGCTACTTACATTTCTAAATCAAATGTACATGCAAGTAGTAAATTAGAGCAAAGGTCGAAACTTCTTATATTCCTCCTCCCCCCGTCAGTTTCCGCCCCCTTTTGCTCACCATTAGCCATCCTACTGTTTTCCATCTTTCCCCTTCAAACATTTTTTTCTATCGCTTCCCGTTCATGTTCCCCAAGGGTAATCTGTAGGTAGAAATAAAATGCTGCATTGTTGGTTGCCTATATTTACGATAGAGACGAATTAAATGAGATAATTATTAACATCAAACACTACCTCCTCTGGTTAGATCTGTTGATATCTATGAATGACGTAGAGTTGACATTGGTTTGTGTGCGTCGCCTCCTAAAGTTATGCAACAATTTATCATTGCAGATAAGATTTTTTTCTCTAAACATTATTATAAAGTTTCGTGTAAGTGCTAACTTTTGTTAGATACGGGCAGTGAATCGTTTTGCAAACAACCTTATAGAATAAACCTAACAAAATGTTGCTAAAAGTTTTCTTCGTAATATTATTTGCCTCTAAAATAAGTGTTGATAGTGCCAGAATCCTTGGAATATTTGATTTTCCCAGCAAGAGTCACCACATTCTCGGAAGTGCGCTTCTAAAAGCGCTTGCCGAAAGAGGTCACCAAGTAACTATGCTCAGCCCATTTCCTTTAAAAACTCCTGTGAAAAATTATGAAGATATTGAGCTAAAAGGAATGTTAGAATATAAAGATGGTAATTACAAATTATAAATTGTATATAAACGTATTTTTAGTATATATATATTTTTTTTTATTTAGAAAACATGATGACTACCATGATGAAATCATTGAATGAAGATGCATCCGTTTTGCAAAAAATGCAGATGGCGGGAAACCATATGAGGGTAATGAGCGTAATTAATGAAATGGTTTTAAATCAAACTATTCCACTTCTTTTAAAACCCGACAGAAAATTTGATTTAATAATCCAGAATTGGTTCTTCAATACGGGTTATTTGGGAATAGCTGATTATTTTAAAGCTCCCGTTATTGCTTTCAGTGGAGGTGGATCATCACCACTAACAGATAAAATTACTTGCAACACCAGTCCTTACTCCTACGTTCCGAATACTTTAGCAGGATTTCCTAGCGAAATGACCTTTTTCCAACGATTTTTAAACACAATTGCAAATTCTCTTTTTAACATTATTTCAAGTTTTACGTTTGACCCTCTTCAAGAGCAAACTCTCAGAACATATTTTCCGAACGCCCCTCCACTGGAGCAACTGGAGAAGAATGTTTCTTTAGTTTTACTCAATTCCCATCTCAGCATCGAAAGTCCAAGACCTTATGTGCCTAGTTTGATACAAATTGGTGGATTTCATATAGAAGAACCCAGAGAATTAAAGGGAGAATTAAAAACCTTCATGGACGCTGCCAAAGATGGAGTTTTATACTTTAGTTTGGGATCAAATGTAAAATCCGCTGATTTACCTAAAAGAAAATTAGACGGTATAATTAAAACTTTTTCTAAGCTTCCCCTTAAAGTTCTGTGGAAATTTGAGACTGATGCCATACCAAATTTACCTTCCAATGTTAAAATAGGAAAGTGGCTTCCCCAAAGGGATATTTTAGGTATGTTTAATTTTTTAGGTTAAAGGTCTAACTAACTAAACTAACTTTTTACTTTAGCACATCCAAATCTAAAAGTCTTTGTAACACACGGTGGTTTATTAAGTACCACTGAGGCAGTATATCATGGCGTTCCAGTAGTAGGCATTCCATTGTTTGCCGACCAATCAACCAATATTGGTATCTGCAGTCAAAAAGGCTTCGCCGTGGAGGTTTCCTACGCAGATTTAAAAGAAGAGACCCTAACCAAGGCCATTAATGAAATACTAAATAACCCAAAGTAACAATTCAAAATAATTAGATTTTTAAATACAACAAAATTTTTTTCTCAATAGGTATGATCAAAAAGCTAAGGAACTTTCACGTATTTTCAAAGATCAACCCGTAAAACCAAGGGACAACGCAGTATATTGGGTAGAATACGTTTTGAGGCACAAAGGTGCGCATCACCTGAAAACCAGCGCACTTAAGTTGACATGGTATCAATATTTACTAGTGGATGTGATAGCATTACTTATCGGAATCACTCTCATATTTATTTTGGGGAGTTATTTCGTTATTAGAAAATTGTGGAAACTTTTGTTCAGGCGAGGTTCGAATGACACCAAAGCAGGAAAGAAAAGTACAAAGAAGTCAAAATTAGCTTAGTTGTAATTAATTAAATAAACAATTGTACTGAAAAGTATTATTAAACTTTGTCGTATTTTATTAATCAAATGTTGTTTTTCTATTTAATTGTGTAATTCAGTGAAGTGTTAAGTTCATCTTTTAAGCAAAAGTTTTCAAGTATTTTATGATATTTTCACAAATTAACAACAAGATAAGTATCAAAATAATTACCAACCTGCAGAAAAATGACGAGAAGAAACAAATACGTTTTAATAACACTTATGTTAAAGTTGGAACTGTAAACAATGTTAAAATAATTACGGAAAACATCAAATAGCACAAACAGGATTAACAATGTTGTAGGTCAATATTGTAACTGATAACAAAAATAGATGAATTCTTAATTTAATTTAACTTCCTAAGAACAGAAATTGCACATCTTCAAAAAATAAATAACGAAAAACGTAAAGTAAAGATAACTGTAAAAACTGACAATACAGCGTAATTAAATATTGGCTGCATTGGCGCAGTTACGCCACTGTAGACGCATTAAGTACATGTTTCGCAGCTCGAAAGTGGGTACCTATTTATTAAATTTTGAAAGGACTATACAGAATAAAGGTGAAGCGTAGCCCACGGGTTCTACATGTTTAGTTTAAATGAAACAATTATTTCCAATTAGCTCATAGCTGGTCTGTAAGCGTACCTAAATGTCAGTTAAAGATGAAATTTTTTACATTTATAAATATCTATTTTCATTAACATATAGCAAGCTGACAGAAATGTAATTTGCCAATACATCGTCTTTAAAAAGAGATTTCGTAAAGTGTTTACACGTTCATTAAACACGTTAACAAACGCGTCTAAGAACTATAACTAACCCACACTTCTTGTAATATTGCTGTTTTACTGCCTTAGATGCAGTAGAGGGAGCAATTCGTCCGATAATAGGAAGAGTCGCCATTTTGTAACGGTGAGATTTATCGAAAAACTTTAAACACAAAAATTGTTTAGTTTAATGGGATCTTTAAAATGAGGTATCACTTTGACCCCTCGTTCTGTTTAAGATTTTTGAGATAATATTTTTCGAATGTTTCCGTTCTTTTAAGGAGGGGAGGGGGTACTAACATTTATTTTTTGTCTTCGTGTAGTACATCGTTAGAAAGCTTATTTAATGGATTTTAACGATCAGTAGCAATTTTCTTGGTACAGTAGTTCATGTGCGGTTGGAAAAAGGTTTATATAATGTTCGCTTTCTTGTTATAATTGGCCGCCATTTTGAAATGGTTTGAGCTATCGATATTTTCTTTTCTTTTAAGTTGTTGGATTTAAAAATACCTTTTAAATGAGATACGACTTGACCCATTTTCGTATTTGAAAATCTCGAGAAACCCCCCTAGCGCTCCTCCCAAAACTACCGAAACCCCAAAAAATTTATAAATATTTTTACTGAATACCTCGATTTATATTACAAATTTTTTATCTCATCCATGTAGATTCAATAGTTTGGTTGTAAAAGATAGTGCGTGGGTGGTCTGTTACACCCTGTATACTCCCACGTTCTATGGCTATTATGAATGCTATTGTATCTTTCATCTTTTTCCGGCGTTTTTCCCCTGGGCTTTTTTTTTCGGCTTTTTCCGCTGACTTTATTTCTTGATAGCTTTCCACTTGCTAATATCCACTATACAAGATTATAGTGGAAATTAGCAAATGCAAACTTGTAACACACAAATTTTATGTGATATTTTGTAAAAGAGTTTTTACTTTTTACGTTTAGGTATCTTTTATTTTAATGTTTAAACTTATTATTGGAATTTATTTTTTGGCACTATACTATATAAGTATGTGATTAGAGATTATTAATTATATTTGTAATTGCGATGATTTCACTACAATTGACTTTTATTGGTGAAACGATAAATTGTCGCACCAAACGGGTTTTTGCTAGGTAATTTTAGATTCTTGCTTAACGTTGTGTATGTACTTTGACACATGATCGGTACTCTAGGAAATATTTCCATCGCTATTTATATATTGACGAGATTACAAGTGAAGTTTGTTAGATAAATTTATTACATAAGTAATACCGCAGTAAGTTTAACAATGTTAGTTTTGGTGTTGTATAGGCACCGTTGCAACTTTATAGTGCAAATATTCTAAGAAACCCTTTTCCGCAGCGAAAGTCATCACATTTTGGGTACTACACTTTTGAAAAATTTTAGCAGATAAAGAACTTCACATTACAATGCTTATCCCCTTTTGCTTGCAAACATCTTGTATAATATACGAAGATTTTGAACTGGCTGGCCGGTAAAAAATATATACATTATTTTAGAAATATACAGAAATACCATTTATTGCAAAAAATGTAATGCAAACACTTTTGGAAATCCAAAACACGTAGAATAGAAAGAATGAGACACGCCAGAGAAAAACTTTGTGCAATTTCACTCTCAATTAAACCAATTACCTATTCTACTATAATATATGACAGACAGTAACTATGCTTTTTTCATTAAGCTTAGAATGTGTATTTCGCAATTTACCTACAGAAAAAATTGATATTTTGAATGGCAAATTTATCTTTCATTTTTTTCTTCCATTTTTTCTTGGATTTTTTCCTTGGCCTTTTTTTCGTCGGTTTTTTTCGCAGCTTTTTTCCTTCGTTTTTTGCCTCGATAGCATGAATTTGTTAATTTCCATTATAATCTTCTGTACAGTACATGTCACAGAAATTTTAAATTACATTTTCTAAACATTCTTTAATGTTTAGGTGTATTTTATTTCAATATTCTGATTTCATAGGAACTTGTTTATGGGTAGTATATGATTAAGTTTTAAATTGCGATAATTTCACTACAATTGACTTTCATTAGAGACACGATAAATTCTCGCCTCAAACCGGTTTTCGCTAGGTAATTTTAGACATCTGCTTAACTTTTTATGTACTTTGAAACATGATCAGTATACTTGAGGAAATATTTGCATTACTTGCAATAATTATTTGCGAGCAGGTTAAGTGGAGTTTGTTAGATAAATTAATTACAAGAATACCTATTATAGTAGTAAGTTTAACACTGGCAGTTCATTGCAGAGCAGAATATGTTGATACCGTTTCTGCGGCGTTGCAAGTTGATAGTGAAAACATTTGGGGTATTCTTTTCCCAAGCAAAAATAATCATATTTTGGACAGTACACTTTTGAAAGGTTTGGCAGCTAAACAACCTCAAGTTACAATGCTTAGAGTCTTTTTTTTTGCAAAAATCTTGTAAATATTTACAAAGATGTTTCACTAATTAAAATTTTAATATGGAAAGGGGAAAATGGTATATTTTAAAACTATACACGAATACTAACAATTTTTGGAACTCGTCGAATATAGAAAGAATGTGGCACGTGAGAGAAAAACTCTATGTAATTTCACAGAGTTAAAAAATTCTAAACGAACTCTTTTACAACAAAACAATAGTTTTTTTACAACTACTATTTATTTCGTAAAAAATTAGGAGGTAACCTAAAAATGTCAAAACATTATACAAGGCCACACAAAGTCAGTCTAGGCATGGAAATAACACACTAACTGTACTTTTCTGAGAAAATTATAATTAGAATGCACGATGCTAAAACTTGCGCAACTAGTTGGTTCCATAATATAGATATAGATAATTTTATCTGTACAAATTTGCTAGGTGTCTCGGTAAGTGCAGCTAACCATTACCAGATACGAGCAGTGTATCGATTTAAAGATAACCTCCTATAAACTTATTAACAAAATGTTTTTGAAATTTTTTTTCGTATTATGTTTTGCCTGTAAAATAAGTGTTGATAGTGCCAGAATCTATGGAATATTTGATTTTCCCACCAAGAGTCACCACATTTTATGATTATGAAGTGCACTTCAAAAGACGCTTGCTGAAAGAAGTCACCAACTAACTATGCTCTGCTCATTTCCACTAAAAACTTCTGTAAAAAGTTACGAAGGCGAGCTTCCAAACGAGGCAAAGAAAACGGTAAAACAAGCAAAGAAGTACTCCTGGGAAAAATTTGGAAATAAACTAGAGAAAAAACACACAAAAAATCAATACCAGTTCTGGAATGTAGTTAAGAAACTTAAAGCACACTAAACAAATAAGAAATGTAAAGAACTAAAACGGAAAATTAATAACCGACAGCGAAAGCAAATTTTAAAAACATGGAAAGTCGACTTTGCAGAATAATTTATAAAAGAAGAAAATGAAGCAAGACATATAGGAAACCCGGAAAACCTAAAACATACAGAGGAAAACAACTAAGAGGAAATGAACGAAGAAGAAGTAAAAAAAAGCCTTAAAAGAAACCTGACATGGAAAGCAGTGGACGAAGACAACATATCACTGGAACTATTAAAAAAAGGAAGAGCCGCAGTACTACAAAAAATATACCAACAAGCATGGAACACGAAAACGATACCACAAGAATGAAAACGTCTTCGAGGCCAAATAGAAGACAAACTAGAAGAAGAGCAAACATCATTCAGACCGAAGAGACAAGCGCAAGACCATATATACACGCTTAGGGCCATAATAGCACATGTACTTCTCTTTCCTAGACCTGAAGCAACATTCGACCAAGTACCCAGCCAACATAATATATGGGACGCATTGGAAGAGCTTGGGACCAGCTTAAAGCTGCAAAGAATAATAAAAATCATGTACAACACATCTAAGTCCAGTATGCACACAAGATCTGCTGCATCGTTTTAATAGCTGGCAACGTAAACGATCTACAGAGGAACGTAGAAATATGAAAAAATTGCCTACGAGAGAAAAGAATGGAAATAAACAAAGATAAGAGCAATATCTTACATATTACAAAAGAAGAAAGAGAAGAAGAAAACATATGCGTAAGAATAGATGGACAACAACTGGAACTTGTAAGCAAATAGGAATACCTAAAAGCGATGATTAAGAGGGACGGGAAGATCAACCACGATATAAGCAACAGAATAATCAAAGCAAGTAGTGTATTATCAAATCAGCAATACCCTATTAGGAAAAAGAGAACTAAGCACAAAAACAAAATTCCATCTATACCGGGTGTAAACGAAACATGGTTCATCCCCCTTTCTTTCTTTATTTATTAAGATAAACGAATGTAATTTGGTATGGGTAATATATTGCTATGATATTTAGAGGTGTTTGATTTGACTGGGGTATTGTGGTTGATGGAGAACAATTTTTGGATTGTTTGTTGCAGTTCAATTTGCATTTGGAGATTTATGAAGACTTGTAAGATTTTAATGTTCTGACTTATAAACTCAGGGTCGCGTATTTTTGCTAGAATTCCTGTTATAAATTCTAATAATTGTTATTTTTCGTATGGTACTGAAAGAAAAGAAAAACAGAACAGATTGATACGAAGACTATTTATGTTATTTGTAATTATAATTTAATTTAGAATTGTTAAAAAGGTTTAGTTTATAAAAAGTTTTAGAGTTACTTGATTTGTGCGTCGATAAATGTCAGTTAGGATGTCAGTGTCAAAATGACAAACGAATTCAAAAGGATACTGATGGACATGAGATTTAGTTGTTTGTAATAAAAATGAAAATCAAAGGAGGAAGAAAAAAGAGATAAAAAAAAGAAATTTGTTTAATTAGTTACGGCTCGTCTGTGTAAATAAAAACATAGAATTGAGATCCTCTGAAAGAAGAAAAGAGGAAAAACGAGTCTAAAAGCTAGATAACAGTAATTACGTGTATAAAAAGGAAAATACAAGAAGTAATAACGAATTAAAGAAAAATCCAGAAGAATTATAAATAAAAGGTGATCGAGGAAATTTGTACGTTTGTGATGGTATTAAAACCAAATTGGTAATAATATAAAACAGTTAAAGAAGAAGATTCAGATTAAGAGAGAGTATTTGTTGTTGCTCGAGAGGCCAGCAGAGCGTTTTGCTAGAGCGAGGAATAAGAAGACGTTAAGATAAGTGTTTATTTGTTAAAAAAAGACGATAGTAGTTAGAAAAATTTATTCATTTTCGGAAACCACATTTAGAAATTCAGTTATTTAATAAAATTATTATTTTGTAAAGTTGATATCTTTGTGTGTTTATTTCTATTTAAAAATTAATTTAAACAATTTATTTTACAAGCAAAATAACGACCCTGAGAAAGTTGAAAGAGTCTCATAGCAAGTTTAAATTTAATCGCGTGAATTGCAGACAGTTTAGGGATTGTTTTCTAGTAGTTGCAAGACCAAGCATATCATTGCAATATCTATAAAATTTAATTATTTGATAAAACTAGCAATTTTTAACACTTCCGGTTTCGCCGTAAGTGATCATAATTATCTTATTTTAAATGCAACATTCTGTATTTTTTTTACATATTTGCAATCAAGAGAAAATTCTGCATACAATAGTGCATTTCAATTGTTTTTTGACAGCATTAAAATTTTTATTTAATTTTTGTTGTTTTGCGTTAGAGTGCCATGACGGTCATAAAAAAAACTATTCCTCTGCAGCCAGGCGTTACCATAAAATTGTTTATTATCGTTTGCTGTCCAAATCCGTCGATACCGGGCGCCTTAAAAATTCAGCTAACAGTTTTTTGAGAAAAAACCAGAAATTTAAAATGAAACAATATTGGCTCATATTGTTTTTCGGAAAGAGCATTTCCTAACGGTTGCAACGATACCCATAACGCGATACTTTTATTACATTTTGAACCAGTAAAATTAGGTTTTAATTTAATTTAATCGGTGATTTCAAGAACAGTACAAGTCCAAAATCCGACATTTTTAATTATTATAGCCAAAAGTTTCTAAATACAGAGCTGCATGTAATGAGTAGAAGAACAGTACTAAAACCACCTTGTTACAGCCTGTAGCTATGGTTACAGTTTAGCATTGGGTGCAAGAACAGTACAAGTCCTGGACTTGTACTGTTCTTGCTCTCACAATGTATAAGTGGGATGTGTTACTGCTTTTTGTTTAGTTTGTACGATTTGCTGGTGACGTGTGGTTGTGTCAGCTGTCATTTTGTGATTTGGTAATTAGCAAAGTAATGAAATAAAGAGGAAATAATGTCGTCAGATGACAGTAGTAATGAAAACGAGACAAGCGGTAGGAGAAAATTATTCCTTGAGGTTTGGGAGACCACAGGTGGACGTATGTAGTGAGTGTGAACGATTGGGGACGAGATTAAGAGATAAGAGTTTGAACGATTATGCAAAAAGAGTTGCTGCAGCAGAACTTCTTGTGCATAAGAGAAGAGCTCAAAAATTTTATAAAAAACTGGAAGAAGAACAGAAATTGTCTCAAGAGGACCCTGAAGTATTAGGAATTACTTTTGATTACATGCAAAATTTGCCCCTTCCAGTAATACCTGTACAAGAAATCTTCTATTTCAGGCAGCTTTGTGTATATGCCTTTGAAATCCATAATATGAAATCCAATGCTGGTCACTTCTACATGTACCATGAAGGTCAAGCTCGCAAAGGAGCAAATGAGGTGTGCACCTTCGTGAACGATTATATAATGAACCATGTACCCAAAGAAGTACAAGAATTGCACATTTTCTCTGACGGATGTTCGGGACAAAATAAGAACAACACTATGGTAAGATTTTTATTGGCTCTACAAAGCAGTAAACGCTTCAACAAAATCAATCACTATTTTCCAATTCGTGGTCATTCCTTCCTCCCCTGCGACAGGGATTTTGGGAGTGCAAAAAGATTGATCAGAAGATGTGATCGTGTGTATGGACCCGAAGAATATGAAGATATGATTAAGGATGCCAGGAAAAAATTACCGTTTACAATAAATACCGTTTCATTCAAAGACATAATAGATTTTAAAAATTGGTGGCCTGCATATTATAAAAAAACTTGTAGAGCAATCAATAACAAGGTTAAGGAAAAGTTTGCTATATCACAGTACATGCAGTTTGTATACGATGGGTCAGCACCAGGCTATATTAAATGTTACGACTTTATAAGCGGAGCTAATGCTTATACCTTCAAGTTGCTAAAACAAAATCAAAATGTGCAGCTTCCTAAGAACTTACTTACTTAATCTTCCCCCTTTTACCGTTAGGTGTCGGGGTTGGTCCTTTTAGGTGGTGTTGTACCATTTTCTCCAAGCCTTTCGATCCTGTGTAAGGTCGGCTGCTTGCTTCCATTCCAGTCCTCTTTTCTTTAGCACTTGTTTCACTTGTTCTGTCCACGTAACACGCGGCCTACCCTTCGCTCTTCTTTTCCATTCTTTGGCCTCCCACACTGTTTTCGGTAATCTACCCGCGCACATTCTACTAATATTACCTAGCCACCTCAACTGATTGTTTTCTACCTGTTTTTGTAACGAGCTAACTTTTAGTCTGTCCCTAATTTCTGTGTTTCGGATTCTATCTAACTTTGTTACTCCCTCTATTTTCCTCAACATCTTCATTTCAGCAGCTTGTAACCTGGATTTACTCTTCTCGTTTAGTACCCAAGACTCGCTGCTGTAGGTTAGTGTGGGAATATACATGGCTTTGTATACTTGCAATTTGGTGTTTTTCGAGATTTGCCTGTTACTGAATAGTCCTTTGTTTAGTGCATAAAACATTCTCTCGGTGGCTCCAATTCGGTTATTTAGCTCGCTGTCAATTTTGCCTGTGTTTTCAATCGTGGCTCCTAGGTATTTGAACGAGTTGACCTGTTCCACCACTTCGCTGCCAATCTTTACTTTTGCCCGCACTTCCTGTTTAGCCACCACTAATATCTTGGTTTACTACTGTTGATTTTTAAGCCTCTTTTTTCTAAGGATTCCTTCCAGACTTCCAAGTCATGCTGCATTGCTCCTTCCGTTCTAGAAGTTATAACCACGTCGTCCGCAAAAGCTATTCCTCGCATAAATGTTGGCTGCAATCTTTGGTATCCTATCTGGTATTTCTTCGTTTTCTGTTTGCATTCTTTCATCGCATCGTCCATTACGGCCAGAAATAAAAGCGGACTCAAGATACCCCCTTGCCTGACTCCTATCTTGGTTACAAACTCGTTTGACTGGATGTTTCCTGTTCTCACGCAGTTTCTGGTTGTGTTATAAAAACTCTTTATGGCCTGAATTAGATCCTCGCTAATGTTTCTTTTCTTTAGGACTTTCCAAATTTCTTCTCTCTTGATTTTGTCAAAGGCCTTTTCTAAGTCTATAAATACCAGGTATAATTTTTCATTGTATTGTATCGTCTTCTCTATCAGCTGTCTCACTACAAAGATCAGGTCTTGGGTCCCCCTCCCCGTTCTAAAGCCACACTGCTCCTCTTCCAGGTTTCCCTCTAGTTCGGATCTCAACCGTTTCTTTAGTATGCTTTCATATAATTTACTGGGTATACTGAGCAGCGAAATCCCTCGGTAATTGCTGCACTCTCTGCTGTCGCCTTTTTTATGGATTGGGACTATGGCAGCTACTTCCCAGTCCTTGGGGATCTTCTTGCTATTCCACGCCTTCGTGATAACTTCCATTAATAAGTCCGTACCTTCCTTTCCTAAGTACTTTAGCATTTCGGGGGTTACACCATCGCACCCGGCTGCCTTACCTAGTTTCAGTTTTCTTATGGCAATGTCTAATTCTTCGTAGCTAATTTGGTTAGCTTCAGCAGGTCTCTCTGCCGTTTGCACGTTTTCCTCTCCTTGCATTTCATCCCCTGCCATAAGGTCTTCAAAGTACTCCTTCCAGCGTTCTTTAATTTCAGCCTGTGTAATCGCTACCTCCTTGTTTCTCTTCAGTATTTGTCTTAGTGCTTGTGGCTTATTTTCCCCTTGTCTTTTAAGTACCCTGTAAAATAGTTTCTGATTAACTCTACTTTTTTCTTCCATTTTCTGCCCGAACTGATTCCAACATTCTTGTTTGGCCTGTATCACCACCTCCTTGGCCCTTAACCTTTGCTGTTTGTATTCTTCATAACTATGCGTTGTTTTCTCGATTAGGTATTTTTTCCATAGCTTTTTCTTTTTTGCTACTTCTTGCTTAACTGTATCAGTCCACCAAGCCGTTTGCTTTCGGCCAGGTATCGTCTTTGTTGTTCCACATGCATACTCTGCGGACGTTAGGATTGCCTTTTTTAGTATTTGCCACTGGTTCTCTATGCTGTTACTGCCTTCTTCGCCTTCTGAGTTTTGTATTTCTAGTTTCATTCTGTCTTGGTACAATTTCTGTGTCTCTTTGTCCCGTAGTTTGTGCGCTCTAATTTTTTCTATTACTTTTGTGACTTTCTCAGCTGCTAGGTTACTTTCTTTCGGGGATGACATTTCTTGTAGTACGGCCAAGACCAAGTAGTGGTCGCTTCCAATTTCAGATTCTCTCTTGACCTTCACGTCTCTTATCGATTTCCTCATGCTTTTTGGCACAATCACATAATCTATGATTGACCTTTCTTTCCTTGTCGGTTCCTCTCTTGTGAACTTGTGGATGTCCTTGTGTTGAAAAACTGTGTTCAATACCACAAGATTGTTTATTATACATAAGTCCAGTAGTCTTTCTCCATTATTGTTCAACCTTTCTTCCCCAAATCTCCCTATTACGTGGTCATGTTTTTCTGGTTGGTTTCCCACTCTTGCGTTTAAATCTCCTAATAGCATGAAGTCACCATTTATTGCCTCTATCTCTCTCTGTAATTGATCGTAAAATTTCTGTTTTTCCTCTGCTTTCTCATCTTCATTTGGGGCGTACGCTACTATTATATTTAAGTCAACTTGACTTATTCTTTTTATCTTAACGACCAGTAACCTTTCTGTGATGAAGCTCCAGTTTGTGACTCTTTCTACAATGTCATTTCTTATCAAACATCCGACCCCTGCCCTGGCCCTTTCTTCTATATCAACTCCGCTATATAGTAAAACATGTCCGTTTTCCATTTTTTTGCTTCCTTTACCCTTCTTTTTGGTTTCTGTTACCGCCAGTATCTTTAGTTTTTCTTTATCAAATTCTTGAATCAGTTCTTTTTCTTTCCCGTTAATGCTTCTTATGTTCCAAGTCCCTATTCTGCACTCTTTTGTTCCATTTCTGCTTTTAATCGTTACTTTACCTTTGGTCATCGATTGTTCCCTACTCGTTTGCCTTGTCTTTGCTTGTGTCGTCGTAATTGTTACCTCGTTCGTGCTGTCTATTAGTTTTTTGGACGGGCTTCCACTATGCGGTGGTTCACCGGGTCCCAATCGTACCGAACATCCTCGACAATTACTTTTTGGTAGCTCACTGTAGCCTTCTTCCCTTTTTTCCTCTCTTCCCTGGCAAAGCTTCTCAGTTCGGCTTGGATCTTTCTTTCCTCCTGCGTTAGGTCGTTCTCGATGTATATTTTTGTGCCGCCTAATCTTTTCTTCTGTTCCATAACTTCTTTCTTCATGTTCCACGATTCTAGTTCCGCTACTATTAACTGTTTGTTCTCTTTCCCTCTGATAGCATGGCTGTCTTTCACTTTTATATTAATGCTGAGCTTGTCTTTTATAAACTGCTCCACCCCTTCGCTTATCGGGCCCTCTTCGATGGATATTCCCATTATTACCACCTTGTTTTTTCGTTTTTCTTTTTCTTGCCTTTCCAGTTTGTTCTCCAACACGGCTATTCTTGAGTCTTGAGTCTTGATTTTTAGTTCTAGCTTCCTAAGAATAAAGCTTATTCTGAACCAGTGCCTATAAACATAAAGAAAATTGATGATATAAAAAAGGTAATGACATACACGGACGGAGAGCAGCTGGAGTTTTACTATCACATAACATCTTGGGCCACCACCAACAAAGACTATGATAATAATGATAATGACGAAAACTGATTGTATTGTTTTTTTTGTTCAATATAAACATTACATTGGTTCACTGTCTTTTTTTGCGATTATTTGTCAAAATTATAATAATAGTGGACACTGCGGTCAAGAACAGTACAAGTCCACATCATTTTTCTTTAAATATATTATGTGTGGTTAAACTTAGACCGTTTATTTTTGATTTATAGAACGTATAAATAAATAAACTACAAGTTGTCTATACATTTTAAACCTATAACAAGCATAGGAAATGAAATAAACAGTTTTCTTTAATTTTCCAAAATTGACACATTCGGACTTGTACTCTTCTTGAACTCACCGATTCAACTATGGTCGTTATACTTTCAAACAAAAGAACATAACGACATTCAAAACAAAAGAAGAAAGCAGTTTAACAACAAAAACAATCACAAATTAAGTAGACAGTAAATAAACAGCAATTCAGAACATTTTATATATAATAATGTAAAATTGAATTTTATATTTAGCACGAGAAGCAGTTTAAAACATTTCCGTTGTTTTAATAGGGATTCGATTGTCTACATGCACATAAACTATTTTTCGTTTTTGTTTGTTCAAATGTTTTAAACTGATTCGCGCAGATATTTTGTGTTGCATTTTCTAAACCTTTTTTACGTTTAGTATTTCACAATTGTGATTTTGTATCGAAATTTGTTTACTGTCACGTTTGTAATTAATAACTATGAACATTTTTATACAATTGCCATTTGTATCGTTCTCGGATCAAACTGGTTCTGATTACATAGGAGTAATTTAAGAATTACTACTTAACGTTGTATGTACTTTGATACATAATGAGTCCTCTTGAAAACATTTCCATTACTAAGCTGTAACTATCTACGAGATTAGAAATGAAGCATGTTAGATAAATTTATGGAAAAAATATTGTTTCAGTGAGTACCTTGGTTTAAATGTGTTGACAGTTCGTTGTAGTGCGTACCATGTTAAAAATTTTTGCTTTGCTGTTTTTTTCTGCAGCGCTGCCAGTTGACAGTGCAAAAATTTTAGGAATATTCCATTTTCCCAGCAAAAGTCATCATATTCTAGGCAGTACTCTTCTGAAAGGTTTAGCAGCTAAAGGGCACCAGGTTACTATGCTTAGCCCTTTTCCTTTAAAAAAACTTGTTAAAAATTACGAAGATATTGAACTGACTGGGATGTTAGAGTTTAAAGAGGAAGGTTGTACACCAATACATGTTAATTTTAGAACTGTATAGGAATACATTTTTTTTTCAGAAAATCTAATGCAAAAAATCTTGGAAATGCAAAGCATGTCGCATATAGAAAGAATGTGGAAAATGCAAGAACAACTATGTACAATAAACAATTTCTTCTTAAATAATACTGCTGTTAAAGACTTGATGGCTAGTAACAGAAAATTTGATTTAGTAATACAGTGTTTTGCTTGGAACGAAGCGTATTTAGGTCTTGCCCATCATTTTGGAGCATCTTCCATTATTTTTAGTACTATTGGCTCGTCTTGGATGACAAATGGGATAATGAAAAATCCAGCGCCTTATTCTTATGTTCCGAATATATTTTTATCATTACCTACGGAAATGACATTTTTGCAGAGAGTTGGAAACACCGTAGGCAACGTAATTTTTGAATTTTATTACAGTATGTACATGCATCCACAACAAGAAAATCTTCGTCAACAATATTTTCCGACAGCACCCACAGTAAGAGAGCTTATTTCCAACGTGTCACTGATTCTTCTAAATTCGCACTTTAGTATAGAAAGTACCAGACCGCATGTACCTGGAATGATACAAATTGGAGGGTTTCATGTAGAAAAACCAAAGGAATTGTCGAAAGATCTTAAAAAATTCATGGATTCAGCTGCTAAGGGGGTTATTTTCTTTAGCTTGGGATCAAACATTAAAAGTTCTGATTTGTCTGAAGAAACACTTGAAGCTATTATTAAAACTTTTGCTAAACTTCCGCTTAAAGTGTTATGGAAATTTGAAAGAGATAACTTTCCAAATTTGCCACCAAATGTTAAAATTGGAAAGTGGTTACCACAAAGGGACATTTTAGGTATAACTTGATTCTTTGATATTGTAGCCATTAAGTGATAAAAATATATTTTAGCTCATCCCAATCTTAAATTGTTTGTATCGCATGGTGGTTTGCTAAGTACTACCGAAGCTGTGTACCATGGGGTTCCTATTGTTGGTATCCCAATTTTTGGAGACCAAGAAGCTAATGTAGCCATGGGTGTTAATGATGGCTACATTGTTAATGTACCCTTTAACAACATAACAGAAGAAATTTTAACAAGGGCCATGAAAGAAGTGTTGAACAATCCAAAGTAAGATATATTACCAGATTTTACTTGCCATTTTTTTTATTTGTCTATACTTTTAGTTTAGGATTTAATTTTCTGATTTTGTCTACTAATTTTTAGATATCGCGAAAATATACAACAGCGTTCAGTCATACTAAAAGACCAACCTTTAAAACCTGTAGATAATGCCATCTTTTGGGTTGAGTATGTGTTGAGGCATAATGGAGCCCATCATTTGAAATCTAGTGCCCTTAAACTTGAATGGTATCAACACTATCTTTTAGATGTGATAACATTCCTTCTAGGAATAGCTTTGGTTGTTTTGGCAGTAGTTTATCTAATTGTGTCAAAATTGATAAAGCTTATGAAGAGAATAATTTGTAAAGAAAAAGCAAAAACTTTAGTTAACGATTTTAAGAAAACGAAGAAGGCAAAGACCTCCTAGCATTAAATACTTTGTGATTTAAATAAATAACGTTTTGATTAAATAAATGTAGTTTACTTTAAGTATTTAATAGGTAAATAAAACAATGCCAAGTATATTGACTCTAAATCTTAACCGTATTTGCAGCACTGCGATATGATTAATAAGATTCAGAGCATGAATCGACACAATTTCAAACAAAGATATACTTTTAACTGATAAGTTGAAGCGTTCTTGACAATTTTATCAATTAGTGCTTTTGCCCATAGTGGGAACGCAATCTTTAGTTCTTGTCCTAACCATGACGTTAAAAGTCGTATTAATATTGTTGATGTTTGTGGCAGTGTTTGCAGAGGGTGCAAAAATATTAGGAATATTTCAACGCCCCAGTAAAAGTCATCACATTCTTGGAGGTATTCTCTTTAAAGCTCTAGCAAAGAGAGGTCATCATGTAACAATGGTTAGCCCTTTTTCAATGGAAACACCTGTGGAAAATTACGAGGAGATTGTAGTGACTGCATTACAGGAATTTAACGAAGGTAAGAATGTGTATAACTATATATTTACATTATTTGTGCTTAAATGAATCTTTTAATTTACTATAGAACATGGTGTTATGAAAAAGTACATACAGCTACAAAATGCATCAATGATGGAGAAGTTGAGCTACTACGGAAAGACGATGAATAGTGTCAACGAAAAGTTTTTAAATGATCCCGCTGTGAAGGACTTGTTGTCATCAAACAGAACGTTTGACTTGGTAATTCAAGTTTGGACTGGAAACTCTGCTTTTTTGGGGATATCACATCATTTTGGGGCTCCTGTTATACTGTTTAGTACTATAGGATCTTCTTTTTTAACAAACTCAATAACAGTTAATCCTTCGCCATATTCCTACGTTCCCAGCATGTTTCCGGTATTTCCCGATGAGATGACATTCTTACAGAGAACTGGAAATACTCTAAGCTGCATATTGTTTGACTTGTTCTTCCACTTACGTGGAGATCCTCTTCAAGAACTTGCACTACAAAAGTTCTTTCCCAAAGCACCATCTATCAATGCGCTGGTTTCGAATATATCTTTAGTCTTCTTAAATTCACATTACAGCATTGAAAGTCCACGGCCTTACGTCCCTAGTCTAATACAAATAGGAGGTCTACATCTAGAAGAACCAAAAGAATTGAAAGGAGACTTAAAGGAATATATGGATGCTGCCATGGATGGTGTTGTGTTTTTTAGCTTGGGATCGAACGTTAAAATGTCTGATTTGCCCAAGAACAAACTTGAAGCTATCGTTGGAACTTTTGCCCAATTACCATTAAAGGTTTTATGGAAATTCGATTCAGACGACGTTCCAAACTTATCTCCAAATGTTAAAATTAGTAAATGGCTTCCACAACGTGATATCCTAGGTAACAATGCAAATAACAAAAGTCTGTAAGATCAAACCAAATATGTTCGGTTTTAGCTCATCCAAACACGAAATTATTTGTAACACATGGAGGTCAACTGAGTACCATCGAATCAATATACCATGGTGTTCCGATGGTAGGAATACCAGTTTTCGGAGACCAAGACAGTAATGTAGACGATAATGTAAACAAAGGATGCGCTGTTAAAGTACCTTTCCAGGAATTATCCGAAGGAACTCTTACCGAAGCAATTAATGAAGTATTAAATAACCCGAAGTAAGTCCATTATTTAAATCTTTACGTGGTTTTGCCTGATATAAATTTCTCTTGCAGATATACAGAAAACGTTAAACGGCGTGGGAAAATTCTAAAAGATCAACCTCTAAAACCATTAGACAATGCTGTCTTTTGGGTAGAATACGTCCTAAGACATAAAGGAGCGCATCATTTAAAAACTAGCGCTCTTAAATTGGAGTGGTACCAATACTATTTGCTTGACGTCATTGCATTTCTTGGTGGAATCATTTTAGTCATATTCGTGGGTTGTTATTTTCTTTTGCGTTTGTTATTTAAATTATTCAGAAAGGTTTTTAAGAAAATAGGTATTTCAAAAAATGTTTCAATTGAAAAGAAGACTATGTAGAGTACGCAAAAGTCATAAGTACATGCTGTTAATTAAATGCCATTATAATAAATTTTATGTTTTTCAATAATATAGTTTTGCAATTTCAATTTTTTGCTAAAAGGAGTCGTTGAGTAACCGTACTTAGCCCTTTTACAATAAATATGTGATTATAAAGACGTTAACCTCATAATAATAATGATACCTACAAAGTTTATTAGCTTTTGATAACATGTCAGTGATGATGAACATGCAGTTATTGCGAGTGCAATGACTTTGACTGTGGTATGAACTGTTGACTGCCAATATAAGACAATAATGACTAAGTACTGCTTTAAATGAATATAGTTATGTAATAATTAAGTTATATAATTAAATGTTGTTAGCCTGAATAGGGTATGGCACGAGAAGAAGAAGCCTCTTTGAGTGTTCCGATTTCCTTTCTAAAATGATCTTGGGATGCGAGAGCGTCAGGTATAATGTCTATTCAGCGAATTCTGGTTCTTTAGCTCATTGTCCTCTACGTAAGTTTTATGGACACTATTTTATAATAGATTTTTTAATGGCCATAAATATCCGCTTTAATTCCAATTCAAATTTAAATAATGTCTGACAACTAATCAAAAATGGGAAGGAGAGTCATCCTGCTTAAACTATAACATTATGAACTATTTAAGTCCCCATCACCAAGGAAATCTGTATTGCGTAGGAAGTGTAAGTAAATCTTACTTATCGACAAAGCTTGGTGCAACGTTATCACTACTGAAATCGTTAATACAATTAATATTTCGAACAAACCTGAACATCGAGGTGTCCTGCTTAGTGTTGCCCGCGCCAATTCTGTCGCCAGCGGCGTATCCTCCAAAATTTCCTTACTACAATAATCGGCCAACAAATTAGTGTCTTCACTAACACATCAACTTTCAAGCAGAATACTAAAAATGGTTCTTAATTACGAGTTCACACTTACACAATAACCTTTACTTATTACAAGCAAGTTGAAAATGCAACCCAAACTTTTATAAAACTCCATTTGAATTACTATGATCACAGTTAAAAAGTAAGCGAACGGTATAACATAGATTTTATGAAATTGCTCCCTCATTAGCGAAATACTTAAATGAATCAATCTTGATATGTGTAATTTTTATATTTAGGACGTCTTTATATTCATCAACATTTGAGCAATGATTTTGATATAACATTATTACTTGTTTTTAAATACCAAACAGTAAGTCAATATACCATTGTATTGTAATACCTTTGTCCGAGTTGGAGTAAATTGAGCTGACGCTTAAAATTTACCTAATATTGGCAATTAGAACATGCTTATTGATTCTAGCAGTTCTATCTATCTTTGCTAATTTAGTTTTAATTAATAAGATAAGATAACGCAAAGACGAAATACTACATAAGTAAACAAAACAAATCAGTAAACATTCATTCGTAATTTTGCTTGCGTAAAGTACGTCCTAACGATAATGGAAATAAAATTATTATTTATTACGTTATTATTTTCTATAACACTGAATGTAGAATGTGCAAAAATATTAGCGATATTTCATTTCCCTAGTAAAAGTCACCACATTTTAGGAAGTGCCCTTTTAAAAGCTTTGGCTAAAAGAGGCCATGAAGTGACCATGCTTAGCCCCTTTCCCTTGAAAACTCCATTGAAGAATTATGAAGATATTGACGTGAATGGTATGCTGCAGTTTAAAGAAGGTGAGTCCATGTTAAAAGTTTATAAAATATTGTAATCAATTACCTTATCTAGACATAAACATGATAAAACTAATGCAAGAGCAAAATGTATCCTTTTTTGAAAAAATGTCCACTGCGATGGCTGTTTCGAATAAAATTAACAAACATTTTCTATCTCACCAATCGGTCAAGAACTTAATAGAATCAAAGAGAAAATTTGACGTAGTGATTCAGGTTTATTATGGAAATGATGCTAATTTAGCCCTACCTTATCTGTTTGAGGCGTCAAGCATAGCATTTAGCACCATCGGTTCTAATGTGATGATTAATCAACTAACGGGAAATTCGGCTCCATATTCTTATGTTCCTAACCTGTTCCCGCCGTTACCTGACGAAATGACATTTTTGCAAAGGGTTATGAATACTGTATGTGTGATACTATTAGAATTTTATTATCATTTTTATATGGCACCTGAGCAAGAACGCCTTCGTCAAGAAAACTTCCCCCAAACACCATCTACTCAAGACCTTCGCAAAAATGTTTCGTTGGTACTACTAAACTCACATTACAGTATTGAAAGCCCAAGACCTTACGTTCCTAACATGATCCAAATTGGCGGATTCCATGTGGAAAGGTCGAAAGAACTAAAAGGCGATCTAAAGGAATTTATGGATTCTGCTGTTGATGGTGTGATATTCCTCAGCTTCGGATCTAATATTAAAAGTTCTGATTTACCTACAGACAAAATTCATGCTATTATTGACAGTTTTGCCAAATTGCCTATAAAGATTTTGTGGAAATTTGAAGCAAACGATGTTCCAAATTTACCGTCAAATGTAAAAATTGGAAAGTGGCTACCACAAAGGGACATCTTAGGTGCGAGTTTGTCTTAGAAATACCTTTTATTGATGAAATATTTGGACTTGTTTATTTTTAGCTCATCCAAACATCAAATTGTTTGTAACACACGGAGGGTTGTTAAGCACAACTGAAG
The DNA here is from genome assembly GCA_958336395.1 of Ctenicera cuprea. Taxonomy (NCBI): domain Eukaryota; kingdom Metazoa; phylum Arthropoda; class Insecta; order Coleoptera; family Elateridae; genus Ctenicera; species Ctenicera cuprea. The sequence goes on along the minus strand of OY284486.1, from coordinate 88,824,036 downwards.
CTATATATCATGGAGTTCCTATGGTCGGAATACCATTCTTTGGTGATCAAGATAGCAACGTGGATGATGGTGTGCAAAAAGGTTATGTTGCTAAGGTGCCTTTCCTTGACTTATCAGTAGAAACACTTACTACAGCTATTAATGAAGTATTGAATAATCCAAAGTACGCATCATCGCTTATATTTTTTTACTAACACCTATCAATTAATTTTTTTGTAGATATCGTGAAAACGTACAACAACGTTCTAACATATTGAAAGATCAACCTTTGAAGCCACTTGATAACGCAATATTTTGGGTGGAATATGTTATAAGACATAAAGGAGCCCATCATCTAAAGACCACCGCTATTAAATTACAGTGGTATCAGTATTACTTACTAGATGTTCTGGCCCTTATTTTCGTAATAATTTTCACTGCATTTGGAACAATTTATGTAGTTTTACGCATGGTCGTTAGATTTTTGAAAAGAGCGTTTGCTAAAGACGATTCTTCTGAAAAAACTCTGAAAACTAAGAAGAAATCCAAACTAGCTTGATGCGATGAATTAAGGATTGTAATATTATACTTATCGATTGTTATTTATATGTAAAAACTTACGTATAGCGTAGTGAAAAATAATTAAATATTATTAATATGCATTGGTTATTTATCTGTTAGAACTTTTAACTTAATTGTTTCAATAAATTTGTGATAAACTACGAGCAAGAGAGTAAACATTTAATATTTGATCTATATATAAGTGTAAGTATTAATCTTAGTGATTGTCAAATAATTATCCAAAAAAGATTAAATTATTGTTGACGCCTGTGTTGTAAATATCTATTCAAGAACTTAAAATTTTAACTGTAAAATATAATTAACGCTAGAATTAAAATTGACATACAGGACATATTATGATCTAAAATGTTTCAGTAGTTATTGTAGTGTAGTACATTATAGGAGCCGATAGTAGTTAATCTAGAGGCCCTAATAAAAAGCCAAAAAATACATACTACTACTCTAGCTTTTAATATAAATTTATAATTTTGCTTTCAGATTTTAACCAAAATACATGTTGACTATTACATTATAAAACCTAAGGGCAGATTAGATAAACGAATTCAGTGTTGCCTTACGTAAAGTAATTGCGGTATACAGTCCAAACCTCATGACCGTACACAAATGTACGGTAATTTGAATTTTTAATAAATAATAAAGATGTGTCGATTCGAAAAATTTTTTTAATTAAAATCTTGTAATTTTTTCCTATTATTATACCACCCACATCATTACACTGTAGCACGAGGTAAAATAAAATATAAGGAGGATGAATAAAGAACGTATATGTTAGGTTACGTGAGTTGATTTCTTGATGGTGTCGGTTCTATCAAGACAGAACATGTTTTAGTTTTAACCATTGCTGATAATTATAAACTTTTGTAATTATAACCAAATTCGTTAACAGATTAGCAATTTTAATTGTGAACAGAAAACAATACTAGCGCAAATCAGCACATCCTTGAAATAGTACATTCAGTAGTTTCCTAGTCTCGGTGCTGATTAGTATCCCGACTGTCAGGGAAGTACCGACCGTCTATTTTTTTAAACTTTGTAAGCTCATCGAGCTAAGGAAGTGCCATGATTTTGGTTGCTTCCCAATCCGATCCCGCTTTCTTTGTGTCATCCTCTATGCATTTTTTATTTTGGAAATAATGTTTTTATGTTCATTAAAATGTGTTCAAAGATCCGCGTTTCAATTATATCTCATCTCATTAGAATACTACGATTCCAAACTTATGTTTTAGTTGCTGTTATTTTTAGGTAGGAGGCGTGAATAGTAGCCCCTCGCCCACCCATCCATCAGCACTATTTGTGCTTGATGAATGTCATTTTTGATCTTCAAAAAATGCCATTTTCTGTGAAATAAAAAAAATGATGATTTTTTAAACTCAGCTTTTAAATGAACTTGTATTGCTATAGTTTCTCTTTGAACCTAAGAAGTATGTAGGAGTTGATACCTCACTACTTGCTACAGTGTTGTGACCAAATGTCAGAGATACTCCGGTTTTCTCTAGTAACTGTTGAAATTAAACATTATAACATTAAATGACGCATACATACAGTTGGTTTCTTGATTTGACAGAAAAGCCTGCATATCTTATATAACAATAGCAAAAAGGTTTTTTTTTCATAAAACAAAGGGAAAACTCCCTGCGCATAAAAAAAAGTTCCGTACACCCAATCCCGTTCTTATTTACTCTAATTTGTCTGTTCCGCCCAAATTATTCGAATGTTAACTTCTCATGGGCGACGTGTTGTTATCGCAACTGCCGCATAATTGGAATAAATTTCTTGCTACTTGTTGTAACTGCTGCGGTACCAACACAAGATGATCTGCAAGTATTGTTGTGTCAGTGCTGGTGGCCCGTGGCTTCTTTTGGTTGGCAATTCGTCGCAGATTCAAAGGGGTTTTCTGTTGGATTTGCTTGAAATATGTCAAATGAAGACGTAAGTTATTAAATTTAGAGTTTTGCCGAAATTATTTGTTGGTAGCGGTGGATGAGTTAGTTGCGAGCGTGTTCGATTTTTTTTTGTTTCATGTTGAGTGTTTGATGGTTCATTAGTTTGTTCGATAGAAGAATGTCCATTGTTAATCAGTTTAAAATAAAGTGGAGGGTTATAAGGCGATAAATGGCGTAGTTATCTTCTGTATAATCAACTATCAGAAAGTTAGGTGATTATTAAGTCGCCTTTGAAGTGCGAGAAGGTTGCTCTGACGATTTTGTTGCTCCTATTAACTTCAATTAATTTCAATTCACGGCTTAGTATTGCTTTAAATGCGTGGGAGACTGCAATTAAAAAGAATGTGAATTTGCCTTAAGTTAAAAGGTCTGTGAAAATTTTTTAGGGTGCTAAAGAATTATTTAATGTTGGAGGGAGGTATTATTATTCAGTTGCCAGAAAATTCTGCTTTAGATGGTCAGTTTTTTTTAATATTCTGCGTCTGTTAGGATAATCTAAAATATCGGAAACGTTTCTTGAATGTAAAACCGTTCCAGGAACGTTATTGATATCAGTTGGTAGAAATCTATATAAAGAAATACGGCTGCAGCTGAGATTATGCAACCCAAGCGGCCGGCGGCGAGCGGCAGGTATTATTTTATTAAAAGAAATTAACTAAACACACCGCAAGAATGAATCTGGGAATAATTGTTTCAAGGCAATTAAATAGTTATTGTAAATAACACAGCAATGCAACAAAAATGATTTCTTGAAAGGATTTAAAAACTAACGACTGCATTTCATTCGCCAAAAATAGATGTGATGGACGATACTTACGACGCAATAAAAAAAGATTATGTGAAATGTTTTTTGCAAGGAAAATAAATGCTTTACCATATTATGTTTAAATGCAACAAAAAAGATTTCGAGAATAACTTTGCTAACAAAAGTAAATTAGTACGACCAATAATATCATACCGTAGCAAAAACGATTCTTTGAAATATTTTTAGAAAAATGGTTTTACAGTTTCTTAAATTGTTGCAGGTATGTTGCAGACGCAATTACAACAATCTTAATTCGTGTTTGATTTGCTAATAATTCGGTCCGAAAACAACACAGAAATGCCCAAAAAACGCTCTGTTCTACTAGATAAGATAACGTAAAAACGAAATACTACATACACAAAAAAAAACTAGTAAACGTTCAGTCTTAATCTTACTTGGATAAAGCCGGTTCTAATAATAATGGAAATAAAATTAATATTTATTACGTTATTACTTTCTATAACAGTGAATGTAGAATGTGCAAAAATATTAGCGATATTTCATTTTCCTAGTAAAAGTCACCACATTTTAGGAAGTGCCCTTTTAAAAGCTTTGGCTAAAAGAGGCCATGCAGTGACCATGCTTAGCCCGTTTCCCTTAAAAACTCCATTGACGAATTATGAAGATATTGACCTGACTGATATGCTGGAGTTTAAAGAAAGTGAGTCTATGTGAAAGTTTCTAAAATATTGTAATCAATTACATTTTCCAGACAACAACATCGCAAGATTAATGCAACAGCAAAATGTATCCGCTTTTGAGAATGTCCAATATGATATCTATTATGGATAAAGTTAACAAACGATTTATAACTCACCCATCAGTCAAGAACTTAATAGAATCACAGAGAAAATTTGACGTTGTGATTCAGAGTTATTCTTCAAACGATTATTATTTAGCGCTATCTTACCTATTTGAAGCGCATAGTATAGCATTTAGTACCGCCGGTTCGTATTCGGTACTCAATCAACTAACAGGAAATTCGGCTCCATATTCTTACGTTCCTAACATGTTCCCACCGTTGCCTGACGAAATGACATTTTTGCAAAGGGTTGTGAATACTGTATTTGTGATACTATCAGAATTTTATTACCATCTTTATATGGCACCTGAGCAAGAACGCCTTCGTCAAGAGTACTTCCCGCAAACACCTTCTATCCAAGAACTTCGCAAGAACATTTCGTTGGTACTACTAAACTCACATTACAGTATTGAAAGCCCAAGGCCTTACGTACCTAACATGATACAAATTGGCGGGTTCCATTTAGAAGAGTCGAAAGAACTAAAAGGCGATCTAAAGAAATTTATGGATTCTGCTGTTGATGGTGTGATATTCCTCAGCTTTGGATCTAATGTTAAACTTTCTGAGTTGCCCACAGACAAAATGGATGCTATTATTGACAGTTTTGCCAAATTGCCTATAAAGATTTTGTGGAAATTTGAAGCAAACGATGTTCCAAATTTACCGTCAAATGTAAAAACAGGAAAGTGGCTACCACAAAGGGACATTTTAGGTACGAGTTTGCCTTAGAAAGACGTTCTTTGAATGAATTATTTAGACTTGTTTATTTTTAGCTCATCCGAACACCAAATTGTTTATAACACATGGAGGCTTGTTAAGTACAACTGAAGCTATATATCATGGAGTTCCTATGGTCGGAATACCATTCTTTGGCGATCAAGATAGCAACGTGAATGATGGTGTGCAGAGAGGCTATGTTGTTAAGGTGCCTTTCTTTGACTTATCAGCAGAAACATTTACTACAGCTATTAATGAAGTATTGAGTAATCCAAAGTACATACCATCGTTGATATTTTTTTACCAATAGCTATCAATTTATTTTTTTGCAGATATCGTGAAAACGCAAGACAACGTTCTAAGGTATTGAAAGATCAACCTTTGAAACCAATTGACACCGCAATATTTTGGGTGGAATATGTTATAAGACATAAAGGGGCCCATCATCTGAAGACCACCGCTATTAAATTACAGTGGTATCAGTATTACTTACTAGATGTGTTGGCCCTTATTTTTGCGATAATTTTGACTGTATTAGGAACAATTTATTTGGTTTTACGCATGGTTTTTAGACTTCTGAAAAACATGTTTGCTAAAAACGATTCTTCTGGAAAAACTGCAAAAACAAAAAAGAAGTTCAAACTAGCGTAACGTGTATAAATCAGTTATATAAGTTAAGGATTGTAAAATTGTAGTTAGGGACTGCCATGTAAATGTAGAAAATTACGAATATTGAAATTGAATATTACGAGAATATTGAAAAAAGATTAAATATTAATAATTTGGATTATCTGTTACAACATTTTAAAACTAAATCTTTCAACAAATTTCTGATCTATTACGAGTAAGAATTTAAATTTGGATCTATATTTGGTTGTAAGTATTACGCTACCGATTGACAAACAACTACTCAAGAAAGATTAAATTTTTGTTGATGCTCTCTGTAAGTACCTACTCAAGAACTTAAAATTCTAAATTTGTCCTGTAGAATATAATTAAGTGTTTGTTGAAATTTGGATATCTAAATAATGGCATTATGATGTCTAAGGTATTTCTTCTCCTTCTTCTCGTGCCATACCCTATTCAGGGCGTTGGTGACCTCTCTCCTATGTGTGTGTTTACTGCTCAGAGATAGATGTTTTGCACAAACATAGGGGACCTACAGTTTAACGTGGGCTCCAAACCATGGGAAGTGCTTGCACTTTTTCTCCAGAGAGGTTTTCCTGGGGAAAATCCACCTCGCTGGTTTCCCGTTGCCTTGCGAAAGAGATCGACCGGGCCGGGCCGGTAGTCGAACCTGGATCCGCTGCATTGGTAGCCCGCGCGCTTACCGCTGAGCTACGGCCGCTCCTCTAAACTACTAGTATGTGTATATTATAATATATAACATTTTTATGGCCGCTTATAAAAATTGTACAACACAATCCAAAATAATAATTATGCCTTGTTTCTTATTGGAGGTAAATGTATAGATGTTATAGAATGTATTACATGGTTTTTGTGAGACGACATATGTCTAATTCGAATTTCAGGCAGTATAAACAAGCCAAAATTTGCTACCGTCTTGGTTTAATCTAGCAAATATATTTGGCGTAGTCCAGATCCCCTATCACTGTCCGCTTTGACTAGCACATCTGCCACCTCTTTTTCATTCCTTTTCCGCAATGCTTGAGAAAAAACAGTCTTTTAGTCCATAAATTCCAAATGTATAATTTTTTATTACTTATTATTATTGCAACCTCACCTAAAATATCTTGTTGGGGAAACCATTTAGCAATTTTCACATTTGTCATTCGTTTCAAATTTCCATACGACTTTTAAAGGTAATTTTCCAAATGTTTTAGTAAATACTTCGAGTTTTTCTGAAGACAGATCGGAACCTTCTAGGTTACCACCTAAGCTAAAATACAAAACACCTTCAGAAGCTTCGTCCATAAATTTTTTCAGATCCTTTTCGAGTTCTTTCGGTTCTTCGACGTGCAGTCCTCCAATATGTATCATATTGGGTACGTATGGTCTTGGGCTTTCGATGCTAAAGTGAGAATTTAGAAACACCATCGAAATATTTTTTATTAGCTGTTGAAGAGGTGGCGCGTTAGGAAAATATTTATGAAGAAATAGGTCTTGAATAGGTTCGTAATAAAAGTGGTTGTATAGTTCGACAACTATAGTACTTAATGCATTTTCTATCCTCTCTAGAAACGTCATTTCATCTACAGAAAGGAGAACGAGATTGGGAACATATGAATAAGGAGCTGGATTTGCTGTAATTTTGTTAGTTACCTGTAATGAACCAACAACGGTCATTACAATAACAGGAGCTCTGAAGTAGTTAGCTATGCCTAACATAGCATCGTTTAATGCCCAGTCCATGATTACTAAATCAAAATTTCTATTTGAGTTTAAAAGTTTTATCAGCAAAGTATTGTTCAAGCAGATGTCAATAACTTTCTTCGAGAGAGTTTGCAGAACTGCAGCTTTTTGGAAAATTGATTTATTTTCTATTTTCATCATTATATCCATTACAACCTCTGTAAAAGAAGAAGTAAGTATTACGACATTTATTGAGTACATAAAATTCTTTATTACTTCAACAATATTTATTTATTTTAATTTTATACGTATTTCGACATGTTCAAAAGTTTTATTAAAACGTAAACAGTTAGTTATATTTTATGAAATACCGCTTAACGATTTTTTTCCAAAACGAACCATTTTTACAACACTTTATAGTAAATAAGAACGTCAAAATAAAAAATTAAATTTGAAAAAGAATGCCACTACAAAATATTTGAAAACAAGCAAATAATACCATGTTAAAAGCGATGATTCCCGCAAACACCCAGCGTTTTTGACTAGTTCAGTGTTACCATAAATGCGTCAAAATTAATGTGTGTGATGTAGTCCAGACGAATACGACTCGTGATACGATTTTTCTTTGATAACATTGTGGTGTAAGTTAACTCGTGCTGTTTAAGATTTTTATCTTAGCTAGCACTCGTGAACTTACTTACACCAAATGCGAGGGGTGTTTCCAAAAAGCAACACTAGTTTTGTTCGAAAAGGAGAGAAAGTATTTGAATATGCTAAGAAAGTCGAGTGGTATTCGACTAGATTTTCTCATTTCCTACAGATAAAATCCCGGATTAAAAAAATATTGATTAATTATTATAGTTATAAAATTAGAATGCAAAGAAAATAACAGTCGCAATGACAAAACCACATAATTTCGTATACGCAGTGTTGATTGGTCAGAATAATGGAAATGATATAATCAGATGTATGCCAATTTACCTTCTTTAAACTTCATTATTCCCCCAATATAAATGTCTTCATAATTTTTCATAGAAGTTTCTAATGGAAAAGGACTAATCATGGTTACTTCATCGCCTCTCTTTGATAATGCTTTTAAAAGAGTTTTTCCTAGAATATTATGACTGAAGCTGGGTATATGAAACACACCCAATATTTGAGCATTGTCTACATGTATCACAGCACATAATAATAATATAAAAACCACTTTCAAAAACATCTTAAATATGTTGTTAAGTAACTGAGTTTTTAAGTTGTGAATAATGCAACATGAATTTAAAGTAGGACAGTAAAACGCAGCGTGTTTATGCAGCGTAAAATGTGAACTGGACATGGACATGTCTCTGTTGTCCCCAAAAAACATTCTCTAAATACGTAGTGGTCACCTCCACTAAGGAACAAGACATAACTTATTTTTTTAGATTTACACTTAAGTGCTATAATATTATCAGTGACCATAAAAATGTTTAAAAATATCAGTTTAACACCAATTACATTTCTCTACAGTAAAATATTGATGAAAACGGATCACGGTATTATAAAAAATAAAACAAGACAAATTTGCATAATATTTCGAGAAGTACGTGCGTCAGAAACATAAATTTAATTAACTGGAATTGGGTTCGCGGGTACTTGTGAACGACCTACGATTTTATGGGGTTGCACAATGCACAAACCTTAGAAACATCTGGATATTCCTCATATGCCCCTTGGACATCCCCGGACTTTTCTTGGACTTTCCCGACTACTTCTAACGTGTATACCACGGTTTATCTTGCGATTTACGCTCGAAAATTTTTACTTTCCCATGCTTTCGGTATAATACAAACCGTAAGTAAACAAATTAATTAAATAAATAAAAGTTTGAAAGCTTATAGCCTATTTATAACATACTAGCTGGGCCCGGTCCGCGTTGCTGGTCCTAAGTAAGCCTTTTTTGTTGTCATTTGGAAGGAACTGTTGTACTTTTGTATATTCTCCAAGAAATGCTTCGATCGAGCTTCTTGGCCAGAAAGCAATAATGCCAATGGTTCTGGTGGCGGTATCAATTGTGGTAATTTGACCTTTCCGCTCGCACAACATAATCCTGGCGTATCGTGTCGAAACCTCAAAGCATTGCAATGTTGACAAACAGTGCTCATTGTTCCGAAGTCGACCGATTCATCTGCAGCGTAATCGACTGTTGGATCGTATCTGAACGATAAACGCTCATATCGAATTGTCACGTTTGGCCGTCTGTTTTGTCGACGTTCCAAATTATTTTGTGAGCGAGTTCCAACTGAGCGAGTCGAACTCGACTGTATCCGTTGTTCCGGAGTCATTCGACTTGCCTCCAAACGCTGACTATGCTCTTCGTCAGTCTCATTGACTCGACGATCATGTCGTTGGATTGCTATGCGCGACCGCCGACTGATATTTCGACGCCTCACTGGTGGCATTTTTCCAAAGAAACTATCGCTTTGAATTCAATTATTTTTCGCAAAATTTCAATTTTCAATACGGAACGTGATACACAGCAGAACTATCAAACTGAACGTCACAATGCGGTCTTGAATAATGCCACCAATTCGTTTCGTTGATGGAAAAGTGTTTGGAGTTGTTCTACAATTGATCTTTTAACCGAATTGTTGTGTGCACAACGCTGATCGACTTGTCTTGCTGAATCGCCCATAAAATTAATTTGCAAAAATTTGTATTCACTATCCGGCGTTGGCAATAAGGAACCTGTTCGATGATATATTTGACCCTGAATCTGCAAGGTTAAATAGATGTAATATAGGTAATTTTACAGCGAAGTGTTTGTACCGCCATGTGGCTGGCAAAATACGTTGGCAGCACTGCCATTCCCCCGTACTTACCTTGAAAGTAGGCATAAAATTGTCTCGAATAACTTTCGTTGCGCCAAATGACGTCATTTGAAAGCAATTATTGTATTGCTGGATATGAGTCAAAAAATGTATAGAATCTGGCCCATTTCCGGAAACCAATGAATGGATTGGCTCTGGTGGCGGTACCAATGGCGCCAATTTCACGTGGCCACTGGCGCAACACAATCCAGGGGCTTCATTTTTAAACTTAAATGCTTTGCAATGTAGACATACAACGTTCATTGGTCCAATAGCAACGATTTTCTGTGAACTGTAATCGATTGCCAACGTTATAATTGAATGCAGCTCGATAGGGATTAAACGCAACATTTCTATTTTGTTGATTTCGATTCCATCGATTACGTTCAACTTCATTTCGCGCTTCTAGTTGCTCGTCAGTTTGACTTGCTCGTATATATCTTTGACTTGCAGCATTGCGAGTTCTGCGACCTAAGTTGGTACGTCTAATTGGTGGCATTTTGAAGAACCAACTTCAACTAAAAATAAAAAATAGACTCCATTAGTGTTTATGTATAACCATGTATACCACGTGTTAGTCTATCAAAACTTACCTATTAAATTAAACTTTTAATATAAAGCGTGATTGCGGTGAACTAACTGCGATGAACAAACAATTCTTAAAAAACTCACTCAACAAACTCACAATTGCGACGCGTGAACTGTCAAACTCGTGAACTGTCAAACTCTGGAAGGTTCAAACGTCAATTTTTTGATCGATAGATGCCGACCGATGCATCTGTTAAACTACAATTGCGGCGCGCGAACTGTCAAACGCGCGAACTGTCAAACGCGCTAAGGTTCAAATATTCGTTAAGTTTTCTTAAATTTTCTAATTTTCTGCGCAATTTTCTTAATTTTTCTTTCCGTAAGAACCTTCTACAAAGTATTAGAAAACTTAAAAAAAAATATGAATGAAATCGGTAAAGTCGTTCTCAAGTTATGGCGTGACCAAGGAAAATAGTGATTCATTTTTATATATATAGATAAAATTTAATAAACACATCTTTAAATGAAATAAATATCACGAATTAACTAAATTCATGATAAATTCGCTACAGATAACTAGCAAGTATATAGAATTCAAATATATACAATTAAGAATGAATCTCTGACAATGATTTTATTAACGAAAAATCAGTGTAATTATAATGTTCAATATCTTCAAACATTTGGCTTCCAACTGAATCCTTCTTACAGTATTTTATCGAGCTTCTTAGAGTCATCAGCACATACCCAAAACGGCCAATATACGGAGTGATCGAAAATGATTGAAGGTCACGTGACCACGATCTGGTCCCAATATTATCAAAAATGCGTTTCGATGTGTCCGCGAACCTGTTGTTTATCAATACTTACATCCCTAGAATCCATTAGCGTACGCGCATTCAACCTGTCAAATGTCGTAATAATAACAGTTATTGTTTTCTTTTGTGTTATTGTTCTCGTTTTTGTAATCCCCACGTTATAACAGTTTTTTTCAAAACTCAAAGTTTGTATTCGTTCCCTTTATTATGTAAGACAATAAAATTACAAAGTTTATTTTAAATTAGGGTGATAACAGGTGTGTAATTTTAGGTTAATATGGTGTTTACAATAGAGCATGATAAATTTATTTTGGAAGCGTACTTTAGATCCGGAGAACGTGACCAAAATGGTGTTTGGCAGTACTCTTATCCCTCCTGTTTCAATCAGTTCCAAGAGCATTTTCCCAACGAAGCAGTTCACTATGAAATTTTTAGTCAACACGTTCGTCGTATTATTCAACGGTACCACGAAACAGGCAGCGTCTGCAAAGGAAAGTCTACGGGCAGGTCATCTGTACTTACCGAAGACAGTGTACATGATATTCAGCAACGAATGGATGCAAGTCCCAACAAATCGAGGAGGAGTTACAAGAGGCCATAGTAAATGCCGTGAATGAAATCACAGCGAGACAGTTAGTAGCCGTTTTTGAAAATATGAAGCGCAGCTGCCGTCAATGTTTGTTTAGACAATGATGGAGGGCATTTCGAGCAGTTATTGTAACAACTATCTTACAAAGAATTTTGTTTTTGTATTCATTTAAATTGTGTTATTGAAAAATGTGTTTTTTATTAATTTAAACTGTTATTAAATTGTTAAATTGAGCAATTATTGTAAGCAACAATCAAGAAAAATGTGTTTTTTTATTAATTAAATTGTGTTATTAAATTATGTTATTAAATTGTCTTGTTTTTTTAACCTATATGTTAACTTTTGGAATATAAAAATTTACTAACATAAATCGTAATTTACAACAAGAAAGGTCTTTAAAAGTCCCTAACAGTAATTATTTCGCTAAAACAAATGGTGCACCAACATTCATATAAAGAACACGCCACCCATTTTTAAATTTCCCGCGCTATTTAAATTACCATTGCTTTGTCCGGCACGGTCTTTGCTGATAGTGTGCTCGCTCTCAGGAAAATTAAACTTGTTTTGAAGAAAGCGCACCTCTAACATTTTATGATCATTAAAAGAATATACAAACTTCAAGATTTATCACATAAAAACAATGCCGTTAACCTTCCTGACCTGTGATGTCTTTGTTCCAACAAAGTTACATATAAATTAACAAAGTCGCACTTACATTTTGAAAACAACATGAAAGTGATTGTTCTCTTGAGTTTGTTCTGCACATCACGGCAGGTAAGAAATTTAAATATAATTTATAGGTTTTATATTTAAAGTTGATTTTAGTAACAAAATTTGTTAACAATGTATTGGTGTAACTAAACTTTTGGTTGCGTTTACAACACTTAAAATTGCTAAGAGTATATGGATATACAATCATACATTATAGTTAAACAGAATAATCGATGTAAACGACATACTTAACAAAGTTATACCCAAATACCAGTATAAGACGATTTAGCTCAACTTGTGCCTACTTCCTGTGTACGTCTCGTTCAATTTATGTTAAAGTATTTAAAGTTTTATTATTTGGTTTAACTTGTTTACTTACTTCCTGTATGGAGATAAACAAAACTCTGTACATGCGGGTCAATGTGTGTTAGTTTATACAAAATTATCATAAATAATACAACGAGTGATTACGATGTTTCGATAAAATGTGAATCTTAACTAGCATGAGCTAACTTACACCACAATTTTATCAAAAAAAAAATCGTACCACGAGTCTTGACTGTATCACTCACATTAATTTTGACTAACACTGAATTACTCGGAAATGCTCGGCTGTTTTTGAATCGGCGTTCTTAACATGTTATTGTTTGCTCGTTTTCAAATGTTTTGTAGTGGCGTCTTTTTTCAAATTTAATTTTTAATTTTGACGTTCTTATTTACTGTTTTGCAGAAAAATCGTTAAGTGGCTTTTCATAAAATTTTGAGGTTACTACATTATGTTGGTCTAAGATTTTGGTTCTTATAACCTGTCAAACAAGATACAATTAAATGTAAATACATATTTATGTTTTTTAATGCATATTAGCATGTTAATAACATATTTATTATAAGTGTGCACTAAAATTTGTGTCGGTCATGATTTGAACACTCACGATTCATGTTGGATGACATCGTTGTCACCGGTTACCGTCGACGTTTCTCCAATTTTGTATTTTGTTTGTAGACGAATGAAACAATTATTGTTTTTAATTCATAAATTATGTTATAATTAAATATGATACTTACTTCCGATCGAAGCAATGAAAAACTGTATTAAAATAATAATAAATATACCTAAAAGTCAGTGCACATCAGTTTTAAACGCGTTAATTTAAGACTTATAAGCGATTATCCGAAGCTACTATGAGTTTAATCTTTAAACAGCGTCATGCAGTTTAATCAGTATAAAGCAAACGTGATTGGATCATTTTATGAATGGAGGATTTTGTGAATAGCAGACACCCCTTTGAGCGGTAATAAAACGTTTCTTTGTCGCAGATTATTACATCAAACAACAACGGTGTTTCTACAGACCTTTCGTAAATTTCTCATCGTAACATGTTAGCCGAGGGCACCATCAGCTGGACGTCGTACTATGAATAACCAAATTTATTAAAGTTTAATAAATAAGAGAAAACATGTTTGTGTGGCCAGTTTTTTAGCAATAATTTTTTTAAGTTTTCAATATATGTTTTAAACTCCGCAGCTTTTAGCTTTTCGAAAACTTTTGTCAACAGTAACATTGTGTATAAGCCTATAACAATAGAAAATTTAAGCCCGATCTGTCAACTTGTTTTTGAGTAATAAGGCGCTTATATCAAAGTTTTCAATGTAGTGGCCGCCATTTTAAAGTTAGAACAACCTTCTAGCCTTTGAAGCATTGGATATGTCATAAGGTCTTCTATACCATTCTGTATTTAGATTTATAAAATTCTGCTTAAAAAAAAATGCTACTCAAAACACATGTCCAACTTCCGCTTTCTATTTTTTTGTCCTAAGGTTTTCTTCCAGCTTTAAGAAATTCTATTACTAAAATAAAGGTTCACACAGAAACATCCGTTGTAGTTTCTAGAGATTCAAATCATATATTTCCGTCAAAATCTAGAAATCGAACATTTTAATTATTAATTGTTATTTTTAAAAATAGCTAGTTATAAAAAAAAAGAATGGCATAATCTACGGTATACGCCAATAATAGCGCCTTAATGATTTTTATCCAAAATATCATTATAAAAGGGCTGTAAGGGATTGCAGAATAACACAAAGGAACGATATTTCCCCCTTCTTTAATAAGTAGTAGATTAAGTTGGGGATCCAAGTGTTGCCGCAATAATAACGCCGTTAAAAATAGCGCCAGCAAAAATAGCGCCGGTCAAAAATGTCGCCGGAAAAAAACAGTTTTTGCCGTCGATTTTTTGTTTGCGCAATTTTTGCCGAGTAGGTACGTTGTTGTCTGGCGACATTATTGATGGGCGCTACTTTTGGCGGTGCATTTTTAACCGGCCTTATTTTTGCAGGCGCTATTATTACAGGCATAATTTTTGACTAGCGACATTTTTAACAGGCGTTACTTTTGCTGGCGCTATTTTTGACGGCGCTAGTTTGACCCCTAACCTAGTCTACTGCTCATTACAGAAGGGAAATTTCGTTTCTTTGAGCGATTTGATTCTTCCGTTGCAATTTCTTACACCGCTTTACTGAACTTTCCGATCCGGGCGCTTTTACACCGTCCGATCCTACTCCGACACGATGCCGACATCCGATATTGGGGCATCTAGAACATATACAAGAAGGTCCGTAGTTCAGTGGTAAGAGCGCGGGGTACCAATGCAGCGGATTCGGGTTCGATCCCCGGCCCAGTCGTTCTCCCTCGCAAGGCAACGGGAAACCAGCGAGGTCAATTATTTCCCAGGAAGATCTCTCTGGAGAAGAAGTGCATGCACTTCCTGTGGTTCGGAGCCCACTTTAAACTGTAGGTCCCCTATGTCTGTTTGTGCAAATTATCTATCGCCGCTAACCAAACACAGACATAGGTGAGAGGTAGCAGACGCCCTGAATGGGGTATGGCACTATAAGAAGAAAAAAATACACACAGCGCTTATTTAGACTGCATTTTGCTACGCTTATAATGCACGTACATATTTCGTAGACACGAGGAGAAGATTCTTGATACAGTGCAGTACTGAAGAGTATGAAACTAATTGTTTATTTTAAATTTTTAATGGCCATAGTTGGGGGAGCCTCACAGTACTTGTGCACTAGGGCTTCCAAGTACATTAATCGCCACTGATAATAGACAAAAAATGTTGTTTATCGTATTTCACACTTAGATCAGCAAGTAAAATTCACAGATCCTAAACTTTCAACAGCAGCTTACGTTCAAAAGTAGAATACTCACGTATGCATAGTAATAAAATACACCACTCGAATCCACCTAACTTATGACAGGTATTGCACCCTCGGAATTCTTGTGTGTTTTGTGTTTTGTACATTTAGGTGGATCAAAAAACTGAAAGTTTTTTCCGATTTATCATTGTGCATTTTCAAATTTCCTCTTCCCCCACTGTCTTTTATAAATGTAAACATAAGTTTAACAGTTTATTTTAAATCTTTAAATGTTTGTTTGTAGGCTGAAGATTTATTTGAAAAATACGAAAATCCCGCAGAAATTCCTACTACCACAGCCGCAGGTGATATTTCGCCGAACCTAAAGCAAAAATGCGTGATGGAAACAAAACTGCATCCTAATGTTTTTGAAGAATTGGATAATGGTATAGTTCTTATTGAAAATAATACAGAATACGCCAACTATCTCAGCTGCTACTGGAAAAAGAAAAACTTGCAGAACCAAAATGGTGCAATAAACTTGACTGAACTGGAGAAAGTTGTGGAATATGCTGTTAAGATGGCAATTGATTTATCCGACGTACCTTTGATTAATACGTGGCCAATTGCAACCAAAATTACAGACGAATGTAAAACCATTCAATCAAAAACTCACGGTGAAAAAGCCGTAAAAATGAGAAATTGCCTGTTTGGGAAACTTTTACATCAAAGAAATGTAAGTCAAAAACTAGTATTTTTCTTGTTCAAAAACGTTTTTGCAACAACACCATTTGGCATCCTCACCTAAAAAGATTTTCAGGCTGTAACCAACTGGGAAGATTTTGAAGATATACCAAATTTGGATGTTACTGAAGAAGACTGTGTTAATGAATTAAAACTTGATGGTTCTAAAATTGAAGACATCAACAGACACTACGTTGTTCCAGAAAATATTACCGAATTCAATGATTTCCTGGCTTGTTATTCGAAAAAGAAAATGTTATGGATAACAATGGAAATTTTAATATTTCAGCTCTTCGTGTAAAGCTTGACGAGGTTGTTCAACGCGAAATTCTTGCGCGAAGTCGCGCTATTTACTTAAGTGATATTATCACAGAATCAATTGTAGAAGGCAGTCAACAAATAATTGGAATAAGTGATGGGGAATTGGTTTTAAAGGTGCAGAATTATATTTTGAGAAGAATGCCTTATTTTAAAATAATGATATAACTTGTTTAAAGAACGTGGGCAGAAAATTGTTGAATATAGAAAATTAAATAACATTGAGTAAGATGAGGTAGAAATACGTAAACGCATAAGAGAAAAACAGTTGTAACACACTCTGGCAATTAAATAAACTAAACACAATACGAGTCACCCAAGCTTAATTTTTTTCTTTGCTGTTAATTTATTTATGTTTACATTATTAAGGTTTACAATGCAGTTGATTCTGAAATTGTATGTAATCATAAAAAAACGCAGATTCAAAATTACGTGAATTGTACTATCAAGTGCATCGGACGTACTATGAACAGCTGAGTATGTCACAATACAAGCTGTAACGTTCTAGTTTCTTTTGAATCTCATCACTTCATCTCGTAGTTAATTTAGTAAGGTTATTTTATCTGTTTTTACTTTCTTATAATTTCATGAAAAGTCGAGTTTTGAACGGAAATACATGTTTGGGCCATCAGGAACCACAAAAAATTGTTTTTAAAACATGCCTGTCTGTGGGTGTGTTGTGCGTATGTGACGCCTCATAACTCCGGAACAGATGGTCCGATTTCGATGAACTTAAAATATGTAAAGTATATCAAACATTCATCTAAAAATAAGCTTTATAAGCTTTCCTGAAGCGGAAGCGGCAGTTGAACATGTATTTTGATAGCATTTTTTTTTCTGAAAACGAATCTTGCGTTCATTCATTTGTATTTGCCCGTTGAAAGATCAAATGAGTTTTAAAGTACACTACTGCGATTGTGATAATCTAGTTGGTATTCCGGGCCTGCTAACATGAAAAGGTTTTTCGCGGTTTTCTCGATAATTTTGTTATGCAATGGTATGCAATTTTTTACCATTGAAACAAAACAATCATTATATATCGAGTGAAAAGAAAAATATAGGTAGAGTGTTACTTGAAAAATACAATTGCGTCAGAGCACATTGGTCAAAAAAAATCTTAAGCCTGCAGACGCTGCATTTTAAGTCGTGAAATAAAACAATCAAATCAAATACTATAAATAAACATTGTAACGTTTTCAACGCTTTCAGACGTTTTCCGTGTAACGTTCTCGTCTTTACTACGTTCGAATCACGTTAAATTATTTATATTTGTTTCGAGTAGCTTCAGGGAGTTGTCCAGGGTTCACCTGGGTTACCAGAACCTTTCAATAATGTACAAATCGGAAACGGGTTAAATTAATATCAGTATAATATATATAACTATGTACAATTTAACTAAATGTATGTATTCACTGGAAAATAAAATTAAGTACTTCAATTTGTTATAAATAAATAAAATATTAATTTCGGAAACGCTGTTTTAATACGTCTTGTGGCATCTGAATTTCGGCCGCACTCTGTATGGTACGGTTTTTTCCGAATTCGCTCTGGACGTCTGGGTACGCTGGCGCGTCAATGGCCTTGTTGGTTTAAAACGCCAGTCTCTGCGCTTGTTATTGGACGAACGGTTGGACGGGTGTTTTGAAGCCTAAACAAAATTAGTACGTTTTCGTCGTGCATTCTGTATCAATACAGGACGAATAAATTCGGGAACAGTTCATAAGTGTCATTAAACGTTTTAACGGTAGTTTCTGACTTTAAAAACAACGGTTACCAATATAGTACAAAGTAGTGACCTTGCCTGCAATTACAAAATGTAAGTGAAACAAACAATGCTAGTTTAAAATACTTTCCACTAAAATCACACCTGTTGATTACGCTTTAAACAACCAGGCTGCGTTTGGGTATCAACTATTCGTTGTTTTATCTGTTGCAGGGAGTATTATACTAATTGGTTTAATGAATGTTAACTTCTTTCGCCATGCGATGAAGTACATTTACGGAGGGGTAAATTAACCACAAACTACTGACAGTTTCGCCTAGTACGTTTGGAAATTCCCCAGGATAACACACCTCAAGATTCTTAGGATTTTGCACCCCGTAATCTGAGATTAACATCGATTTCCCCTGTGATTTTTCACCCAGGAAAAAGTCAACAGTTATTTAGCAAGATAGTGAACTGACAATACTTGAAGGTCCTACGCCTCCAACTTTATCGCTAATTCACTACGGAAGAAACAGTTGGCCTCTGAAGCATTGAACACCACGCTCCAAGAGTTGACTGTTAATAATTACTGTCCTCTGACATAAACAGGTTCGTACATTGAAAGTGATCTCAAATCGCAACTGATAAGTTTTAACGCAACTTTTAATTTCAGGTAAAAGTGATTCGTGAACTGCACTTTAATACTTGCCGGAATTTGGAACATGTGAATGCAAAACAGGCTGGATCTCTCGGATGTCGGTATACTGGTAACTGGAACAGTAATAAAATAATTACAGCAATTATAATTCAATTGACTGCTTGCACGGCTGAACAGTTCGGTTTGTTTTCAGTAAAACAATTCGGAAACGGCTGGATTTTCTGGTATGAATTCTTTAACTACTTTTAAACTGTATTTATTTAAATGTGAACTCAAATACACAGGCTAAGTTCAAACTGTATATTCGCCAGCCAAGCTAGCGAATTGTTTGACCGGACGGTTTGACCCCACGGGTCTGAGTCTCTGGAGGAGTCGGATTCCTCTCTCGGAGTCGGAGTCGGAGACTGTGTCCGACTCTCTGTGGGAGTCGGATTCGAAGACTGTGTCCGACTCTCTGTGGGAGTCGGATTCGAAGACTGTGGATTCGGCAGCTCCTTTCGTTTTTATAGCTAACCCAGCTCAGCTTGCGGTTCGACTGTCGCGCATTTCCCTCTCTGTTTGTAGTGGGAGATGTCATCGCTCAGTCATCTGAGATGGGTCGGTACTAGAAGCGCCATCCGCGCCTTTTTCGTGAACTAAGGGCGGTGTTCGTCTAATTAAAATTGTAAAACTACAAATACGCGAATTTTGCGCGCTCTATACTTTGAATACAATTTTACCCTGTCACAACATAAAAAGAATAAATAAATAAGATAAGAAAATAAGAGTACAGACAGTAAGACTTAAAGTGAGCAATCGTAATTGACCAAACTACTATGAACACCAAACACAAAAAATGCTGTCAGTAAGAGTAAGAGGCAGGGGACATAACAAGAAGCCAAACGTTTGAAAATTTTCAAATATACATATACTGCTCAAAAACTGACGACACGATTTTTTTTCAATTTTGTTGTTTAATAGGTCTATGTTTCAGCTAAAATTAGGTTCGTGTCCCAGTCCCATAATTTCCTGTGACATCTTCTATGAATTTTTGAAAATGTAAAAGTCCTAGCTTTGTGTGTATGCGTCTGTATGTCTCCGTGTGCGTGTACGTCTGCGTCTGTTTGCGTGCGTGCGTGCGTGTATGTGTTCGTGTGTTCGTTGAGATTCTACATTTAATTTTAGATAAGTATTAACGTACTATGATCTTCAAATTAGTTGTTTTCGTTTTTGCAAAAATTTTGACATTTGTAAATTAATATTGCAAAATTACTACTTCAGATACCAAATTTCGCAGACTATTAACACAATATAAAGTACTATTTCCTAAACCATTGAAAATAGCAAATATTTTTCTTAATAAAAATTGTTGGAAGCCGAAACAGATTAGCTACTTTATCCCCCACTCCACACTTTCCTGGTGTTTTTAACATACCGCTAAATAATTTATAATGTGTTGATGGTCTGTGCAGGAAGAAAATCAATACTCTCCTTTCAACCAATCAACAGCCAGATAAAGGAGCATACCGTTCCGGAGGGATCAACAGCTAGTGGCGTATCGTTCCAGAGAGTAATTTTGCTTCATTGTCATATAATTGTTGTAAATAATATAATATAATACAATCACATGAAATACACAATCAGATATTTGAAATTGTATAAATAGAGGTAATAATGAAAATTGTATATAATTTTTATTTACAGTCTTCTGTTTATTTCCTACAAATCCTGGATTTTGAGTTATTTAAGAGAATTCAGCCTTTTCTGGACATCCAGTTAAGGGGAAAGTTGACCTGTTACAACGGTACCTGAAAATACTTTAGTATCATGTAGTATCTTCTTAAAACATTATTATTATGCATCTATCTTGTCGGGTCAGTAGCAAGAAAGATGGGATGTTATTGTAGTCAGTGCTGGGGCGTAACACGTAAATAATAAAATATTTTTAAATATATGATAAATAACAATATTTAAAGTATAAGAAAGTTCAAGTGAAGTGCTTTGATAATTTTTGAGTTAGCGTTAATAAAAAGTAACGTAACGTAAGTTTTAAAATTTGTAAAAATAATTTTTTGTTTACTTTTTCCTTGAAATTCGTCGGTGAGCAAATAACAAATTTTTTAAATTCAAATTGTTGTTCAAAATCGTTTCACAATGTGCGTCTTTCTTATCTTCAAATATTTTCATGTTTTTTTTTCTGTTGATTTAAAGTTTGTTTTTGAATAGGTTAAAAACAACGCAAATTCTGAGCGTTTACCAATTAAGATAGTTGCTATCACTTATCATATATTCATAACCTTTTGCCATCTATCGTGCATTCATATACCACAAGGGTCCAAGGGAATATCTCGTGGTCGTGACTATCAACTTAAATTGTATGTGTATTTCAGTTGATAGTGCAACTGCCGAACAAGCAATTATGAAGTCTATCGTGATTTTTGGTTTATTTTTCACTTTTCTGCAGGTAAAGCATATTAATTATTGTTTAAATATTAAATATCTTATTTCTGAAAAACAAATTAAAATAAACTAGTTAAATATGTTATTTTATATACATATAAACATAAGAAACTTGGTATTTTTATTAAAGAAATATTTGAGGGTATACAATAAATTGTTTTTATTCTACTATTACAAAATTAAAACATAATTAAGAACTTTATTTATAAGTTCGAGCTTTACTTCGTTGAAGTTCATTTTAATTTATTGTAAGCAAAACAATTCTTAACTTCAACAGGTTTTGTATTTTACCTTTATACGTATTTCAACGTGTTTACACAATACAAAAATTGCTGAAGTTAAGAATTGTTTTATTTACAATAAACATTAAGAACTATTTATTTACTACAATGATTTTTTGATTATGTAAAAATTTTATTTTTCCAAGTAAAATTGAGCCAATACATTTTGGGTCATTTTTCATACAACGTATTCAATGACTTATTCTTTTACAGGCAGTACAATCTGCAGCTATAAACCACGTTCTGCTACCATTAGATGCCCAGCAGGAAGAATGCATAAAGGAACTACATTTAGACAGAGAAAGGACAGCACTTCTTAGCACCCAAGAGTTTCCTCCAGAAAATGATCAAAGCTTTAACGAATTTTTCAGCTGCACCTGGAAGCGTCAAGCATATCAGCATCAAGATGGCCAGTTAAATTACAACGCTCTTGAAAAAATGCTTTTTGATGCTTTGGCAGAACAAGCAGGATCCAGTAGATCTGCTCTTAAGTTGGCCAAAGAATTCGCTTTTGTCGCTGTAAATGATTGCAATGGTGTACGGGGAAATTCTCACGGCCAAACTGCTATAAAAGCGCACAATTGTATGTACCGAAGGTTATTGCGACTAGCAAATGAATATAAACAATTAAGTGGAAGTGAAACTGATAAGGTAGCCTAGTTTAGATTTTAAATTTTTAGAGCAAACGACTAATAGTATTTTGGGCTGTGCTGTCTGTGTTAAAGATATTTTATATTCTCGAATATTTTTGTAGTTTTAAATATTTAAAAATAAATTATACTGATAAATACAAGGTCGATTACCCTACAACGTTTGGTAAATGATTGATCATTGTGCTGCTAATGATATCACTGCTTAATTATAAAAATCTCGCAGTTAAAATAAAAACATAAATTGAGATCGAGTTTGATATCCCGCAGAAACAATTCCACTGATCTTTTGACTTAACGATAATGATATATTCATTGGAAAACTACACTAGATTACTAAGAACAAGAAACGAATCAATATGAAAGTGGTTGTGCTCTTAAGTTTTTTTTACAAATGCTTGGAGGTAAGAAATTTTAAAAATGCCTAACATCATTATATTTAATATTTAGCTTAAAAAAGTTTTGTATTAAATATAAGTTATTTCAATTAAATGTTTTGCAATAAGTTATGCTGAATATTTAAATGAAACAAAGTTATATTGTAGTGTCTATATTAAGGACAAACGTTTAATACTCAGAAATTTTTTTTTTGGATCACATAAATGGAAAAACGCAACCTGTTTTAAAAAATGGTACAATACGCATTTTAGAGCTTTTGCGATGCCACAGTTTTTATATGTATGTTTTTATATGTATCAAAAACTATGTAATTTATAAAAATTTGTATTCTAGAACTGAACTTACCATCTCTCTCTACCTCAGATCTATTTCGTTTTCACACGTCATGAAACAACGCAATTAAATACTCCTAGCTAAAACTTAAACCTTGTATTCCATTATTACAAGAATGTCCTAAATGTGACTTAACGTACTCTCTTAAGCGCTAAGTCTTGATTACCAATAATAAAACTGTTTTTTTAATTTTTCTCTTTATAATATAGTTATGAAAGAATATTTTTTTTATTTATTATGAGACACCTAAATTCTAGGAAAAAAGTCCTAGGAAAAAATTACTTGAAAAAAAGTCTTGGCAAAAATTTGCGGAAAAAAAGTTCTATGGAAAAAAATCTTCAGAAAAGATCATTGGATAAAAATCCTCGGATAAATGCTAACAAAACTCGTAGAATGCAAGATTTTTTAAGAACAATTGGACGTCGATTTATTTATGTTTTCGATTTGACTTTTTAGTTCAGTTTTATGTAGGTATATTATTTATAATTTTAAAGTGCTACAAATATAAGTTAACCCAGATTTCTTGAAGTGGGGTAATTTAGTAAAGAAATTATTATGATTTTTTGTTTAACTGCATACTTTAGTTTATAAATCCATCAAAATTAAAATTCTGAAACAACCAAAAACAAATTACTAAAGTGTTGTGGCTGGATTTTTTACAAAGTCATTTTCGTAAGGATTTGTCCAGGATTTTTTCCGATGAGTTTTTCTGTAGGATTTTTGTAAAGGTGTTTTTTCCAGAATTTTTTTTCGAGGATATTTTCCGAGGATTGTTTTCCCTCCATTTGGAAATAGGTAGCTAATATATTTACAGTAACTACAGAAAATACTCAAATTGACCACCTTTAACTGCACGACACTGTCTTATTAATATAGGAAACAAAGCATAAAAATAGGCAAATGCTGATAAAAGTTCCAGTAAAGCTGAATTTTTGTATACACCTTCATTAGGGCCTAAACAAAAAATCCTTAAAAGTCCCGAGCTAAAGTAACACTTTTTTTACAGAAGTGGCTTCAGTATGAAAAAATATCAAAAACAACAAATAAAAGCCTAAAAAATTTTGCAGTTTTGCATTTTACTAATGACACAGCGGGCGTGAAACCCGTATTGACTCTTTAAACACTTGTTCGGTTTTAAAGATCCCCGCAGTATTTATTGCTTTTATATTTCTTGAAAATATTTTTTATGATCAGCCAGGTAGGACACTAAAGTAGTCAGGAGTAGCAAATTTGAACATTTCTTTGTTTGTAATTTTGTTCTCAACTTTCGTCTCTAGCGGGTTACTATTAAATTTTAACATTCGTATAGACGCAATATTAAAAACGTTCAAAAATTAAATTTGGAAAATAAAATTTTATGAAGTAACTACTTAAAAAGCATTGCATGAAAATTTGTTTTCAGTACGTGATAAAATTGATTTAAAATGGTGTTATATGGAGTTAACGTTTACGCCGGACTCGTGCTCTATCCATGCTTTTGACTAACTCTGTATATTTTTCTACATTTTTACATCATCATATTTATTTATATTCACAATTTAATATATTTTAGTCTATCTCGTAAAATAATTAAATGTCAGCTATCTAACAGAAATGATAATCTTTTGGCACGTGACGAATCAGTGTTAAATAATAGCGGAGGTCAGATCCAAACAGAAATCAGAAATTTCAGATTAGAAACCAAAAGTTGATCTAACAAACATGACGTTAGTGATTTTTTTACCTATACTCGTCTACTGTTTACAGGTAAGCAAAGTGAATACTTTTAATCAATTTCGCACGTGAAGTAAAATTCTGCTGAATATATATTTTATATTTCGACTAAATGGTGTTGTTTGCAAATGTTAGTAATCATCTGAAAACTTTCATAGAAAGTAAAGTTCCATGAAACTGCAGCTTCTCTTTCTACATCTTACAGGCACGTAACGAGAACCTTTTTGGTAAGGTGGGCCACTGCTAGGCCAAAGAAAACGTAGGTAGGCCGGGGTCTTACAACAATTTTATCAACAACCGAGTAACTTTTTTTTACCATTAATTATAGGAAAGAAGTTATAACACAAAACAAGGTTTATGCTTTCTCCTGCAACTTAGTTTTCACGTGAAATTCTTAAGTGTTCATACAGGGGGTGTAAAAAGTTAGGTTTCTTTTTTATTTTTAGCGCAATTTTAAAATAGCATGTTACTTCTAAAAAAAGGAAGGGCAGATATGAAATTTCAGCAATAAAAACAATGCCACAAATTAAACACTCGGTGTAAAAATGCGATAAATGAAATGAAAAACGTATCAATTTTGCTAATTTAATTATTATTACCGCAAGTATTAAATTTACAAGTTACTATACAAATCGTATCTTTATTACTATTTGATTAGTGTGAAAATTAAATAAATACCTATAAAAATTTTAAAGAACTTTGTCCCACTCAGGATTGGAACGCGATACTTTTGCTTAGAAGACGCAGCCTCAACCGCTTCAAGAAATACGAACATGTCGCTGTTACTCTGGCATTAGAAAAGCACGTCTTGAATTTATCAATATTTATTTACATTTTTGCTAATTTTAAATATAAATAATTATTTTCTTTTTTAATAAACGGCACTTATAACAAACAGCTTATTGTAAGTGTCCTGGGTGCAAGTTATTATAACGAAATTACGCTGAAATAAAAAGGAGGAGCCTTATTTAAAACTAAAAATGAACAAACTAAGTTTCAACCCCCCTGTATATATCATTTAAAATTTGCATGTGTCAGTGAACCTTCAGGACAACGCAGAATTTTTTTATATTATGTTTTTTCACTAATTTGTTACCACATAACGCTGTAGGTATACGCCATGTTTTTTGCAGTGTACTTAAGTTACCTAATTTACCTGGCCGCGAATGAGATTTTTCAATAAATAATAATAAATTTTTATTTTCCCAAACAATTTGATAGAAGAAAAATATTAAATTTTCTATATTCTAGTCGGGTGGGCCAGTGGGTGGGTCAACATTTTTTTGGGTCCTGTCCACCCGTAGTTATGTGCCTGACATCTTAGGAATAAGTTTCCAAACCTTTGAAATGTGAATTTACTTATAACGCAAGTACGATATACAAAACTGGCTCCCATAAAACGGTTCTAATCTAAGGTCAGAATGTATGCAACCTTTTTTTTATTACGATCAGCTCGATTCCTAGTGAACTTTCAGTGATCAGTGTTGTAGACTTCGATCATCAGTATAAGTTCCGTATTTTATAATTTAAGTGAAGCATGTCGATCTTACGTTTTATTCGACTTTGATACAGAAGTTGTCTTTTTTCAATTTTAGTAATAAATCATTATTTTGCGCATTTAAATAATATGTGTCTATGTCCGATATTCTGCCACGTGCTATTTTGGGACTAAAAACATTCAAGGAAAATGTTTCTTTCTCTTCAAAAAGTACCTTTAACGTTTAGAAATTACAAAATAGTAAATAAATTGATTCCAAAATTACGATTATCAGCCAACGGTCTATAGGACGTAAAAAATTGATTTTGAGATTCTGCTGGATAAATCATTGTTTGCAACTAGAAAACACAAAACATCATAAAAGCGGGCGACTGCACTAAAAATGGGAGAAAAATAACTTTAGATTAGTATTCTACGGATGTATAATTATATATAATTTTCTAAATTTTAAATTATTTTACAATTTTTAAAAATTAACAAATTTTATCAGTAATTTTCAAATTTTTAATTTGCAAAAATTTTCAAAATTTTTAAAAAGTTTCTCTAATTATCAAAGTAATGAAAAATTTCAACTAACATTTCTTTCGAATTTCCCAAAATTTTCAAAATTTGAATTTTTCGTTATTTACATAATTTTCAAAAATTTTAAAATCTCAAAAAAGTGCAATTTTTAAGCAATTTCGAAACTTAAATTTCTTCAAAATTTTTAAAAATTATCAAAATTTTCCAACAATTTTGGAAATTCCAAAAATAGTGAATTTGTAATACACATTCCAAGAAGTCTTAAAGTTTCAAAACAATTTCTTAAAATTCCAAACTTACAATTATTTGTTTTATAGTTTTTTTTAAATGTCATACTAATCAAAATATTTAAAAAGCAGTTTAATTTTTTTTTAAATATCAGTAATAAAAGATATTCGTCATTATTTCGAAAATTTTAAAAATGTTCTTAGTTTGTATAAACATGTTAATATTTTCGAAATATTAAAAATTTTCAAAAACATCCATAAATAGGAGGAAGGTCCCGTGGACACCTTTTTTTAGGTAGCAGCATCTGTAGGTACTTATTCTTTTAAGTTTGGTTACAAAATAAAATTAGACTAAAGAAAATTCAAAAACCCTTTAGTTCTCACAAGAACTTTTGTACTCTAAATGTACATTTCGACTGCTAAGCAGTCATCATCAGTAGAAAAAATACAAAAAGGAGAACTACAGCGAAAACTGAAATCACAGTTACGGTGCAGAAACGTCCCTTGTGCTTGGTAAGTCAGAACTCACGCATTGTCGATGCGTGCGTCGGTTTTTATGGTTTCGTGGATCCTCGGTTCTATTTGCCGTGCGTGCGTTGAACTTAAGTAATGATGAATTTGGAATTAGGCCGAAATCTTGATTTAAAATGTTGTCTTTGAATTTGTAAATAAATCTACTTTCCCATGCATCGAGTTCCCTGCTGTTATTTACGGATTTTAAGAGTTTTAAATCCGTTATTAAAATAGGATGTTCAGAATCTAAAATATGTGCTGCTACACAAGATTTTTCGGGTCTGTTAAAACGAAAGTGCGATAGGTGTTCTTTAAAACGTGTGCCTAATTTCCTTTTGGTTTGTCCAATATAATGCATGGGACAAGTAGAACAGTTTATTTGATAAATTCCTGACTGGTCTTCTGTCGACAAAGGGTCCTTGGTGTTACCTAGTAGATTTTTGAGACTATTTTTCGTTGAAACGATGGGCCGAAAACCTGCATTATATTGGACAAACCAAAAGGAAATTAGGCACACGTTTTAAAGAACACCTATCGCACTTTCGTTTTAACAGACCCGAAAAATCTTGTGTAGCAGCACATATTTTAGATTCTGAACATCCTATTTTAATAACGGATTTAAAACTCTTAAAATCCGTAAATAACAGCAGGGAACTCGATGCATGGGAAAGTAGATTTATTTACAAATTCAAAGACAACATTTTAAATCAAGATTTCGGCCTAATTCCAAATTCATCATTACTTAAGTTCAACGCACGCACGGCAAATAGAACCGAGGATCCACGAAACCATAAAAACCGACGCACGCATCGACAATGCGTGAGTTCTGACTTACCAAGCACAAGGGACGTTTCTGCACCGTAACTGTGATTTCAGTTTTCGCTGTAGTTCTCCTTTTTGTATTTTTTCTACTGATGATGACTGCTTAGCAGTCGAAATGTACATTTAGAGTACAAAAGTTCTTGTGAGAACTAAAGGGTTTTTGAATTTTCTTTATTTAATTTTCTCACAGTTGCTCATTTATATTTATTTAAAATTAGACTACTTAATTATAAATAGTAATTTTAATTTTTTGTTTAGAAGTTATTTTAAAAAAATGACAGGAGACATTAGTTGAAGGGCAATACTTGTGTTTCTCAGTCTGTTTGCAGAATGTTGCTGACAATTTATCATCAACCATCGGGGAAGACAAAAGCCGAAATTGGCTACCGAGACAAAAATAAATAAATTTGGGGTTTGTATGACTTTTGGTAGTTAACATTGCCATCCCCTTACTCGGCCAATTGACATATCTCAATATTCTGATATTACAGGCAAAGTATCTTGCAGACTTTTATTTTGACACAGCGCAGATTGATGAGTAAAGTTTACATCATTTTGAAACATAAAGGGAGGGAGGTGGCCACGCAAGTCTCATGTCATCACAATTCATAATAACAATAACAATAACATTTTGCTAGCACGTTTAAGGTTTCATGTACTGTTATGAAATTCTGTATATACATAATGCTTATAAATAGAGAACGGATTTATGAACAAATATAATAATCTTATACGCACAAAAATATTTTCAAAATAAACAATCAAAAAGTGTATCAGAAATTATCAAAGTAAAACATGTCACTATCTAGAGGAGTGCCTATATTGTATTCCGTAACAAAATCAAAATTATTTGTTATTAAAGTGAACAGCTAAAATAAATTTTTGAGATAAAAATAAAACTTAATTTGCTTACAAATCTGCCCTCTGATTGTAAATATATTACCGTAGTAAATGCAAGTTAGTCCTCTTTAGAAAGGTTTGCTTTACGCCGTTTATTTATCAGATACTTTAACGTTGTGTAAGTAAGTTAGCTACTAATTTGATGTTGGTATGGTAAGTACCTTTTGAGGAAATGCTGTTGAAATTAGGTAAAGTATTTGGTTTATATGTTAGGGGGTGAATGGATTGATTAACATGTTAAGGTACCTATTTGATTTTAATATGAACCGCTTTGATAAATAATTATTTGTGCCTTTCTTATTGTGGGTCCAATAGACGTTTCGTACTGCCTACCCATCTTCAGGTTTTTGTACCAATTTAAATTAGATTTAACAGTAAAAATTGTAAAGATAAAACGATTGCTCATGGTTTACCAGTAACACAAATTAAAATTTAGAGCAAGTAGAGAGCTCATGATCGAAATATCAACTGTAATTTTCAATCTTACAGTTATCTGCAATTGAACACTTTGTTTGCACATTGTTGCCTTTTTTTACATAAACTATTTGCTGTACGGAATCATAACGAGGGAAAAATATTAGAAACCCAAAACCTTTTTTGGAATTCGTTTTACAAAATAATGAACCCTTCAAATTTAAGATGATATTAGTACACTAAACATTTTATGTGCAGGTCGAAGGTCGATCTGTGGCATCCGAAGAATACCTCGATCTATTATACATGGATTATTTTCTGGAAGACATCCAACTTGAGACTCACACCGAAGAAAACCTCCTACCTCTAGATTCTCACCAAGAGGAATGCATCAACGACCTGAACCTTGATAGAGAAATGATTGCATACATCAGCACGCAAGAGTTTCCCCCGGAAGACGATCGCAACTGCAACGAATACTTTAGCTGTTCTTGGAAGAAACAAGGATACCAATTTCAAAACGGCAAAATAAATTACAATGCACTTGAAGAAATGTGGTTTGATTCGTTATGTAAACAAGCTGGAACGACTAGTGGTGGCGTTAGTTTGGCCAAGCAGATGGCCAAATTAAGTGTAGACGATTGTAGACACGTGGGGGGAGATTCTGATGGACAGACTGCGGTGAAGGTGCATAATTGCATCTACAGGAGGTTATTGGATCTAGCAAGAGAACATAAAAGTTCGGATTCTAGTAAATTAAGTCGATAGAGAGAGAGAGAGTACGACTCTCAAGTATTATTAATTAGTGAGATCGTTTTCTTAAAGGTTTTTAAGTTATTTTTTTTGTTAGTTTTATTATTTAATAAAGTCTATAAAATATACGTAGGTTCTTTGTTATCCTTTAAATATACTAGCAAATTTGAGAATAATGACAACGAAAAATATGTTTGCTATAGATAATAATCAAAATTTCATTAAATCGTTTTAAAACTATGTTAAGCATTCAAAAAGAAAAAATATTTCTCAAAGAGAATAGCTCCGCTTAGTGAAGTGGACTGACTATAGAGAATGGATGCATCCGGCAAGTTCTTCCTATCTACGGCATGAATCCGACCAATTGTAAAACACCGACACATTTAGGAGCTGTTAATCGTTCCTCTTCTTCAGGTCGACTGACACCTCATTTAAAAGGTTTTTTAATTTGGCGTCAAATCCTAATGTTTCGGAAAAAGTATTCATCCAGAATTAAATTAAGTGTTCGAAATGTTCACCATTCACTTCTTGTCACGCGAAAGAATTGTTATTTAATTCCTCCCTTACTTTTCCATAAGTTTCTGGAGCAAAATTGTGTTATGCGCTGCTCCAGTTCTTCAATTGTTTCTGGGGAGATTCTGTACACTAGAGATTTTAGACATCTCCAAAGGAAAAAATCTTAGAGGGTTAAATTCGGGGAGCGTGCCGGCCATTCTACGGGACCCCTCCTACCATTGGGGAAGTCAGTAACAAACCTACAAAAATGAGGCAGTATTCCGTCCTATTGGAACATAACGTTTTCAAAAGTGTTTCCAGCTACCTGAATTAATAATATAGCCTCTCAATGACAGAAAACAGCAAGCAAGCAAATAAAAAAATAGCCTACTAGATTAAAAATTTAAATGAATTTGAATTGAGATTCTCCGTTTGTTTAAGAGCCGCCACTTTGTTCTTGATTAATTATTAATTTTTGAAACTCTAGGATCAGACGCACAATTAACAGTCATTTAAAAAGAGGTGTCACTCGAACCCCCTTTATATTTATATTTTCAAAATGAACGGCCCGCAGCCGTCATTCTGAAAGGTAAAAAAATTTAAATACAAGCGGAAAAATAGTACGCCAAATTTTGTGCCAGAGCATCAAGTGGTTCATAAGTTAGCCCTCCTGATAACTTTAGTAATTCTTCCTGGGGAGTTACTTTCTAGACAGGCGGTAATTAAATATGAATAATTAATTGATGTTTTTATATTGAATAATTTTATTTAAATATCGTCGAATGTAGAACAAGGGTGGCCGAGGGCATAAAATTAGCGATTCATGTCATTATCCTCCGGTCGTCCTTCGCACTTACTTCCGTTTTCACAAAAGTTTCGGAATTTCGGCTTCAAACTTGGCATTGGATGAGTGTGAACCAAGTGCTAACAAAGCAACTACTAAAATCCAAACTAATTAAAGAAGCAAAATTCTATTTTTAGAGTTTAACGAATAAACATAGCTGAGGAGTTATAGACCACCAGAAATTAAACTGCGCGGTTGATCCGCTAAATAATATGGGAGGGGTTAGATCAATAAACGTAATTGGCACCATTTCTTATGGTTGCATACATCTTGCGAGGTGTCCTGTGCGCAAGGACGGCGGAAGAGGTTGAAGCCACGTCTGGAGTAAAAAAGTGGGGGCAAAACGTTGGGGGGAGGGGTTGAAGGGAGATGATGGAAAATCAGAACAAAGTTACTTTTCATACGCAAAATTGAGATTTATTATGTAATCATTTGGTTATCAAAGCGAAAGTCGCAGACCTTTTCGAATTTTTTACAATGAATTCGTTCAACAATAAATCGATGTCGAGACGGCCAACCATCTCTGCATAAATATGCAAAATTGCAATATGGTTGAGGCGTTTTTGGACCATTTTCGATCTCAAATATGTTTTCAGACGTCTCAAAGTCGAGAAAGATCGTTCGTTTGTACATGACGATCCTGGAATCGTCAATAACAATCGAATGAAACGAGCATATAGAAGTATTTAGTGATGACGTAGGTAGTGGGAGCTGAAAACATGTCACGATCCAAACAACTCGCCTAGTAACTGTTGCTTTAAGCGTTATATGCGAAATTGGTCTTTATTGTTAAACACGTTAAGAGCTGTTGATTGAGCTATTTGTGGTATTTAGTCTAACTGAAACTATTTTAATTATTATTTAATTACTGTTAAGCCCAGGAGGTTGTAAAAACTAGAAAGTGTTCATAGTTTTCCTGTATTTGAAGTGTTAGTAAAGATGGCTCAAAAGCACGTGTTAAAGTTATCTTCTATGAATAACTACTTCAAAGATGAGATGAAACTCATAGAAAAAGGCGAAAATGCGTTAGAGTCGGGGCATGTTTTGAACATGAAGTACAATGACGACACAAAAACTATTAATGGTTCAGTGCATGCTAGCATGAAAGACAAAATTTATAAAGTTGAGGTAAGGTAACTCGGGGGAAGATGCCAAATTGGGGAAGATGCTTAAGCACCCTAATTCAGAATTTGATCAATAGATGTGCGTAAAATGCAGTTTACAGATATCCTTCA
Source organism: Ctenicera cuprea (assembly GCA_958336395.1). Lineage (NCBI taxonomy): Eukaryota > Metazoa > Arthropoda > Insecta > Coleoptera > Elateridae > Ctenicera > Ctenicera cuprea. The sequence continues at coordinate 88,790,796 of OY284486.1, read as the reverse complement.
TGTATATGTCGGTAAAGTTAGTCGCTTAAAATCTGCTGTGACAACTAACAGAAAAGTTTTAACACAGTGATGTTTTGACGTTTTGTAAAAGTTCTTTCATCGTCCTACTATTTTATTCGAAAATCGAAGACGGACATCGTTATCAACTGCGCCGTATTTTTAGCTGGGAAGAAGGTAGGTTTCTTGTTTATTCCGACGTTTGCAGAAATAATTGGCGCCAAATTCAATTTACTTAAGGAGTTTGGCATCTTCCCCAACACATTGGGGTTAGTTGCATAAATTGTGTTGGGGTAAGATGCCAGCTTGCAACTTATGTATTTCACGTGTTCGTATTTATTACAGTGAACAATGCAGACTTATGTGAGAAAGTCATGCAGAGGGCAATGGACAGAGGACAATCTTCGGGCTGCTGCACTGGCGTTACGGGATGAAACCAGAAGTGCCAATTCCATTGCAGGAGAATTTGAAATTCCATTGAGAACTCTTCTTAGGCGAGTTAGCAAGAATCGCTTACATAAAGGGAGTTTAGGTCCCTATGGCTGTCTTGGAAAAGAAAACGAAGAAAAACTAGTGACTTATATTCAGAAATTAGGAAAAGCTGGCTATTCTCCAACCTGTAACGATATTAGGCATCTAGCTTATACATTTGCCGAGAAACACCAAATAAAATACAGATTTAATAAGGAAAAAGAGCTAGCAGGATATGACTGGTTTCAGCTTTTCATGAAAAGATATTCCAATTTGCGAATGCGCGCTGCTCAAGGTCGATCTATAGCTCGTTCACTGGGAATGTGCCATGGTGAGGTGGATCCATATTTTAAGCTACTTCTAGACACATTAGAAACACATGATTTAATGGACAAGCCCAGGAGAATTTTCAATATGGATGAAAGCGGATTGCAACTGTGTAATAAGCCCGGGAAAGTGATCGCCTCGAAAGGGCCCAAAGATGTTCAAAGTCTCACCAGTGCGGAAAAAGGTGAAACTATTAATATTGTCGTTTGCTGCAACGCAGAAGGCAATTTTCTTCCACCATACGTGATCTTCCGTGGTAAAAACAAAAAGAAGGAGTTTGAGGACAACATACCTCCAGGATCTGTTGTTGTGATGTCTCCTGATTCAGCCTATGTTAAAAGCAGTATTTTCTTATCATGGATAAAAGACCATTTTCTTCTCAGAAAAGAACCGGGTGCAGTTGTTTTGATCCTTGACGGCCATGCCTCACATTGCAACGACGTGGATATTTTAGATTTCTTAGCAGAAAACGACATTCACGTCATCTGCTTACCCAGCCATACCACGCATTGGCTGCAACCCCTCGACAGGTCTTTCTTTAAACCACTCAAAACCTATTGGAATGAAGCTTGTAGACATTGGATTAGGTCTCATCCTGGACGCAGAATTACTAGATGTCAATTTGGAGGAATTTTAAACCAAGCCTGGAAACAAGCTGCAACCAACCAGAATGGAGTGTCAGGGTTTGAAGCCTGTGGGGTATTTCCCCACAATCCGGCTAAGATTTTAGACTATGTTTATCTAATGATAACGACCCCAATAACACTGCTGAAAATGAACATTCTGATGTTGAACAAGAATCCGTGTCGTTCGAAGAACTTTCACCTGTCCCTGTTGTACCAGGACCTAGTAAGCCGAACCCACGCAAGCAGCATGCAGAACTTATTACGTCATTGGAAGTGCGGCAAAGAAAGCGTCAAAAGCTAGAAGAAAAACGTAAAAAACAGGAAGAAAAGGAAGAAAGAAAAAGCAAGAGGACTAATAGCGCTAAAAAGGGTAAAACAGTAATAAGAAAGCAAGTTATAGCACCAAAAATGATTAATGAAGAAAGCAGCAGCGATGAATACGAATCCACCGAGTTAGTTTCGGATCACAGCTCAGATAGTATCAACAGTGATAATGACGATTATTGCATTGTTTGTAAAGGTTACTATCGCGACAAGAATGGACCCAAGGTAGATTGGATTTGCTGCATTGCTTGCAAAAAGTGGCTGCATGAGACTTGCACCCCTTTTGAGAATACCTGTGACAATTGTGGCGAAAAATAATAAGTGCCAAACATTTTTTTGCGTTTGGCTTCTTTCCCACCATCGGTTCGGGGTGAGATGGCATCAGGATCGACTTAAGATGCCTAACTAAGTAATTCTAAATATACCGGCATCTTCCCCAAATGTAGTGGGGTAAGATGCCAAATTGTTTATTTAAAAAAACATAATTTCTTTAATGTTAACTATCACTTTATGTTCATTTCATTGTGTTTTCTAATACTGTATTCTTTAAGCAACAAATACATTTTTTTGACTTAGGTGAAATATATATAATAATTGTTTTATAAATTAAATACAAAATGTTAGGCGTCATCCCCCCAATTACCTTAAGTTACATTTATTTTTAATACTGGCAACTTATCCTAACCTAACTAAATGAAATTGATTAAAAATACTAAATAATTCGATATTATCTCTGTTTATTTCATAGATATTTTTGGATGGGGCTAAAAATATAATTAAGTCGACGTGTACATGTCCACGCGGTCAGCTTTCCTGCCACCATGTGTCAGCAATGGGGTTGTTCGCACATTATAATGTATCGGTGACTGATCAATCCTGCAGCTGGTCTGCACCAAAGCTCTTGAGCAGGTGGTAAAAACTATCGATGAGATATTTCCACCAACAAGAGAGTACAGAGCTTCGAAAAGGGATGTTACGGAGCAGGAAATTGAACATCTTCGAGAACAATTGGCATCGTTTGGAGGTTCAGTAGGTTTTACCTGGCTCTTAGCCCCCAAACTCACATCACAGGAGGAAAATGTGGTAGTAAATATTCTTAATTGCAGTGAACATATTGATTTATTATAACTACAAAGTATTTATACAGAATTTAACAATAATAATACATTGAAATACAGGTTGTGCTAATAAATTTTCATATAAAACCAATAAATTATGGTAATTTACATGTGTGGTTTCATTGTACTGTAAAATGCATTTAATATAATATTAATTTTAAAACGCACTTGTTACCTACTAAAAATCACATGTCTAGTCTTCGGGTTACATTATGCTCGAATATTGTTGGCCCGTTGTTCTTTAACCCATCTTTAAAATGGCAACTGCACAATCTCGAACCATTATTGGGTTCTCTGTCTGCTCTCCTAAATGCAAAAAATTACAAAAATACTGAGTAACGTCCTCAAAACTTAAAAATCTGATATTTAAAAAAGTATCAACATAACCTAGTTTTTACCTTGTAAGTTTTATCCACCGTCGCCTTTCCGCTGGATCCTTTGGAAACGTAAAAAACTTGCACGTATGTTTTTCATTATAGTGCTTGCAATCTGGCGCAAAACACATCATTTTTAATGCACAAAATTAGGTTTTATTTAAAAAAAAAAAACAGAAGTTCAATGTTCGTAAACCTTAAGCTACACGACTCCTTAATGAACTCTGTAAATAAAGCTCAGAATTGACTGTCACACTTGCAAGCCCGTTACCGTGCAAGTTGTTTGGATCGCAGAGTGGTTGCTAACAGGTCTAACTACGTCACACTAAATGCTTCTATTCAGGAACGAGTGGTTCACACCTTGTTTTTTCGCGCAAAAGTTGGACAACCTTTTTTTTTTTTCAGATCGTATACGATATTTCAACATGAAGTTTTTTTTCACCCCAGGCAGAGAAGAGAGAAAAAGGCCGCTCACACGTGTTGATAAAGAGGGCGAAAACTGGTGGTACTCAACACTGCAAGAAGCACGACGAAAATACTTCAACTAAAGGTTCCGGCAGGGTTTCGGGCGTGTTCGGGAATCAGCTGTATTCACGAACGCGCCCGAAGGTTGCTGGGCACGATCACTGATCGGTGTGCAGTTTTAAACGTGCCCACTGGGCACGTTCAACAAATACCCAGAAGTGGCGGGTGATTCAAAATCGCTACTTTGGGACTAAAAGTCCAGTCTTTGATTATCAGGTATACACTGTAATCACTTAATAATAAATACATTTTAATATAAGTTATCTTGAACACACTCGAACTGTGGAATAACAACACTTGGAAAACACAACACCCTTCCACGCAAGTGACTAATTACCAGATACGTGTTTCGACAGCTAAGCTATTATCAATAGTGGTAAACTAACAGTGTCAGTTTGCCACTGGTGATGATAGCTTATAACTGTCGAAATACGTATCTGGTATTAAGTCACTTGTGTTTTTTAAACAAGTTACGTTGTCTAAACTATAAAATTAAGTTTTCTTTATGTGGTTTTAGCAAATATGTCAATTATATTATTTATATTAATATTTGTATTGCGGTGGATGTGCAGCAGTACCAATAATAGTAGGCGCTTCTAAGCTGATCAAATGATTTTGATCAAAACAAAAGTAGTCGTTCTAAGCATGGTGGCCATAGTGACTAAAATAATAATTTTTTTTAAAAGATCAAAGGGCCGGGCGTGAGCGCGACTCTATGGTTCCCATTCCACCCCCTTACCCGGGCTCAGCGGACAGCGCTATACACCGGTCTAACACGCCCCACCCCGAAAAGACATGCAACCCAACATACACACCACACACACCGTCCACGAACACGCCGAATTTAACTTATTCAGAAAAATTTCCGACGGACAGAGGATTCGAACCGACTGCCGTTGGGAGTCTAGTTTTAGAGGTTGGGACTCTAACCACTAGACCAGCTGCTGGCCCAAAATAATTATTGAGAGTTGTGACAAAGGTACCTAGCGGTTATGTCCACAAAGATAGTTAAGGGTTGTGGGGTTTCGTGGCCGCTAATTACGTACGTATTCGGGGTTTAAATTATAAAATTCAAAATGCCGAATTCAACATGGCAAAAGTAGTTGATAAAGTTATTCGAACTGCATGCAAGTTGGTATTCGTATATATTATTTTTTCCGAACCTAATATTTTTTCGTATGACGTAAAATCTATACAGGATGAATAAAAAGTAAGGAACATCGATGCTACAGCCTTAAATAATAACTATACGAAAAAAAGCTTCTAACAAAAGTTTCCTATCAAGTTTTTTGCCACAATTTGACGTTTTTCATTTTTTTTAATTGTCATATGTTTTAGCTATGACGTCATCGACATTTTCTTTAAATGGCAACCTATACTACTTTTTATGGCATGACCAGTTAGTGCTTTTTATTCTCTATACAGCCATGTAAAAATATCATACAGTTGTAAAAAAGTTTTCGATTTGCCTTAAGTTCTCTCAGATTCAGTGCTAAAATTTTTAGGAAATAAATGTTAATTCACACATTATTTAATGTTACTCACAAGTAAAATTGATTAAAACCCTCAGGTTCTTTTTTACAAACATTTTGAAGAGTTTCACTTCAAAAATCTGTAGCTATATTTACTTTAAAAAAATGTCGTAAATAAAGTCGCCTGTTATCACTAGTTAATGGACAAAGGGCGGCCAATATCCGATAGGGCGATAAACAACCTTTTATTACTTGTTTTTATCTATAAAAACTGTTTACGTTTAAATTCCGCCTGTTATGTAGATGTTTAAAAAGCAATAAAACTTGTCAACGCCAATTATTTAAGCCGCAAGAAGCTTCTCCCGTTGCAGCTGCAAGTTATTTATTGTGGGCAACCTTCTTTTTACTGCTTTTCTCCGAATTACGTTTACTTCATAGCGAAATACCGCTGAAGGAAATTATGCAAAAATGGGCAACGCTTTTCGCTTTTCCCTTGTTTTAATGTCGCAACAAAGCCTCTACTAAACCGTTTTTTTTTAAATTATTTTAGGCAAGATTGCTTTGGAACTGAAAAACACTACAGAAAATACAAAATAATAGTTTAAAAGTTGGGGCGAGGCGTATAATTAGTCCCTCTTAATATTAAGGGATCTAAAAATTAATTTTTTCTAATTTTGACATGTAAAGTGTCACTTTTCAAAATTAATTGAAGTTTCGAAACGTCACACTTTTCATAACCAGTTAGGAAAAGTAAAACATTTCACAACTGGTGATGAAAAATTCATTTCAACACCAGTTACGAAAAAAAAAACACAAAATTAAGAAAAATTTAACATTTAATTAATTATAAACATGTATAACACAATTCTTACAGTTAGTTATAGGTTAACTCCTGATGATTGGCAAGTTTTATTAATAGAACTGGCTGTAATCTGAGAAACCGAAACGCAATTTGTTTCAAATATCAGTAGCAATCTTTGACATGTTTTACTTTTTTTTCTTCACACCAGTTTTCAAATTTTTCGTAAGCCTAATCATATTTTGCTTTTGATTTTATCGGAATCACGGATGATAGTGCATTTTGTGCGGCCTCTTCGATATCACTTGGTGTATCTGAACTTGAATCAGACATTTCGGATTTTTTCTAACTCGACACACTTCTGTATAAACTTCAAACTGTCAAACAAAATAAGCGTACCTACTTGATTTTCTATACAATTCATGAAATTAATAATTTCCCCGATTTAAAGTTTAAAGAACCTTTCTGTTTATCAAAATTAGAAAAAATCTTGTATGTAACACGTTAGGAAATGCGATTTTGTGTAACTTGTATGATTTTGCGGGAACTCGCTTCGCTCGTCCCGCAAACATCTCACTCGTTACACAAAATGATGCATTTCCTAACTGGTTACATAAATAGCTATTATAGTCTTATTTTACTATTACTGATGAGCGACGGCTGAAACAGGAATATTTTATGGTATAATAATAATAATAATAATAATAATAATAATAAGAATAATTAGTCTCCCAATCAGTGGCGGATTAGCGCACAGGCGCATGAGATGCGTGCCTGGGGCCTCAGCAAAGCGCGGGCCTCAGAATCGTTGGGTGCCTTATCCTCAAAAACCAAAATTAAATTTTTTACCTGAGAATGTGATTTTTTTTTAAATGGGAATGTCTTATTTTTTTCTAGTACCTGAGAATATTTTTTTAATTGCGTATCTTATTTTTATGTGTTTATGTTTTTGTTGATTCCAAAAATAAAAAACGTTATGATTTTCTGCATTGTTCATTTTAGTGAACCCAACCATCCCATTATTAGAAGGGCCTCCAGATCAGGTTGCGCCTGGGGCCCCACAAAATCAAGATCCGCCACTGTCCAGAGGAAGTATTACTAGGAAAATCTCAAATGTGAGAAGTAAAGCTAAAGTCCGCTAAAAAAAGGTTCTACACGCTACAGGCAACCCAACTTACATCTGAGTACGATAGTGGTTGTCCACTACCTTCCAACGGTGCATGCCGATTTTTTTAAATCCAATATTACTTCGCCCGAGAATCGAACCGTAGGCAGCTGAGTAACAGCGCATAGATCGCTACACCAATTGTAGTAAACATATAATTTAAAGTAAAAATATAATAAATGGCATCAGAGAATGGGAAAACGGGTTGTGATGACAATAGAGCTTAAGGCGTATGCGAGAAAGGTCTCACTGCGATGATACGACAACTAGTTTTTAAATAAATCAAGGTACAAAATGAATTACCCAAGCAAGTGGATTTTATTTGTTAAGTAGATTTTAATTTATAGCTACATAAATAAATTCAAATGCATGTAAATCTAAGGGTTAATAGTATTTTAAGAAAGATTGAATAAAAAATGATGAAGAACTTGTATGTCTAACTCTTTATGGTATTGCTTAATCTATTAAACTGTTGTAACTGATTTATTCTCCAATGTTTTTCATCGAGAAAGACAAGCTCTTGTTTTGTTCTGAATTTCAGTAGTTTTTGTTCTTTTGTAATTATTATAAAATATTGAGTAAGTGTTCATAAACGATTTGATCGAATTATTTAAAAAAAAACACTTTGAAAACATACACTAAATATAATTGCATGAGTTGCATTGTTTAAGATTATTAGATATATTCGTCAATTGTATTATTGCCTGTCATACAAAAATTCAATTTAATAAAATTCCACTTGATATGATTTTAATATTTATTTTATTTATTTATACATTACCCTTAATAGTACCCTCAACAACCAAATTTTAAGTGCCCGTTATTTTGAATCAATCATATTCCGTAATTTATATCGAACTAAAACTATTGCAAACAATCCAATATGTCCACTAGCATCCATTGCATTTCACCAACTTCAACAAAACTTTGCGATCTCTTCGGTAGCAAGACAAATGTGCATGTAATACATACCAAAGGATCACCATTCATCAGGTATCAGTCTTCTTCGACATATCCCATTATGTCATGTCATATACAAAATTAAAGTAAAAGTGTGTTATAAATTACTTGTCTTTCGGTTATTAATTGAGAGTAGTATTTTTATTAATCTATAACTTCATTTGCAGACGGCGAATTGTACCTACTGCGAATTGGCGACGGCAAATCGGCGATGGCCAATCGGCGACGGCTAATAATCCTAGACCCAAGTTCGCCACAGCTAAAGCGTTTGCTTGGAAGTTTGACTGTAAATTTTGTTAAAACCATTAAACATTTGTAAAATCCCACTTTGTTGCGAATTGTTTACCCAAAACTGTAATTAGATACAGCAGCAAGTACCAAAAATATCAAACTTAATGCAGCGTCAGTCATTTTCGGTTCTAGCACAAATCATAAATATGCTATCAACTAAATTTTAATTTGTTATGTTTTTGTACAGGTATAGTATAGCCACACAATCAGGTAATGCACGTCATATATAAATTTGATGACGTCAGAACCTTGTATGTGTATATTTATATTGAAACAGTTTAAAGTGGAACAACAAACAAAAGACGTAACCTCAAATATTGACATTTTAATTTAATATAAAGCAAGTAGAAACCGCAGCAGCTAATAATTATTAAAATAAAAACATACTCTAGTTGTAGAAGTTAATATTTATTGGTTGTAACGGTGCAAAGACACTTGTTATGTTATACATAATTAGTTAAAAATAAAGTAGAGTGCATTCTGTGATAAAAAGAATTCCATATTTAGGTAACAATGTTTAGTTTTGGACAGTGCTTGCAAGTTCAGGTGTTTACGCACCACTATAGCGAATTATGTTTCGTCACTATCGCATTCACTGTCGGAGGATTCAGAATCTGTGCTCAAATGAATAATTATTGGAGCTATGTCATGTGTGTCAAATATCTTTTCTCTTTGCCACCATGATTTTATTTCTTTTTCAGCATGATCAATAGAATTTTTCCACTTTTGGGGGGTTACGGTACTTAGCGCTTCTTTCCACATATCCACTGCTTTTTCCATGCCACCTCCGTCTCTTCCAACATGATCGTTATATAATCTTTTAGCCATCCCCCATACATTTTCGATCGGATTAAATATACAATGGTAAGGAGGAAGCCGGAGCACTCTATGTCCATATTGTTCAGCGAGTGTATCCACGATAAACGTTTTTGGTTTATTTCTAAAAAATAAATTTAATTACGGTTTTACTTTACACTTTCAGTGTATTTCGCATTTACAATGAAACTAGCTCCAACAGCTGTATCTTCAATAAGCTACAATCACATTCAATATTATGGTTCCTCAACCACTCGACAATTTGGGGCTTATTCCAATTGCTATTAGGAGTTTTGTCTAGCAAGGAACTGCGACAAGTTGTTACGACTGTCTGCTTAAAGGTTTCGGCATTTTGTAAACGTGTACAAAAATACAATGTAGGTTAATTCTAATAAGAACTCTTTTTATAGCAGTAAATAAACAAATTATTTACAAGGAGAAAACTACGAACAACCAACCTTCAACGACAGCTGCAATAATTTCTGACAACTTTCTGACAGCAAAATATAAACGTGTTGGATTTAATACCAACGTAACGACACATAACAATAGTTTTGCTATAAAATATACATTTGTATAATTTAATTTGTTAATTATTTTAAAAAATCCATGGGCTTTGTAGTAACCTACTGTTGTCTACTAAATATAAAAAGTAAATATATAAAAAAAAGTTAAAGAATAACCTGCAATGACTAATTACATTCTGGATTTTTTTTATTTTATGATACCGGCGCTGCTGCTCGTTGATCATGTGATCTATGACGTGCATTACTTGATTGGCTGGCACAAGTATAACGGCTTACATTGACAACTAACACGGACTCACTGGAAATAAACAATGTGGTTAATAATATTTATATTAGGCTCATATCCTTCAAGTCAATTCTGCTTGAAATTATTAGACACATTTGATAACAGGAATATTTCTACAAGCCCTTGTATAGAAAATGCTCTAAGGCATCATTACCTGAATGATTGCCTAAATTTATACATGCCAAATTTAACAGAGTTGATATAGATTTCTCTAGCGCATTCAATGGCAAGTGCGTTAAGGTTATAACACCGCTAAGCACTTCTAAGCCATTTGGGACATACGCAGGAAACGTTCCTGATGACTATCTAGTTTTTATTAAATCTCATCAAGACTTAGAGACAATAAAAAGGATTTTCAAAGATGTTAATAACAGAAGCAAAGTTTTATTCATAATATTGATGGAACACCTTTTAAAATCTGAAATTTTGGAAATGGTTGTAGATATTTGCATGGAACTTGGAATTAACAATGTTGCGTTTGGAATTAAAAATCATGAAATGATTATTTTTTATAACTGGAATCCTTACGGTGCGGAAATTCGGTGTGGGATGCACAAAGCGGTAACGAAAATAAATTCCTGCACCAAAGGAATCTATGTTGATGGCTTACAACGATTATTTCCAAATATTACCATGAATAACTTTCTGAATTGCAAGATGGTAATTACGTGGCTTGAACAAGACACGTATGTTGTAGATCCAAATTTGAAAAGAAATCCAGGTGTGTTTGTATCACTCATGAATACTATAGCAGAGAAGAAACATATTATTCCGCTGTATAACGAGCGAAATACAGCATTTGAAGCGGAACTATATGGATATGGAAGATTCGAAAAATACCTAGAATTACTTCGAAATCAATCCGCAGATGTTGCTTTAGGTCATTTATTTCACAACGACTTTGGTTTAGCCTTTTTTGATTTCGCACCTGTTTTTTACAAAGATGGATTTTACGCGTGTAACAGAAAAGGCAAAAAGTTAATACGTCGTAGGAAGCTATTGACGATGTTTACAACAGGTATGTGGTTGTTGGTCCTGGTGGTTTTATGTTTTACCACTTTCTTCACTTTTTTACTCATGCCATGTAACTGGAATAGAAGCAGCGATAAGAAAGTTAGTTTTCTGATGGTTTTGTTTTACACATTTTCTATGAATATCAGTGCTGCGCTTCGATTTAATCCAAATCGCACTACAGTGAAAATTGTTTTGTTTTTTATTCTATACTGCACAACCATCGATGCGGTGTATTTGGGAAAACTTAGCAGCATTTTAACGTATCCCAACACTGAGCTAACTGTAACTTCTGTTGCGGATTTGGTAAAACTGAATCGTACCGCAGTTACCAATTGGATCATAGAACGACTAACGCATGTGCATAGTTTAAGCCCTTTGAAGATTAGTGTAACAAACGAAACCAGTTACAGTCTGTTACGTCTTTTGGCCGACGGGGAAATAGCAGTTTCCGTTAATTTCAAAAGCATATTTCTTGCCCATCCATATGAAGTGGGAAAGATAGAGGTGAACCCGTTCGAGGGGTGGCCTTATCTCACCTTGTTTGCTACGTTTTATTTACGTAGAAGCAACCCGATCAATTACGCTATATACTATTGGTCCCAAGAGTTGATAGAAAGAGGTTTCATTGAGAAGTGGTGGCATGACGTTGTCAATGGAAGAAAGCCGTTTTATAAGGAAGACTCCACTAAAATTACAGTTGGCTCATTATAAAGAAGCTTTCTTGTTCCTGCTATATGGATATGGAGTGGCTATTATTGTTTTAGTTTTGGAGATTTGCTTTAAAGCTATCCAGGACAAAGTAAAGAGATTTAGATGCGACATGAAAGATGTTCCAAGTTTCTATTTGCGCGAATATTGAGTGATTTTGTCAAATTTATTTAAAACATGTACCAAGTCGTGTTTGTGTGATTTTTGATTAAGTAAAAAATCAACAATGAAATTTTCTGCACTTTCGAGCAATTTTTGTGTAAATGTTATGTAAAGTAATGGTTTAGCATAATACACCCATGTTTGATGTTGAAAAAACCAAATAATCGCAGTCGATAGTTTGAAAATGTATATTCACAGTAATACTGCCCTTCTAAGAAGAAATAACTTATCTCAATTTTGGGATAATACACATTTTGTTAAATTTTATTGTAGACAAATAGTTATATCTTTTTGCAAGTTTTTTTCCTTGAATTGCATTGATTTACTGATACAGCAATGTAACTAGTAACACAGTTTCACAAATGTTAATATTAAAAAAAAATGAGGTAAGTTTTTTTCGCTTCGCTTTTCGAACGTATGGATACCTTGTTAGGCAAAATGCATGTATCTCATTGAATTTTCTGAATATAATTGGCTAGTAAGGAATAAAAAAGAAAATTCAATTGATTGCGTTACAAGTTTATTTCCACATATAGTAAAACGAACTGATAATAGAAATATAAAATTAACTAAAGCATATGTAAACTAACGTATTGGAGGTCTAAAAGGATATGAAAACATACTTAGAATACATTTAACACTTGGATATAGGCAAGTCTTTTCAAAACTGCAACTGCTTTTTCATAACGCTTCCTACATTCTCAATAAGGTCTGTTTCTTTGGAATGATATTCCAAACACTTCAGTACATTGTTTTGGAGATGGTAATACATTACTTTTGGTAATCTTTGCATTCAAAGTATCAATTTTAAAGAATTCACCGTCAATTTTATTTTTATAAATTATTTTGTGAGATCCTCTAGAAAGAATAACTTTCACCATACTGTCGCGGAGCTGAGTTCGGCTTACTCATAACATTCATTATTGTCATAACTAATTCTCCAAATTATTAAGACTTCATAATATATCACAATGTATGAAAGTATTGATTGGACCTAGAGGTTAGAACAACAAGGGGCTGTGTGCATACGTGCCAGATTGCACGTAGGCAAGCACTTTATTGATTAACACTTAAACGTGTTTAACCTACTTGGGTTCCTATATAAGCGTATGTATTTTTCATACGAAGTCAGTCGACAAATTCATCTCATTCAACCCTCTCGCACAGCCACGAGTTACCACCCTAAATTATATTCTTAATGGGAGCTTTGCCCAGTCTACTGTTATGCAAGTAGTATTAACTATTACACAAATATATTATTGTTGCATTTTGGAGATTTATGTTCACTCTAAGCATAGTCCCGAACTTCGAATTATGGTTCATTTTAAACAAGCGAAACGTGACAATATTGTTTAGATATAGTCTCAGATTTATTTTCTTGAGTTTATGTTAACGAGTAATTTTCCAATGCGTAAAAATTATTTAGGTCCATGGGCAGAACTTCGGTTTTAGATGTAGATAGCTTCACAACTTCTACGAAGTCTTGAAAGTCATAAATTTTGTTTTTTCTGTTTTTATTGAGAGTTCGACATTGTGATGGAATGAATCCCGGGCCATAAATGTATGGCCAGGTTCGAAATATTTGATAGGGATTGTTTCAGTGCTGTTTCAAATTCGAATTTACCATGTAAATTAAAAAGGAAAAAAACGGCCATTTTATTGTGTGCTGCGCAGTTGTCAAGTCACATATTTATTGTCAGAAAATCTCGCTCAAATTAAAAAAATATATAGAAGGCACTCATAAGCTGGTCCTTGTTGTGCCCAAATAAAGCTTCGTACCAGAGGGCAGCGAATGAATTGCATCTTTTTTGTTTTTTATCCACTGGCACGAAACATTTCAAGTCGGGGCAGCATAATGACCTTTTGCAAATCTGCACAGTAAGTAAAGCTACTACTGGCATGCCCTTCATCTAGCCTTTCCGCATCTTCGCGGTATTTTGCTCTTGATTTCTCAGCTCGTTCTATATAACTTTTCTATTGCTTGCAAGAATCGCAGTTTTCATCAAGGTTGTTTTTGTTGTGATGCGTATTATAAAGCTCTAATTCTTAGCACTGTTCACACTCCCCATGACCAAGTTTCACAATTGAAATATTTCATACTTTTTGCGACAACTCGTAAATATTTTTCGTATGAACATTTTTGCAACAAAGTTTTGATGCATAGATGTGAAACTAAAGTCAGATATAGATTGTTTATGGGGTCGTTTTGGCTAGAGAGCCTCTCATCACTTCGACCTAAAGAGATCTTTTGTGAGTACCCTACCAAGGTAAGTCTCCCAAATTCCTAAACCTTTTGTAAAGTTGAGGATCTTTATGAGAGCTATTTTCCATATGTCTTGAGGCAATACTGTTACTTCTTCTAGGAATTTGAGATTTTTGTGTGCCAGTTCGTCACACTCGCATAATATATGTTCTGCAGTTCCTTTTGCTAGCGCGCAGAATCTGCAGTTGTCATTGTCAACGTTGCCAATTTTTTTGAGATTGTATCTTAGAGGGCAATGTTCGGTCAACGGGGCTGTTATTTGCCTTATGTCGTTCTTGCTTAGTCCAAAAAACCTTTTGGCATTCTTAGGCGAGTTGGTAATAAACTTTTCCGCTTGATGTTGGCCTGGAGTGTTGTTCCAGTGGGACTCTTTCTGCCCTTTTTCCCATTTATGGACTTCTTCCACAACGTGTTCTTTTAAAAGTCCACAAAAAGGTTCTGGCCTATAAAAGGCAGCTGCTGCTCCTTCTTTTGCAAGGTGATCAACTGCCTTCGGTAATATTTAATATTTGACGAAAAGCTGATTTGCAGGAACTCTTTATCTATAATAACATCGATTGTCTTGTCTAAAGTTATTTAAAATAATAGGCACTCTTTCTAATTATTGGCTGTAATAGAAAGAACTCTAGTTATTAAATTTAATTATACGTAATTTGAGGTTATTGCTTATTTTATTACCTTTAATAGCGCAGTTACGTCTTTACGAAGAAAACACCAGTCATTTATACTTACACGTCTAAGTGATTTTTTTATAAATATCCATTATTAATGCTGTATTCTGAGAAATAACTTTCGGTTCAGAATTCAAATAACAGAAAGCATGCGGTTTACGAAAACGGATACTAATGGAATACCACGAATAAATTTAACAGTAACCGGTCAAAATAATTACGAAAATTTGTGCCGAAACAAATTTTCAAACAAAACTAACAGCCGATGCTACTCAGAAGGTTAAGTTATTTTGCATTTCACCGGCCCTATGTCAGTGCACTATTTCACAAATAGTATAGCAAACAGTCAAATTAGTTTTATATTTAGAACTAACGAATAAAACCAATGAGCTCAAATTTCTTTAATATTCTTAATTGATTGTGTGGTAGGCACGTGGTGAAACAAAGTAATAGTATAATAATAAAATAATTCGCAACAAGTGTACGTGAAAAATATATGCTGAAACCTCAACTGCAATCCAAATAAATGCTGCTTGGAAGAATGTTTTATTTAAAGACACAATTTGTGTTATACAACACCAAAATATGTACAAACGGAAATTAACTGAAATATAAATATTTATAAAAGTAGTAAACAAAAACATGGGGAACACGGGTTATAAATTTGCACAGGCGATATACTGGGTGGTTGGAGTCCGTAGATATAAGCAGGTGAATCTGAGCTCTAGAAAGATGTGGCAGAGCTGCTGGCATTATCAAAATGTCGACCCCGACGGTTCGTGCTTATGCACACCCGACGGTGTTAAGGCACCGGTCACTATCAGACCGGTTACCGACTAATCTGGGCGGTGCATAGTAAACTAGTACTGCGTACTGGGTATTGCGAGTAGCGCAACTGGTGGTAACAGCTTTGGCTTCGCCTGAGCCCGCGGAGGAATAGCAGCCCCCGTCTTGGTCACGGTGTTGGACTCATAGTGGCAGTGGTAAGCTTATGCGGGCTAGGGTCGTCTCGACGCGTTCAAAGATGATCTGCGTTTTCAGCTCGGGCACTGATCTGCAGAATCAGTAGAGATTTAGGTATTCTCTCCCGACCAGTGGAGACTTAGGGCTCGCAGCTTGATGTCATGACTGGTAGCTTGTTCTCGTCGAACTGTTATCACCTTAGGCAATCGCTCTGATTGAGTGTGACTCAATGCGTCTCAAAAAGAGACGTTAAGGCTCTTGCTAGGTGCCGCCACGGTAAACCAAACGAAGTATGCTATACTGGCCTCCTCTACAAGCGGCTCTGTAGCTGAAGTTGTATCTGGGGAAGGGTTAGTGCTGGTGACAGGGGGCTGAAGCTGAATCAGCTGGTGACCGCAAGCTGGAATTCAATTATTGGGTAGTGCTAGCGACCGGAAACTAAAGCTCGATGGCTTGCAAGCGTTTATCTTATGACCCATCTTATTCGATTCTAAAGATAAACTGATTTTTCTGCGTTGGGTTTGCACTCGAATATTTTGCTGCTATGGGTCGTTGTCGCATGGCAAGGTAACAATCATTTGCAGGTGTAGTGACCGCAGCGGAAACTGAAATTGTCTGTTGTTTAGTTTTGCATGTTAATGGAAACAAACGTTATCAGACGGGATGATCTTACTGTTTTCCATAGCGGGGAAATCATCGTCGCTTAGCAAACAAACATTTATAGTTGTAGCGGCTGTAGCAGTAAACAGAAATAGTCTGTTGCTAAATGATATAAAAGGCCGATAGTTCATCATATTTGCTGTCACTGTTAGTATCAACTAATTTTTATTTGGTTACAGATCGTATCAACATTATAAATTCATTAAGCTTCGTCTAAAAAAAGCGGTAAAAACATTGTTCGAAAAAAACAACCTCGGTAAAGTAATTTCCCCGAAAAAAACAACCACCGAAAAAACATTACCTAAACAAAGATGTGTATTTTCTTGCTGGTGGTTCACTGTATAATTAAGAAAGAGTTTTTACCTAATAGAAATACGTGTTTTTTTCCATTGCTGATCGTTTATATAAATTCGGGCGAATTTAATTGTGGAATTATATGCAAACCTAAACATAATTTTTTTACTGCGTTTTTATCAGTTCCAAAAACATTTTAAAAATCTGCAGTAAGGCATCCTACTTAAAATAATAGGCAATTCACCTCAATAATCATTTAATTTCATAAACGTTAAGTAGATATTATTGTTCAATAATAACATTTTACGATAGTGTCTAAATTTACAAGCAAGTTGCCTATCTAAAAAAAGCTTGAGTAAGATAATAAGACTATTCGATCGATGGCATCATTTGTTTATGTATCGTTCAGAAATTTCTAAATACGAGTAATACGTATTCCGCAATTACGAAAGATTTATTTATATGATTTTGACAATTTTATCAGCAGTAACCTTAACTTCCATGTCACATTACTATAAATTTTAGGTTTTCTACGTATAAATTAATGTGTACAGACTTTAAGTGGAACAACATTAGCAATATGAAAGCCCTTGTTTTCTTGACTGCTCTATTGTTCCAGGTGAGTGTAATTTAATTTTCCTCTCTATTTTTTTTGTCATTATTAAATTACAATTTATGTTTAGTTAGATTTTTAAAATTCAAAAGACTGATATTTTAGTTACAAATAAAAGGTATAATTCTTAACCACACCAAAAATACATGGACTATGTATATTTTTTACAGATCTATTTACTTTTTGATATATCATTGTAAAGTCAGATTAACGCTATTTAAGGGTAACTTTAAAAATTTCAAATCTGTTTTTTTCTATGTAATAACAACCCAAATCCGCAGTTTCCCAGATTATGTTTCTATAATCTATTTTTCACAGACACAGCCCAGCTGCGTAAAATCCGAAAACGTTTGGTACGACAAGAGAATTTTGGGTTGCATACCCATATCAAATCGTGACATTAATGTCCTAAATGAATACAACCAGATACAGATAGTGACGGACCTCATTCACCTACCCTTAAGGGATATAGCTCGAAGGCCAATTGTTCCTGAAGATAAGGGAGAGTACAATACATTTTTAACATGCTCGTGGAAAATATACGAATATCAAACGAAGCATGGCGAAATTGTATTCGATGCCATCGAAATGGCACTCAAGGATGCCCTTGTACGAGAAGTGGGCAGTACCGGGCCTGGCATCAACCTGAGCAAAGTTGAAGCAAAAAGGATCTTAAATCAATGTAAGAATATCACCGGTTTTACTCCTGGACTGAAAGTTGTGAGGGTACAAAATTGCATTCTTCACCAAATACAACATCTTGCCGAATCTTAGATGTCTGTTTTAATTAAATACTGTTGTAGCTGAATTAGGTAGTTATAGAAATTTGTTTAGTAACTTAAGACCAAGTACTGTGTAAATACTAGCCGTTATTTTATTAAAAGTTTCTAAACTAAAATTTGTGCTTTTATTGGTTTTTATAAAATTTTTTTTTGATCACATATTTGTTTATCTTCTTTGAGACTTTCGCAGCTTCTCGAACTGTCAATATAAAAATTCACTTTTATATTGTTTTGTATACCAACTTGCACATATCATATACATTTCGGGATTACAAAAAATAATCCGAGGGTGGTGTTGGGAAACTCCAAGGGAAGTCGGGGAAGTCTAAGAAAACTCAGGGAAGTCCAACAGAAGTCGGGGAAGTTTAAAGGAAGTCGGATAAATCCAAGAAAAGTCGGAGAAGTCTAAGAGAAGTCGGGGAAGTCCGGGGGAAGGCTGAAGGAAGTCTGGGGAAAGTCGGGGAAGTCCTTTACTCAAAACAACTCCTTTACTAAAGGGAAGTCGGTGTACAAATTTTAGCCTGCGGTTTACCCCTCGAAATTTCAATAGTGGAAAAGTAAAACTCAATAACCTCAAGTCATAATTACCTAAATTTTCATTTTTTTTCAACCAATTAATCTATTCTTAATAGTTTATTATAAATAAAACAATTCTTAACTTCGACAGGTTTTTTATTTTAGCTTTATACGTATTTCGACATGTTGATAAGTCATTTTCAGAGGCAACATTAAAAGTAAACAGTTTGTGTTGCTAGGGGAACTCTTCATAACTTGACTTTGGTTTTCTATATCTGCGTCCAGATGACTTGATTTCTCAATCAAAAACGTCAAATAACGGTGCATTTTAGAGATCAATTTGTTCATTCCTTAAAGGTACAGTTTTTAAATGTTTGTGAATTTCAAAAGCTTCTAATTTACGTTTATCATCACAAAAGTGTAAACATTTTACGGTGTTATTAGATGTCATTGAATGATTGTGTTCTAATACGTGTTTAGCGTAATTGGATGTATGTGTACTTGTAACAACGTATCTAATATCAAAATTTCTAATTGTTATATAATTGCTATATAAACCGAATTACAGTGCGAGCAATTTAATTTGCAGATACCTGATTTTTGTAAATGGTCTGATTTTTTTAGCATTAAACAAAGTGTTTAAACTGTTTTTTGTTACTTTAAAAGATATTTTACATTTATTTCTTTTGTTTATAACTTTGACAATTTTTTCGGATTTATTGTCAAAACAGGAAATTGACGCGTGTTTTATTTTATCTGATGAAGTAGTTGGATACATTTTTTGAATAGCTAATTTATAGTCTTTCTTTTTAATTAGTGTATCAATAAGTTGATTATTATTTATTTTATTATAACCATTATTGTAAGCAGTTTGTTTAATAATCCAAATTTCTCTATTATAACTACTTTCACCTAAAGGAACCGTTAAAGCTCTATGTATTATGGACCTGTATGCATTTGTGCGTTTTATGATGACAAGAATCGTGTGGTATTGTAATGTCTGTTTCTGTAGGTTTTCTATAACCAGAATATTCAAGTTTATTATTTGAATTAATTTTTGTTTAAATCTAAAATGTTAATAGGCCTATTTTGTTCAGTTTCTGGTGTAAATATTATTTCTGGGTGCAAGTTGTTAATAAAAATTGAAAATTCATCGATTAACTCGAATAAATTATCAAAACATGCTAAAATGTCATCAATAGTTTTGTGTTTTAATAAAATGCCAATGAACTCGACTATAACACAAAAGGTCGATTAAAGCAAAACGTTTTTCTTGTTTTCATCTGTCGCCCTATTATCAATCTTTAAATACCACACAGACGCATGTATTTACAGTTGTATCAGTAAAGGCATTAACCTTCTTGGCTTAACAACCCATTTGTTTGTGAAAATAGTTTTTTTTAATAAAAAGCACATCGTCTTTGATCTGTAGTATAATAACAATCAGACATCATGAAAGCAATTCTGTGTTTGTTCCTCGGTTTATTCTGTTCTCAAGTAAGTTTCTATAATAAATAAAATTTATAAAATATGTTAAAAGTATTTTACTTACTTATTTTTAAATGGGTAGAAATTGTGGATTTTGTAAAGTTTAGAATTTTGTTAAAAATTTATTTTTTTGAATACTTATACATATACAGTATCAACGCCGAAATATTCTAAATAATCCAGCCATTTATTTGTTGTCTGACCATTTCATTAATAACAAATAAATAAATTTAATTTATTGTACTGGCAACGTTGCACCACGAACTTATGTTTAGTAAAGGAAATTATTTGAAATACACCAAAATTATGATACCTTTTCTAGGTTCATGGTCATTCCATCGACTTATCCAGCTTTTCAGATTCAACCAACATAGAATGTTTACCAAACGAAGAATCAGCTCACATCCTCGAGTACAACAAAGTGGAAATTATCAACAACCTACAGAAATACTCATTATCAGACTTACTTTCGCAAAGAGGCATCATACCAGATGATAATCGCAAGTTTAATCAATTTTTGTACTGCATCTGGAAAAAGGAACATTATGTAACAGGAATTAATGATATTAATTATGAAAAATTGGAACGCATCGTTAAAGATGCCATCGTTAAAGTAGTTGGAGGTACAGGACCTGCTATTAATTTGAGTATGGTTCATGCTATGCGTATTATGAATGAATGTAAAGCTATTAAAGAGTCGAACGTTGAAAATAAAATTTCGAAAATTCAGAATCTTATTGTTAGCAAACTGCAACCGTTCGCAAAACTATAAAATTTGAGTTTTCACAGAAAATTTGTATAAACTTGGTATATTTTTTAATGCCTGTTAGTTTAGTATTTTAGAATAATTACGTTGATTGGTATTTAGTTAATTAATGAGTGAATAGATTGTATTGTACTTTAAATAAATTATTTGTAATTAGTTATTTGTGATATTTCGTCAGTTTTTAAAGTTTCTTTAATCTTTATTTTTTGGTTATTTTTTGTTTATTATACGAAAATATATGCATCCTCTTCTTGCAAATTGGTTATAATAGTAGCAGTCTAATTAATTTAATCAACGATAATATTGACCTTTAACATTATTAATCGTGTTGTGCTATTTAAACTTTTTTGAAAATGTTTTAACGTAGTTCACAGTTCAACTTCAACATGGCCGTTATCACGCGTTTGTTCCTTCTAGCTCTTGTTCTGCAGGTACGTAATTATTTAGTTTATATTTTATTATTGATGTAATAAATGTCAAATGCGGATTGGGTAATATAAATATTGAAAAAGCTGCCAGGCAACCGCCACGGGACTTTCCTGGCATCGACTGAAATTTTTGAAAATTTTTAAAATACCTCGAAACAATTTTATGGAAATTTAGAAAACTTCCGTTAGGTACTAGTAACTTTATTTTACAGATTTGAGTTAGGTAACGAACTGTATGATTTCACTCAGTTAAATAATGTGATCATTTGGTCGAAACGAACATAGGCATGTTTGATTTTTTGAATTGATTTATAAGTGTCATAAAAATGTCAAAAAGTCATAATTTAAAATGCACTTTTGTATTTATTTGAACGGAAGTAGAAAGTAGCGGCTCGTGTTGCAACTTTCACATTTGTGCAATAACAATCACCTTCATTTCCTTACTTGTTACATAAATGGCTATTATACCATGTTTTACAATATTTATGTATAATTTTTTTTAGAAAATTGTGACTGAAAAAAAAACTATTAACATTTTTGAAATAACTAAAAAGTTTGAAAATTTTTGAATACTTTGAAACTTTTGCAAAATTTTGTAATTTTAAAAATTATAAAATTTCGAAAAATTTGAGAAACGATGAGAATTAAAACTCAAAAAGTTTTTAACATTTTCTTAAAAATTTGATTGTGCGTATTGTCATTTAACATGTTCGAATGCCGATTTTGAAGCCGAAATTCGTCCATTTTTGAAAAATCGAAAAATTGTTGGTGGGGTAACACTGGAGGGTGGTAGCAAAATCAGGATTGCGCATACCGGCTGGTCGACATTTGTAGAATACGAATCTTTTCCGAGAGCGTCTATTTAGAAATAGAGCCCCTCACTCCCATTTCTTGATGCAGTCGCCCGGTTTTATGATATTTTGTATTTTCTAGTTACAACTAATGTTTATCCATTAAAATCTCAAAATCAATTTTATAGTTTGGTGAGCTTTTTTTCGAGCGCGTCTAATTTGCAATAGGACCCCCCCCCCCTGTTTCTTCGGCAGACCAACCTCATTTTGTTGCTGTGTCATCCTGTTGCAATTAACAGTCTTTGAGGTAAACTTGAATTTTCTACGTTAAGGCGTCTGGACTGTAAAGTTTATACATACACACGGACAGACACACCCATAGACACCTCTGCAGCGTCCACTTTATCGATCTCGTAACTCGTATATCGGCCAGTAAACTCAATGAAAAAAACAGTTCGCTGAATGAACGCGTGTGCTCCAAATCCTGTATGCCGATCACAATACCTTCCTCTGTAGCTATACTTTGTATAGCGAGGAAGGTAGAAAAATAAGATTGTCAATGTTTAGTTTGAATTAGCTGTATGAACAACGCGACGCTATGAAACCATTTCCATATGCTCCCTAACACACGGTTTTCGGTATTCTTGGACCCTAAATTATGTTTATTTGTCAATATCTCAAAATCGATTTTCCAACGAATACAATACCTTCTTCTTAAATTTACTACGTATATCAGTACAAAAAAATAATAGAATAAATAATTTTAAATTTTCTTATAATTTTAATTAAGTATTTATGATTTTCAGGCTGAAATCCATTTAGGTTTTTCAAGCATTCAACATTTCGCCCAAAGCTTTTCCAGATGTTTCCCGTACGATTTCAACCAGAACGCAGAAATCAGAAACTTCGACAGCCTATTGGTTATTCCTCGTCTTGCTACGCACTCTTTGAGGGATCTTAGCCACTACGACATTGCCCCCGAAAATAACATGAGGTACAACGAATTTTTGAGCTGCGTGTGGAAAGATCGTGGTTTTCAGAAACAAGATGGTACCATTGATTTTCATGCTGTTGAAAACGCCCTCGCTAATGCCATCGGCAGGGATGCCGGTTATACGGGATCTGGAATCAATTCAAGCAGGACAGCAGCTTCCAGGATTGTTAGCGGATGTCAAAATCTTCGTGGATTAACTCACGGACATAAAGCTGTACTCGTCAGAAACTGCGTACTTACCAATATTAAGAATTCTTCAAGGTTTTAAATCTTCCCACCTCATTATGACATTAATTCAACCTTCTTGTTATTAAGCAAATCATTTTTTTATTAAATTATAGATAAATCATTTTATGCTTTTAAAACAATGTATAGCAAGCGTTGAAACAATAAAACTTGATTTGCAGTTTAATTATAATTTATTGCAGAGTACTGCAGTGCAAAGGCCAAAGGGTTAAACCTCTAGAACGGAATGAAAACACCAAATTTAAATTTATTTAAAACTTCGGACATACACGGATTTACACAATCAAAAGTTTTTTTCGAATTTACCATTTGGATAATCGCTCACGTATGATTGTTATTTTTAACTTGATATTTATACGCAAAGTGAATGTAAAATAAATCAAAATGCTCAGAATTAGTGTACAGGACAGTAAAAAGCATCAAACCCAAATTCAATTTAATTGGAAAACCAAGTCAATCCGATTCAAACCTAATCCGACCCGAATACAATCGGCTCCAAATCCGTTCTAATCCAAATTCAGACCAACCAAAATCTTTTATGTCTGAATTCACTTCAATAACGACTTAAAATTAAATTTGTACTAACATTTTACACATACAACCAAGGTCACTTAGCTCAGGAATCGAACCAGAACACTTATGAACGGGTCTTAACCGCTACTCTACAGCTTTCCCGTTATGATTTTAATAAAAGTATTTAAATATAAAAATTCAAATAACACTAACACATTTAAATCATTGTAAAAATTGCGAAGCAATAAATAAAAAAAACATTTAAAATAAATGTTAATATAAGCGTAACGTGTATCTAAATTTCTGTAGTATTGGTAAATCTGTTAATTTTAAAAAATATTACAAAACTGCATCAACAAACTTGCGAAAGTGGTTTGTTACGTTAGAGCCTTTTATAGTGGGTGACTAAAAGTAAGTTTTTTATTAATACTAGCAAAACCCGTGGGCTGCGCCCACGCTTGTTTCCAACCTCTTGTATTTAGTTATTTATGCGTTTTTCGACAAAGTGAAAATTTTAAAATTTTTTTCCTATAAACCCGTGTTCTCGATGTAGGTAGGTCTGTAATTTTATAAAAGCAACATTTTTTTTAAAAACGTAGAATATAAAATACATTTTTCTGCTACCGGCAATGTAAGTAGGCCTTACATCCATAGCTACAGGGATCGTAAGTGGCTGATAACATTCGTGTACTAGTTTCCCTTGACGACGGAACTTAATAGTGTCACTTACATTCCTAGGAAAATAATGGACAGTAATAACAGAAACGTCATTCTTCGTCTCAATAACCTTTACAACGACAAATTTTCCATTATCGGTAACATCGCTGAACTGCATTTTGCAAAACTCGTCGGTTCTGCAAGCCCCCGCAATTCCCACAATCATTACTGTCTAGAAAAATCAATAATATGAAATTTAATTGCAGATACAATAAACTGTTGTCTTACCTTCATTAATAAATAGGTATCGTTAGGTGCTTCCTTAAAAAAATTGACAATGTCTTCTCTATTCAGAATTTTCGATTTTTTCTGTCGATAACCTTCATTTTTCCTTTTCAGAAAACCAATTAATTTCGTAAATTTCGAGATGTCGACGTTTTCGTTGTAAAAAATTGTGGTTTTCAGCATAGAATATTCACACCATAAACTGGCCGGCGATTTTAATTTTTCCGATCGTTCCAACACTTTTCCCGCACTTTTCTTACGAAACCATTGTTTAAACGAGTCATAGCGAAACTCATACCTTTTTCTGGACTTGGATGGCAACAGATTTAAGCAGGCGACATTTGCAGCTTCATCAATCTCCATCTTTTTAATTTCTCGACACAAGATTTCGTTTGAAATCATAAAATTTGCGTGTCTGCCAAATTTTGATTGCTTGTTTACCGTTGCCATTGCTACCAGCTTCGTGATTCGATAGGACGCACAGCTAACTACAAAAATTCTGATCACAAATGACACATGATTCGTATTTTACAAATAATATTTTCTTGTTATTTTAAGCTACTTATTACCGGTAGCGGGAAAATGTTATAAGTAACACGGAATGTATCGACTATTAACATTCTCGGCAGGCGACAAGCTTCGGCTCCGCCACAGCTCGTATTCGCCTACCTCGTATGTTATTACGTCCTTACATTCCTTGTTACTTAACTAACTATTAATTCAACATTACTGCTAATGCAGGATTACAAAATGTTAAATTCATTTTAGTTACTTCCTTTGAAGTGGACACATTTTATGCTAACATTATTAAATTGTTAAAGAACTGTATCCTTTTTATTATATTTTAGAATTGCAATTCTTACTTGGGTTGTTGAATAATTTTTTATTTTACTTGAAATATAAAATTCTGTTTTTATCAGTGATGTGATTTTACCGGTAAAATAAAAAACGGTAAGTAAAATCATTATTTTACCGGTAAAATACGGTAAAATACCGGTAAAATTAATTTCACGTCAAAAATGATGTCATTGGATTTTTTATGAAAAACCATTTAGTTTGATACTAGATACTCGACAGGTCTACTTAATACTTGATACCAAAACACAAAAATACAATTATTTATAGTTTATAAAAATATAACGGTTATGTAACTTACAGTTACAGTTATAATTATTAAAGTATACCTAAATTAAATACAAAGCAAAATGTGATAACGAAAATAAAAAATATGAAGATATAAATCGCAATAAACATTTAGATAAAATAAACTTATACATATAAACATAAAGTAAAAAACAAACTTAACTTAATAAATGTAATTGATATAACTTTTAATAACAAAAATAAAAAATATTTAATATATATTATTATATTATATGATTGGTTTAAAGAAATTAATCTTTATTTAGGTTTCCTACCACAAAACATTTCTGACCCTTTCCAAGAAAAATAATGTTTTGTTTTGGAGTACCACGAATATCTGCGCCTGCGCGCGGCAATTCGAAATGATTTTACCATTTTACCGGTAAAATGTGATTTTACTTTACCGGTAAAATACCATTTTACCGATTGGTAAAATACCGAGACTCACATCACTGGTTTTTATTATGTAATTTTTTTTCTACCTTTTTGGTAGGTACAACCTAACAACATAAACAAGGAGGGTGGTTTTAAACTCAGTAAAGCTTGGACTCCAGTGGTTTATCCTCTAAGGACTCGTAAGCATCATCGATTTCACGATCACGCTCCACCGGATCCGTCTCCTCCCAACGGTGACAGCCAACCATAACTTCGCCGTTCCGCCCGTCTGGCTCAACGGGATTTAAACACCTCCGCATCCCGCATTGGAATTTAGTGCTCTAATCACTCTGAAGATGCAAGCTGCAATATCTTGCAAAACATTAGTTTGTATGTGTTCACAAACAGCTAACAGGCATAAGTCGATAGAGTATTTTTATCCTGAGAAACAAAATACATTAAGATCAAATCGTTGTCCGCCCCAAAGGTTCAAATAATGTTTAGGCAGGCAGGACCTACAAACAATTATGGCTCAAATTTTTAGAGCAAATGCTTGTAAAGACAGACAAGCTACAAGTCGGTCCTGATTATGCTGGGTGTAATTCCCAAGTGACGATGCGGTCTAAACCGAAAGTAAACTGTAATATTGCCAAACTTCTTGTAGTACGGTACGATAAGTTGCTATTGAAGTAGGAGGAAGTACCAAGGCAATCTATCACCAACTAGCTTGCCTTTCCGTAGAAATATCTCATACATGATGACAATTATGTCATGTTCATGTTCTTTCATTTTATCAGCAATGATATTATTGACCTTTAACACTGAATCCATGTCTTTAGTTGTTTACGTATTGTTGTATAAAAATCATTTTGACATCGCACACACAGCGTGCAATTGAAAATGGACCATACTACGCGTTTAATTCTTCTTGTTATCTTTCTACAGGTAAGATTTTTTTACACTACCTTTTTTGTGCAATAGGAAATTGCGTATTTTGTATGCAAAACAATAATGTAGTGAAATTGCGTTGGAATGACTTTTTTTTATTTGATTGCGTAATATATCATGCAATGTTTAAATTTGATATCTTAATCAAAACTCGAGGAATATGTGGCAACTCAGAAATGATAAATAAAAACAAAACGAAAACCTTACTTTTTCACGCTAAGAAAAACAGTATACGAATGTAGAAAATGAGATTTTTTTAAACCCAACATTATCTGTAACTTTGTTTAAATTTATATTTTTAGAAAACAATATGTTAAAAAACTCTGACCAGAATGTTTTTGGTTGTATAATGTAAACAATTAACCCTTTTGGTGTAAAATGTTTAAAATCCAAGTAGGTAAGACTTTACAATCAATAACTTTAAAATATTCGATTGACAATGATTGCAAATATACTTCTTCGCCTATTGATGATGATGATGATGATTAGAACTACTGTAGCTTACACAATTCTTCTATGAACTACTCCATTTCATACAGGATAACTCCTTGTGAAACCAATCTTCTTCTTGTCTCGATTTAGTTCCACTGTCCAAGCCAATTTTTTTTAAATAAAAGTACTTTGTTATGGCTTTACAGGACGTAAGCTCGAGAGAGGGGGTGGGAAAAAAGAAATCACATACATATTTCGCTTAGACAGCTCGGGTTAAGTAAAATAAGTATAAATATTCAAACCAATAATAATAGATTAGTCCAAGTGGAATCCAGTGGTACCATTAGTTAATCATTTGGATTTTATTTTAATTAACAATTGAAATACAACAATACATATAAAATTTTATTTGAAAACTGCTGAGATTAATAGAAAATGCATGTAAACTCTACAATGCTGATACATAATTTGTAATTTAAATGTAATGTGGCAAAACGCAACAACTTACCTTGAAAGTGATTAGAAACTTTGTACATCAACATTTCTTAATTTCTTTTTCAGTTTTGGTTTTTATACCGATACTATGTTTTTGAACTCAAAGTCATGTTATTATCATGCAGTATTAAAACAATTTTGAGGTAAATCTTCAATGATTATTTTCTCGTACCTTAAAAGTCTTTTTAAAAACAAATGCATTTTTCTGGTTTGTATGTACTTATAATGTGGGTTTTAATATTTGTACCTATTTTGATAATGTAGATACCCTCTCCCCATTCCCTCATTTTTAAACGGACCAAGTTCCGTTTTCAACAGGGTTCGTCTGACGAACACCACTAAAGTAGTTACAAGCAGATAGACAGACGAGTCGTTTGATTCATAAGTCCCCCCCCCAACCCGTAATTCATGACCTTATTGCTGATACTGTCATAGAAATTTGTTTCAACTATCATAATGAAGATATTAACAGGTATATGATAATAATTAAACCGTAAACCCAAACGACATCACTGTACTTCCTCTATACGTTACGTATAAGTAGGGGATATAAAACATATTTATTTTTTCTTTTTATATTAAACTCTAACACCTGTTTGCAGGCTACAATCCAGTTGGGTTACTCAGGCGTGGAGCATCTAACGTATACAGATCAAAAATGTTTTCCGTACGATTTTGCCTTCAACTTGGAAGAAAGACAATTCGTTCGACTACTGGTTGTTCCATTTCTTGGTCTAGAGTCTATAAAAGACCTCAGTCGCTTGGATGTAATTCGGGATGATAACATGCGCCACAATGAATTCCTGAGCTGCATGTGGAGGGATCGAAAATTGCAGAATCAAGACGGGACCATTAATTTTGACAAAATCGAAACCGTTCTTGCTGATGCTATTGCAAAGGAAGTTGGCAGTACTGGACCTGGTATCAACTTAAGTAAAGTAGAAGCTGCACGCATTGTAGAGCAGTGCCGCAACCTTGGTGGAATCACTCAAGGCCAGAAAGTTGTGTTGGTGAGAAATTGTGTGCTTCAACGTATCAAAAAATTTGGAACAATATAGATATTTTCAGGAATTAATTATGCTAATGTCAAGCAATTAGATGTAACATTTTTTTAGTAAAAAAATTATACTTAATTTTTAAGTTAATGTAGTCAGAAAAATGTTGTTTATCATTTAAACAGTAAAATAAATAAACAAATACTTTAATTTAATTTACGATGGCACAGCAAAAATCGCGGTTGATTTAGGTATCAACAAAGCAAACTGTTGCATCCAATTTAATTGTTGATCGATTTGTATCTTAAAACTTTTGCAAGAATTTGCCAAATTTATGTCACTACCCTGGAATCTAAAATTACCAGAATACACGGTAGTTGAATTATTTAAACGTTGGTTGTATCAATATAGAGTAGCAGTAAGCAGTATCTTATACAAGAACGAACAATTCGCAATTCCCACCGACTTCGCCATTCTACATTTAACCCAGTATAGAAAACTCAGTTGACAATGAAAGTAGTACAATTCCTTTAAACAAAAAGAAGTGAAATGGGTTTTGTATACCACTGCTATTAGAAGCCCTTTTTTTTGGCTGTTTTATTTAGCACATGTTATAATATCCGCATTTAAAATGTTATACTTTAGTATCAGGTTTAAGTAAATTTTACGGGAAATCTTAAGGGTGGTTTATTGATGTTTCTTTATAGTTAGAAGTTAAAAAATGAGCGAAACACTTCGCCTGGACTTTCCTATACTTATAAATTAACATTGTTTTATATTTTCCAACACTTTCGATATACACCTGTCTAGACACGACTAGTTAAAATAAATAGTTCTTATAAGTTGTAACATCTTGAAGCGGTTGAAGAAAGACCGACCGCTGCAAGCATAAGGTTGGGTAAAATATTCGGACTGAATCAACGGAAGCGCGGAAATTGATATTTGAAAATATATTAATAACTCGAGAAGTATTATTTTTAGCAAGAAATTACTCTTATTAATTTGTATTTAGAATTTCAAAACCTTTCTGATTTTAAAACCAAAATGTCACGTTTCCATTTTAAAAAAAAGTTATTTTTTACCGTGGCCGCCATATTAAAATTGGAAACTCAAGTTTTTTTCTTAAATACAATCGAGAAGAATTTGCCCTACAACTTTGCTCTTGGGTTTGCGAGTCTATCTATTCAAAATAAAAAAGTTAGCCTACACTGAACATTAAACGACTAGTACAGAATACAACTGCTGTAGAAAGTATGTGAAAAGGACAAAAAGATTATTAAGGGGCAAAAAATTCGATTTTTTGTAAAAAGATTCTCCTAGAGCAAACAAAAGAAGAAATCAATTTTTTCATTTTGTAGCAAAAATTTTGGGGAGGAAGGGGAATAGTAGCCCCCCTAAATATTAAAGTATCAAAAAAATATTATGATATTAGGATTTTGCTATCAATGATGAGCTATATTGCTTTAACAGAAATATTTTATTGGGTACCAATTTTCAATTTTCAAAAATTCATAGAGGGCGTCACAGTGAAATTATAGCAATGCCCAAAAAAACAAATTGTAGAAAATTCCTAGCTCTAGTTCAAACAAAAACGTATGGGTAGTGTTTGAGAAATAATTTTTTGAAAAATTTTATAATTTTGGAGTGATGTCATTGCGATCGTTTTTATATTTTCAAAATTAATTATATTTCATGGTATAGTACCCTTGAAGGGCTACCAAACAAGATGTAGTTGATTCCAATCAGATAACTCTGGTTTTTGAGTAAATGGGCGTTAAAGTCGAAATGTTCAAAAATTTGTAGCGGCCGCCATTTTAAAGATAGAGAGTTCGGTAAAAAATCGTTTGATTTGTCCTAACGCCTTCTTTAATCTCCACTATTAAAATTTCAAAAATTCAGTTTCTGAAAAAAATGCTACCAAAAAAACATGTCTAACTTCCGCTTCCGGTTTCGTTTTTTTTTTAAAAGCTTATTTTGTTGTTAAATTTTTGATATACCTCCTCATTCCAAAGCACGTCAAAATCGGTCCAGCCGTTCCGGAGATATGGAGCGTAACGGACCCACCCACCCACAGACAGACATTTTTTAAAAATTACTTGTTTGGGGTCCATGACCCCCCCCCCCCCCTCAAAACTTTTCTAGGTCATAAAACACTAGAGCACACATCTAAGATCAGAATTTACAAAACGATAATATAATAACTTATACAACTGAAACGTTCCCACTAAACGAAAGCAAATGAGGCAAAGTTGAAAACGTCGAAAAAGAGAATATTGAGAAGAATTCATCCAGCTATCGTACGCTCTACGATCTATGGCCTGGTCTTGGCCTGCTCAAGAGCTGTCTTTTATTCTTTTCTGTCTAAACCCTTCCTTTTCTATCTTCCCACTTTCAACTTTCTTATGTCATCTTCTACATTTCACTCCATCTTTTCCTACGCCGACCCCGTCTCCTCGTCCCTTCTGGATTCACGTCGTATGCCTTTTTTGGACCTCGATCGCTCTTCGTTCTTCTTGCATGTCTCAACCATATTAGTCACTGTACCTTTATTGTGGCAAATATATCCCAATCTCCATGAAGCTCTCTTAGCTCGTGGTTCATTCGCGCGTTTTCCATTCTTCTTCTTTTGCTACTAGACCGTATATTCGTCTTAATACGTTTTTTTTCAAAAATTCCTAGGTTTTTCTCGTCTTCTTGTTTTAGGACCCATAATTCGCTTGCGTATGTAACTACTAGCTTTATTATTGTATTATATATTCTTTTTTTTTGGTGTTTCGTGTAACAGTCTTTGATGGAAGCATGTTTTTCATTGCATAATAACTTCTGTTTCCCGCTACGATTCTTGTCTTTATTTCTTCACTTGTCTTATTGCCTTCCGTGATTGTGCTTTCTGGCTATTTAAACTCTTGTGTTTACTCAAAGGTGTTGTTATTTATTCTTATATCCCTCCCCATATACTTGGTTTTCCCTCATTCACTTTCAATCCTGCTTTTTTTGCTTCCTTTTCTAATTCACAGTATGCTGTCCGTAGAGCTTGTTTTGTTCTAGCTAAGATTACCACGTCGTCTGCATACGTAGGTATTGGCATGTTCTGTTATAGATCTTCCTTCGGCGTTTATGTGTATCTTTCTTGTGAAACTCTCTAATACTAGGTTGAATAGTGTTGTGGATAGTGAGTCGCCTTGCTCGATCCCCCTTTTAACTTTGAATTGCTTTGATAGGTTCCCTTCGTTGCTCACACTGTTCTTTGTTTGTTGAATTGTCATTTGAATTTGAATAGTTGGGCCAAAACCCGAAAGGCAAATGATGAGCCATGGGAGAGGAAGACATAGTTAAGTATGTAAAAGCGCAAAGGATCAGCTGGTTTGGACATGTAAGACGCATGGAGAGTGAAAAGGCGGTAAAACTGTTATTAGGATGAACTTCGCAGACCGATAGGAAAAAAGGAAGGCCAAAAGAAGAAAGTGAGAGGATAGAGTATTAAGTGATTTAAAGTTGGTGGGGGTGAAAAACTGGTAGACGAAAGTAGCAGATAGGAAAGTATGGGGACAAATAGTAATGGGAGCAGACACGCATCCAGCCCTCTAATTAGGAAGAGACCAATCGTACCAAGGTCTAATCAACATCTGTGGTATTCCCGATTGTGATTGTGAATACGAAAGCAGGTAATAATCCACTTAGGGTTGAGACTCCACGTAAATAAGTATACAAGTTTAATATGCAACGATATTTTTGCTAATCCATTTTGTTAACATTTTAGTAACAACCAAAAATTTAAATACCTCTCCTAAAACATTTTGTAATAGTGACTCAGGAGTTCAGGGACCTGTAGTTTTCGCTCAGGACTTGACGATGATATTATTTTAGAGAATATATCCCTTGTTCCCAAAATTAGTAGACTTACAAATATTTGGCCTTAATTCGTCAATAAAAGATATACTACGTAAGCGTTAGTTTTTACTTGTAACGGTTTTTTAACCAAACAAGGGGCAGCAACAGAAAAAGATAATGTTATTATTGCATCAGAGTTAGTAGCAGAACAATGTACCTAATTTATTTTTTGTTTGTAATTTAGACACACCTTGTATATTCCCTAGTTACGAACTAACAACAGAAAACGTTTGGAAATCGACCACTATTTAATACCACCGCGTCCGCATTGTACCATTCTTACTTTAGAATAACCCTGCGTGTGTGTGTTTCTGGATAGACCCTGTGACCCAGGAATACAATTTTCTGTCCTACATGACTTAAATATACCCACACCACATTGAAATAAACTTTTGAAGGCCATCCTATATCAACGTAACGATTTAAATAATCCAATTGTTTAAGGAACGAGGGCTAATTATTATTTGTCTTTAATTGCTTACTTTTTTGCAAAGAGCAGACATTATGTTTGATTTTGAAACATCATTGCTTGCTATCTCTACGTTCTTAACACGAATAGTACACGATCGTTACACTCATGTATCATCATATTTCGTATTATCAACAATATAAATGTTGGTATTTATAGCATTTGAAACACGAAACATCGAACCACTTAAGCGTGCAGTAAAAACATAGATAACTCTATTAAAACGGTACTGTTAAATACATCCAGTAGCGAAATGGGCAACTGGAGGGAAGCTTTTTAAAAAGATGCGATCTGCAAGAGCATTTCAGAAATTTTACTTATTCAAAATTAAAGTGTTATAGAGTGACAATGCAGCGAAATTTCAGCAATCAGTTCGTGCGTGCTGTAGTTCTTGGTCTTTTCTACATCTTTGCACTGCAGGTAAACGAATTTTGAATAATGAAGAAATTGTCAATTCCTAATATTTTAATTTTTTATTTTTGAGTTATTATTTGTGTGGTTTTTCCTGCTTTTTGTACAGTCATTCTACCTCACCTTTTGCATCTTCTTTCAACCTTAGTTCCACATCCTTCTGTTTTTCAGTATGTTAATATCTCCTATTTCATGTTACAGGTTGGTGTATATTCCTTTACTCTAAATAGAGACGAAAAATTATGCGTAAGCACGCTGAAGCTCAACCAATCAATCATTGAAGCTTGGAACATCGAACCGTTCCTTCCAGAAGACAATCCAGAGATTATCCAGTTCCTAACGTGTTATTGGAAAAAGTTGGGCTATCAAGAACAAAATGGTGAATTTAACTATCTAAAACTCATTAAAGTGGTGCACAGTGACTTGAAAAACAGATTTCAAGCAGAGTGTCTACATATTGCTGTGTATGTTGTGGACAGTTGCAGAAATAAAGTAGATGCAGCAGATTCGGATGGTTTAAAAGCCATCAAAATGTGGAACTGTTTGAATCTTTATGCAGAAAATTTATTTTGAGGTTTTTGACGATTGTGCAGGTTAATTGTTGAATTAGCTTTAATTATTATTAAATGTTATGTTTGGAGGGTAAAGGAATCAGTATTTTATGTAAATTTTTGTCATCATTATTGCATTCAATTGAATCGTAATTATTAATTTAACCATCATCTCATTTCGAATTATTATCTGGTGCGAGTGAGTCACCTTTCATTTCGTCCTAGCTACGCTTTTTTTGCCAATAAAACAATTTGAGAAAGTATAGGCAACACACATTACTCAAAATACTTATAATTGCACTATGTGCTGCCTATCTTTTAATAATTTTTGGCATAAATAATTAGTATCTAATTCCTAATTTTTGTGCAACACAATTTTATATACTATACTTTTAGTGTTACGTATTTGTGGATTGATATTATTAATTAATGTAATTAAAAAGTAGTTGTTCTTATTAATTTACGCGCATTTTAATACAGCAACAATTATCTTTAGAAGTACTTTGTGATAACCTTTAACACGATGTTTCGTGTCATGATATAAAATAATTATAAAATATAGTACAATAAACATTTAGCAACCGCAATGAAGTTTCTTATATTTTGTTATATCTTGGCATTTGCTTTTTTACAGGTAAGTTCCGCTTTATATCAATTTTAACGTTTCTAGTCTTACTGTTGCGTAGTACATTACTTAAATTAAAAATCAATAAAGTTTCCGTATACTTTTGTTTTTATCATATTTATTTATCGTCGATTTACTACTGTTATTGAGATTTTTCACCGAACTCGGAGCATAGACTGAATTAAGCTTTTCCCACCCTCGGGAAATTTCAATGCGTTTAAAATAAAATCAATCACTATTTCAGGTAGAAGTGCATTCTGCCACTTTAACCATTTTAGAAGAACGGTGCGTAACCGAATTGCATCTAAATCAAGCAATTATCGAAAGATGGAATTCACAACCGAATGTTCCAGAAGACAATACCGAATTTAACAAGTTTATGGGTTGTTACTGGAAGAAAAAAGGTTACCAAGATGAAAACGGTGAAATCAATTATCCGAATCTGAGACGGGTACTTAAAAGACTTTTGACACAAAAATATAATAGTGCAAGTCGTGCCGAAGAAGTTTCAGGGAATATTATAAAAAATTGTAGGAATACCCCTAAAGGAAGTTCCGATGGAGAGACAGCTTCTAGGGTATCTAACTGTGTATCAAGAAATATTCTAAAGCAATAACGATTCGCCATAAAAGACAGAGGCGGATTGGCTTGTCGGAAATCTACTGGCTCAAAAGATTTATATTATCTTAGTTTATAATTAATAACCGTTTATCATTTGATAATTTTTGTTTTTCTATACTTCCAGTCTAAAAATACTGACTTTAATAAAACCTTTGATTTTAAAGAGATACCTTGTTTGGGCGCAGAAAGACTAAAATAAGGTTTACCTAGTTATTATTGTCTGCGTGTTAGCGCTCGTTTGTTGCTTCACATCTTTGGAAAGGCTAGTTCGATTTTAATGAAATTTAAAAGCCCTAAAAAATCACAACGGTAAGCGTCCAAAATAATTATTAATTTTCAAAATTCACAAATCTTCACAAAATTGTTTAAAAATTGAATTCGCGATTTACTTTATAATTTTGTGAAGTCGTAGACGTAATGAGGATATAATTTATTTTGTGTTAAGTGTAAAAGTAAACCTTACATAATGGCACTGCACTACTACCTGCTAGGCTGGATTACTTTCTGGATCCGGAACTATATCACCAGTACACCCTGATAAGAGCTGTTAGTATATGTCACATAATTTGTAAAGAACTATCTAATTAATAGTTTGAAAATGTATATTATCTTGAACAATCTTTTAAAATCAAATAAAAGGTTTTGTTCAATTTTTTTTGTACATTTTTCTGTGCCGTTCTGTGTGAATATAAAAAAAATAATCAAGAAGAAAATATAGATGAAACAAATCCAGGAAAATCCCATTCTATAAAGTTAGGTCGCTTATTTCTAGTATTAATTCCCAGAATTTTTTTATTAGATTATTTTGTTTAGACTAATTTCTTTGTAATTTTGCCTGGATTATTTTATCGTTTACTGTTACGATCTCCCACCCCCCACCCAATAATTAAATAAACCACTTAATTCAAACATTTTAGCGGCAAAGTAAATGGTGTATTTATTTTGTTGCAATGTTTCAAAATTTCTAACAAAAAAATTGATTTTAAAACCATTCAAGACCAGGAGGAAAGGAGACAAAAAATTTCAGATACATTTTAAAAATTTTGAATCAAATTGAAATTTTTTAGGAAAGGTGTTCAACCCGGCTACTTGGAAGAAACAACTGTCACATTACTCACTCATATCGCCTAGTTGAAATATAATGAGAATTCTGAGAGTAATTTATTACTTAACAGTACCCTCATATTTTCAACCTACTGATGTGTCGAGATATTGGTCGAAAAATAGCCGTTAAAATAAATAGTTCAGCTTGGAACATCAAAAATGAATGGGAGCCCCACGACTCACGAGCCCTGATTCCGTGGAACTCGCCGAACCCCGGTAGTTACGCCACTGAAGTAAAGAATGTTGTTACAGTAATTGCATTAGCTGCTATTATTTTAGATTATATACTTTTGGAGGGAACGTGCGCTGCCAGGCCCCCCTTTGGTTAGGTGCCTGTCGTGGTAGAAAGAGAAAGCTTAAAGGCGACTCATATTATGTGTTTTGCTCAGAATCCTTTGTATTTTTCCATTGTTTTGCAGTTTTATTTATTATATATTAATAGATTGTCCGCACAGATTTATTTCCGCGGAAAATGCATGGAAGACCTTCGACGAAAACCAGAAAACCATTTAACGCGCATTTTCGGGAAACGCTTTCTATAAGTCTAATAAATTTTCAAACTAAGGGGGCTTTTCCCAACATAGTCTTAACCAGATCCTGGGATTTTCCAATTGCAGTAGTTCGAACACGTCAATTGGTTAAAGTAAAATAAGAAGGTAGGAACACAAATTTAGTGCAAATTTATTCACGTTCTCGGGTAGTAGTCAATAAGAACAAATAAGATGAATAATGCTAATCTTGAAATAATTCTCTTTAAATATAAAAAATCCGGAAACTGACAATGACCTTAAGAAACAAGAACAATAAATCTAGAACACTATTTACATTTCTAAATGATTGCTTGAGACTATTTCTAATGGGAATTCCGATGAGGTAAATACTATATAAGTTAACAATAATAATTACCAACGATTAACTTAAGAAGTGGGAATTTTAGATGCACCGTTAGTCAGTACGTAAGTCGCAGGACGCTGAATAACAAGCAGCAGAAGTGTAGCATATTTAAACGGTGACATTGAAATTCAGGTTTAGTAAAGTACCAACCAGCAAGTTGTGGAAGGTAATAATTTTATTATTTCGCTCATATATTCAGAGCGGATTTTTGTTTGTTCTTCCGAAAAACAATTTTGTATTGTTTTTGTAAAATTGTCACAAACTCCCTATTACATAATGCACTTTTAAGCAAACCAAATAAATTTAATGTACCTAATTTTGTAGAGATATGATAATGTAAGCGTATTTTGGTCGGTGATAAAAATGGTTTTAATTATTCTCAAAGTGTACTTTGATTTGTTTACGATTTTAGTGTAAATCAACACATCACTCTCCTCCTCAGTAGCTACTGGACAAAGCCGGATTTAAGTTAACAACATGAAAGCCGTTGCAGTTTTATGCTTCTTGTTTGTCCTTTCACGGGTAAGTTTATTATTAAATAATTTTTTTATTAAATAACATCAATTTATTTTGTATTGTTTTTAAACTAATAGAAAATTTAAAGGACTGACCATAGTCATAAACCTTAATATCACCTTGTTTTTGCTTATTCGCAAATAATAACTTGTCAAGCATGTCTTTAGAGCGTAGATAATTTCATGCTGTTTTAAAATCTATCATTGTTTATGAGTTTATAGTTGGCCAGTTTCAACATTTTTTAAATATACCATTGTTTAAGTTTCCACAGTTGTCCAATCTTTCAGATGTGATTTCGAAATTTCTGAGGTGGTAAATTTATGTAAGAACAGACAACTATTAAGGGTTTAAACAATAAATGTGTAAGGAGAACATTAAATACGTTCTATTAGTTTGGCTAATTTTAAGTATTTAAAGTATTAAAAAGGTCCTTGAATTTAAAAAAGCAAATTTAATAAAAACCGTTTTAAGATCAATATTTTTTATTATGTTTTAGGGTGAAGGACGATCAGTTGAACCTACCTCCGCCAAACTAAGATTTACTCCTCTTCAGGAAGAATGCATAAATGAATTAAAATTGGACGCAAATAGGGCAGACATTGCAAGCCTTAACGACCGAGCAATTTGTCCTGAAGATAACCCCGACTATAACAAGTTTATCAGCTGTTTCTGGAAAAAAACCAACCGTCAAAATCAAAATGGTGAAATAAATTACGACACCATCAAGCTGTTTGTACGTGAAGGTATCGTACAGGCCCTTGGTAACGATGTTGCTGCTACGACTTTCGCCGAAGAAAATTCTGTGAGGATTGTGCAAGAATGTAAGAGTATTTCTGGAGAAACACCGGAGAAAACTTGTGTTAAAGTGAGAAATTGTATTGTAAGAGGACTTGATGAAATTGGAAAACATTAATTTTCGTTTATTTCTGTATAATTTTGTTGTGATTATTATTTAATAAGCATGTGTTTTTTTAATAAATTTTTTTATTAATTTTGTATCATCAATTTAGTTCAATTATTGTATTTACTATACAACTTAATACTTGTTTAAACATGAGCTACTAAAAATTATACAACTTCCACAGATTTAGTATAAAACGCGCAGTTAATCAGAACAACCCTAAGATACTATTGAAAAGCTCAAAATTGTAATTAGATGAGAAAAGTGACGTTCAATTATAAGAAATCATTTTTTATAAAGGAAGGTTGTTTCACTGACAGTTTGCTATTGGCGAATCCAGGGGAGGGAAGTAAAGAGTGTTATTACCCCCCTCAGATTCCGGGTTGTTCAAAAACCCACCCTATTCAGAAAAAGAGGAGTTTTCCGAGATTTTTTTGGTTTTTGTGGACTTTTGGCTTTTTGTATTATATTATAAATTTCCCGCTGCTGCGCTGTAATGCCAATAAAACATGAAAATGTGTAAAATGCCAGTCTCAGTTTTTATATATTCCTCTTAAGATTGTTCTAAACACCTTCCTTTCGGTTCTTCTTAGAAGTTTTTCATCTTGCTTTGTGACGGCGCAGGTTTCCACGTCGTATGTAGGACCGGCCCAATTAGTGTTTTACACGTTTTTAACTTAGTTGTTCGAGAAATGTGGCGTGATCTCAGGTGAGTTATATGACCATAAATTTTGTAGCAATGGGTTCATAAAATTGTTCCTTCAACTTCTTTGGTTGTCTCATTCCTTTTAGTTATTATCGATTCCAGGTACACAAATTCTTCGGCGGATTCTATTAGCATAGATTAATAACATATAAATGTTAATACAAAAGATAGATTTGCCAAAACCAAAAAAAAAATTTTTATAGTTCAGATAAGGTAACTTATATTAAAATTGATTCGTAGTACATTTTGTTATTCATTGTTCCGTATTTTTACAAGTATTTCAACATATTACCATTATGTTATTGTTATTATAATGTGCAGCTGATTTTTTATGTTCAGTTATTTTTATTAAAATTATACAATATAAAAAAATCATTTTTGATTACCCCCCCCCCCCCCCCTAAATGTGGGAACTTAATCCGTGCATGTAATATGCTCTAGTTACTACTGCTCTTAAAATCGCGACACAGAAAACCACATGTTTGAAACGAATATCTCTTTCGTTCTTAATCGTGTAATTTACAGAACACGCAAAAGCACACTTAAAAATTTAGGTTAAGTGGCTTTCGATTAAGGTATTATTATATTAAATTGTGAAGATGTCAATTTAATGATAGAGAATAAAAAAGAAAAAGTCGATAAAGGTCCATACAATTGTGAAACTAAATGCCGAAACAGAAGTATAGCAATAGGCAATCATCTGACGAAAAAGATCTAAAATGAAGCAAGTAATGAAACTAATTGACCAAGACGCGCGAAATTGTCAAAAACTGGACTGTGTTGCTTTAAAAAAAGTTATATTTTAATATATAATATAAAATTATAATATTAGCAGTTTTACTTTCCTATAGGTCCTGTATGCGAAAGTTTCGACTACAAAAACTTATGTTTTAATAATTTTTCCGAAAACTTCGTCTTGGGCGTCGTCGTCGTATTATCAGTGATTGACGTGAAAGTAGCAGTTTGGCGAACAAAAACTGCATTTCAATATACATTGAATGGCAGAAATCTTATTGTTTACTTTGTAGCTTGCTAATTTTCCAAAGTGAGCTTAATATAGCTTCCAGTCTTTTAAAATTTTATCTGCTGGTGCCCAACGATCTAGGTACCGTGGTCGATGTAAATTCCGTTACTCCGACATTCCCCAAAAATTTATATCATACCGGTGTTTTCATCAGTAGTGTAAATTCTTTAATTAATTTAATCGTCGTCTGCGTTGATTTGCGAGTCAGCTCAGTTTTCACAAATCAACACAGACGATGCGACGGATAAAATACCAGCAACAGTGTTGATGAAATAACTTGATAACTGCAACTGTCTGTTTTGTAACTAGACAGCATAGGGACAACAGTTTTAAAAATTATCAGGATTTTTGTTGTTGTCTTAGTTTCCCGAAAACGCGCTAGTGACACTTTAAGTGGAGATCAACACGCCGAGTGATCGCACCGGAACGCCGCCGTCCGCCGTTCGGAGAAGCTTGTCTCCTATCCAAACT
Organism: Ctenicera cuprea; assembly: GCA_958336395.1. Classification (NCBI taxonomy): domain Eukaryota; kingdom Metazoa; phylum Arthropoda; class Insecta; order Coleoptera; family Elateridae; genus Ctenicera; species Ctenicera cuprea. The sequence goes on along the minus strand of OY284486.1, from coordinate 88,749,332 downwards.
CCCTTCAAGTTTCACCGGGTATAAAATCCCCCGACCTGTTCAGAATTGAAAACTTCTTCAATTTATTCAATTGAACCCACACCTCTTCTAACAGCTAGTAAATTCTTATTTAAAAAATCCGACCAGAACTTAAAAATTGACAGAATTTTATGTTTGATTTTAACTTGGAGAAGCAATTATCCTGTTTGAAATAAACATATTATTTTAGCGAAGTTCATGTTATTTGGCATACTGGGGAGGTCACCCTTCTCAGTATTTCCAAAGTATAACCGTACCAAAATTTTTACCTATTTAATTACTTATTTTGACTTGAAAGACGTAATTAATCCCATTCAAATTAATACATTATTTGCCAGAATTGTTATTTGATTTTTATTTCTTGGAGAAAGTAATTCTCCCACATCAGTTTAACAACCGATTTTCCAGAAAGTTTTTAAATTTTTGTGGACTTACGAGGTTATAAAATTATTCCACGTATAAATTTTCATTTTTATTTCTACGACGCCATAAAGTACCCGATATTTTTAAATCATTCTCCACCGTTTGAAAAGGGAGTTTAAAACTTGTTTATTTTTACCCTGAAAAAGAGATAAATCAGTCAGAAACCGAACGTCAATTTTGACATTTCGACGTGAAATTTTCATGCTTAACCTCGTGCATTTTGCACAAACTCCGCAGATATATTAAACTATCAATTTCAAAGTTAATTAAAGCCGGTAACTGACTCATCTGATCAAAATTTCATAAAAAACACAACTATTTTTCTTCCTTAGATAACAAAATTCACTTCTGAAAATACGAGCCCGATAGTGTCACCACTTCAGCATCAAATAATACTATTTAAATACACATTTACAACCATTTTGTCGATAAAACGCATTTTGATAACTAGTTCGATCTGACATCTGTTGGTGCGCGGAGATAGATATTTTGCACAGACAGACATAGAGGATCTACAGTTTACCGTGGGCTCCGAACTACAGGAAGTGCATGCACTTCTTTTCCAGGGAGGTTTTCTTGGAGAATAATCCACCTCGCTGGTTTCCCCTTGCTTTGCGAGGGAGAACGACCAGGCCGGGAGTCGAACCCGGAACTGTTCTAAGTGACGATCAGTTTGATTAAAACATAAATACTTATTTTAGTTAAACAAACCACACGAAAGCATTCTAAATGTAATGCTTTCACATTTAAATAAAGGTTTTAGATAAGCTACTGTATCAGTTTTGCAGCAACCAGGTGGCGAGGTCGTTATACTTATTGATAAATTAAAATTTTACTTACTTTTAATTCCTTTGTATTCAGTTCAAATTTTTGAAATTCATACTGTTGATTACATGTTTATTTAATTGCATTTAATTTGTTATAACTTAGCGTAATAGAGACCGTACCAGGAGAGGTTAGGGTCGCCCCACTCGTTCTTGTTACTTTGACCGGTCGTGAAGCAAATTACGTTTTATTCCGCACCATTTTTGACATCAGAATTAATTTATTGTTTATGTTTTTGATTAGAATTAAGTTGTTTGTATTAGGCTAATTGTCAAATACTTTTGTTAGTTTTGCAAATAGTTAAAACACATTATATTGTTTGCTCGACCTGTTTGTGAAATATTGTTTAAAGAATGAACGCTCGCTGCTGGAGATATAACTCCACACCTGGATACTGTTTACGCTGTTAGCTTTGCGCAACACCGAAGGACCCAGTGGCGTACACAACAAGATTCTGGAATTTAGGTTTTATTCAAATAGGAAAATTTCAGTGTAAACCCTGCTTTTGCAACCAGCTATTTTTTAGGGGGAAAATACGTCACAATCTTATGCCAATTACAAAAATTCGACACAGAGCCTTTTCAAGAAGCAGAAAAAGAGGCTTTTAAGAAATTGCTGAAAAAGATTGTTATTATGAATAGCTCCTTCTAAAAAAAAACCGAAAAAACGTTCCCAAGAATTATTTTTAAGTTAATTTTTTGAATATTATTCATATTATCCAATGATACAAGAAACTGCTGATATCTTTTCCACAAACTTATTAATTTTGTTTTTTAACTATTATGATAAGAACAAGTAAACAGCGCTGTAATTTGTAATTTATGACGTATTGAACTTTAGCCCACTGTGATATAAATAGGAAAAGAAGGTCCATACAATGTAGTTTAAAACAAAGTCACAATGAAAGCTGTACTGATTTTTGCATTAGCATTCGTCGTCTTACAGGTAAACCGTATGCATTTTTCTTGCACTAATTTTCGAGCTTTTTCTTGCCTTCTTTAACGTGATTATTTTTATTTATATTTAATACAGTTTTAGAAACTTAATCTAGTTAATTAAACTTCAATTCTTCAAGTTTCCAACATTGTGGTTAAAAACTTTAACTTGAATTATTATGAGTTATAAAACAGCTTAACCAACCGAAAGATTTTTGAAAGTAATAAAAAAAAAGTTCTTATCAACGTTTTTGACATTTCTTTGTAAAATTTTAAAAACGCGAAAAGAATTTCTAAACCTTCACTTGTTTTACAGATCGAGGCGAAACCGACACCGTTTCGTTTTAAACGTAATGTTAGAGAAGAAGATGCCGAACACTGCATCAGGGAACTAAATCTTGATAAAGATGAAATTTTCGAGATTAGCAACCGCGATTACGCTCCAGAAAATCATGACGACTACACCAAGTTCATGAAGTGCTACTGGAAGAGGAAAGGATATTTAAAGCAAGACGGAAATGTTAATTACGATGCTCTTAGACAAATGATCATTAACATTTTCGAAGAGGATTTCAGCTCCGACTTCAGCAACAACATTGCAAATAATGTAATTAACCAGTGCAAGCATATTCATGCCACAACGGCCGGTCAATCGGCCATAAAAGCAGAAAACTGCATTTTGAGAAGTCTCAGGAATCTGATTGAAGAATAACTAATGAATTACAATAAAAATTGTGTTTAGAATTGTTTTAGAATTATAATATTCATGTAATTAATATTAATTCTATAAAATAGAAACGGGACATTCGTCCCTGGAGCGGTCAAGCAAAAAACATTTATAAATTAAACTTTTTTTTAAATTTTTTTATTTTTATTTCAGTCTTTCTCTTCGTCGACAATAACGATACGGTGCGTGCATGAACAGGCTCTTCTACTTTTGGTTTCTTGGAAAATATTCGTTTCAAAGTTATTGGTTATTCTAGAAATATACATGTAAGGGAAATGGAAAAAAAGAGAAGAAAGCAGAAGAGGGAGAGAAACACAACAATGAAGAAAAGTTTTTATAAAATTATGGAATTTCGGAATCACAAAATTTAATCGAAAAGCTAAATTAATGTTTAGGAGGCAAAGAACATTTCAGAAAAAAAAATTTAACATTTCAGTTGTTCAGTTATTCCCGCTTTCCATTTTGTAGTTTTTGAGTTCGTTTTTACCAAAGATACTTGGAAAGTTTTTGATAATCAGTTTTTACTTCCACTTAATTTTGATTTTTGAAGTGTTCAATTGGATTGTTGATGTTTGGGAATGTTACTGAAAGTTTTTAATTAATCATCGAGTTTTGATAAAGTAATTCAGACAATTTCTTACACATATTGGACGAGATATTGTTGGAAATTTGCATTTTTGGTAGATCTTGTCTCAAAGACCTTTTTCGGAATTGCAAACTTCGAACACTTAAACACTTACTTCGTAATTTAAAACCGATTATTATATATTGGAAGATTTCATTCATCTTATAGTAGTTTCAGTTAGTTTTGATGTTATAGGGTTGTTTTTGATATTTATTCAAACAAATGACGAACTATGAAACAAGTAAATAATGATGTGCTGTTTTCAACATCTAATAGCCTGCCACTGCTTAATTGAACACGTAAATTTGAGTTTTTCAGGGACTTTAAACAAGATTTCTAATTTTTCTTCTCAATTATTGTTTTGAACTATTTCTTGTTTTTTTTAAATAATTTATCATGGATTGATTTTCAGTACTTGATCGAAAACTTAAATTTGAGTATGAGAGTTTTTCTTTCTATCATTATCGTACGGAAACATTTTGTTCAGTTTGTTTTCGTAGAATACCGCTCCATAGTCCGTGTCCGCAAGATTTGGAACACCTTGTATAAAGGTCAAACCGTACTTGTGTATTTGGCTTTTATACTTTAAAGCGTAAGTTTGAAACTCGTTTATAAAAGGAAATAATTTAAATTAAAATATTTAAAATTAAAAATAGAAATTTAAATGATTTATTCAATTTTAATTTCTTGATCCAAATTTCTCTAATACATACAAAAAATAAACAAAAATGCATCTGATTTCAAGTATGAACTTCCAGCGTTGCCGCAGTTATTAATAGATATTACAACCGGTCTCTCTTTGGGTACTTTTCGAATTTCGCAAACACTGTTGCTAATTCGTAAATGTGATGAAAATGTGTTACAAAATTGCAAAACGTGCGTGAGCGCACGCTCGCACCAGAAACGGAGGAAAACTCCAAAAATTAACAATACCATTTTTTAGACTTTTAATACAAATGTCGAGTCAAAACAACTACAAATTTTATACGTTTAAACAAAACATGTCAATGAAGATTTCTACTATGAGCGTTACTGTGGAACATGGAAAAATTATTTTTGTGGGCTTGTGACCAAAATGCCAGCTAAGTCAGATCGACTTCAAATTTTATGTTCTTTTAGAAAATACGACAACGAGCATTATGTTGAAAATACAACATCTTTAGTGTAGGTACCAGTTTTAATAACTTGTTAAAGTAGGTAATCTAATAATACTTGCAAAGCAGGCTATAATAAAGAATTGCCTACTTTTTTTATATCTATATTGTAAAACTTGTTTAGCCATCCTGCATACATAATTCAGCAGCTAACATAAAATGACTGAACTTGTGACCTTGGAAATCCAGATCCATATAAATAAGAATGCGATTCCACATAAAAATTACTAGTATCCGAGTTCGGCGAAACCAACAGCATGAAGATTGAAGTAACTCTTATAAGTCTACTTTTCATTTTTGTACAGGTAACTTTTTTTGCTTATAGAATTGTTAAAACTTACAAATTTTAATACATTAATTTTTAGGCCACAACGGCAATAGAATACAAACCATTCATCCCCATGGAGAGAAACTGCATCAAACAGCGAAACCTTAACAGAGATGAAATTGAATCGGTTATCAACGAAGCAACAGTCTATCTTCCTGAAGATAATAACGATTTTAACGAATTCCTGGGGTGCTATTGGAAGAAGAAGGGTTACCAACATGAAAATGGAACAATCAATTATGATAACCTTATTCATCTAGTCCAAGACTTTTCAATGGAAAGATTTGGTGGCAAACCTGATAGTGGCAGTGTGGGGTTACAATTAGCAACAAAAACTGTTAATGAGTGTAGGAACGTCCCTAAGGGCGCCTCTCGTGGCCAAACAGCTGCTAAAATACAAAATTGCATCACAAAGCACATTGAACAAATTGTAAAGAAAGAAAAATAATTGTACGTATATTTATCTCATTAAACTAGACAATAAGATGTGAATATTACAATAGCAATAAAGTTCATCTTGATATTTTTCAAAAATATTTAAAATATTTTGATGCTTGTACATCAGAAGATCGATTTTTTAGGTCTCACTCTTTACTTGTAATTTACCATCAAGAATAAAAGAAATAAATGTGGAATTGTATGGTTTTGATAAATCCAATTTTTTTGATTTAGATACAGGGTGTGTTATAAGTCGTCAAATGAATTTTCTAATATTAGTCCACAAATGTCAAAATGTTTGAAAAGAATGTCAAATAACTCGAAAACCACTAATTTTAGAATTATAGTATCTTCACGCTTTTATGTCAAAACTTAAATTTATAATTGGAAAATGCAATAATATACAGGATGTTCTATTTAAAATGACAAAGTAATGTGCTGTACAAACATAATTAAACACCCAGTATAATTGGTAATAATTTTAGGTTATGCAACGGTTAATTACCAACAACTTCTATTGAGACAAAAATTTAATATTTGCAATAGTTTAGATAATAGGTGGCTCACCCTGTATACTTACAACAACGAAGAAAGCCTAAAATAAGTTTCACAAACATTTTTCTGTTATCTTGTAGGACCGTAGGTAATCTACTTTTGTTAAAAATTGCATCCCTCTCTAATGTAGAGATTCAGCTCAATAATGTGGTCTACTCTGGCGGCGGCGGTGATAAGCCTTAGCAGCACAAATAGGCCGGCGAACATTAAATATAATAAAAATTAAATAAAAATCTGAACAACATTTATTCCTAACATTTTTTTTTAAATTACAGTATGTGACTAATTAACCAAACGTGTTCCTTCATCAACTCGTGCAAGATTTTGACTATACAGTTTTGCACTTTGGCTGCTATTTGGCCATTATTATTACTGTCAATAAAATTAGTTTTCTCGCATTCTTCAATTGCCCCAGCCACCATCTGCTTCAACAATGATATAGAAGCAGGATTTTCAGATTCAATACTTCCTGCTACCTCCTCCTGCAGGGATACGTTTAAGCTGTTAAAATTAATTTTGCCATCGCTACTTTGCCATCCCATTTTTTGCCAATAACAGCCTATAAAATCATTGAATTCGGAGTTGTCCTCAGGGGTAATGTCGCGGCTGTTTAGTGATTTTATTTGATTTCTGTCTAATTTTAGTTCGTTTATACAAGCTTCTTCTTCTGGTTTTAATTGGGTTCTGTCTTCGACAGTTTTAGAGATAACTGCACCAGCTTCCATCTGTAAAAAATAATTAAAGTTAAATAACTATTTAAAATCGCCAGGGTTAAGTCTGCAAGTGCAGAAAGAAGATATTTGAATAACATTTAAAAAAGTTACTATTATTGTTATTTTTGAATAGAATTTGGGTTTAAATTAATATAAATTATCAAACTACTAACAAAATGTTTGAGATGGAAGAAATTTCCCTTACCTGAACAAATATGACCAACAAAACTAAAAACACCAAAGTTTTCATGTTGATAAATTAACACTGAAGTTGTACAGTAAACTAAGTAGCAATTTATTTATAAAAAGTTATCAGAGCACTGGTAATAAGTAATAACATTTAAGTCTTATTATCAGTTGGAGATTACGTAATTATTTTTTTGATTTTATTACAAAAAATAACTTACAGATGCAGCTGTGGTTTAAAACAAAAGCTTATTTATTTCTGCAGTTTCTGAACTTGTAGGAAAAAATTAAAGGACAAGCTTCAAAAATTTTAATTTTTCAACAGTAGGTAGCAGCGAGCTTAAAGATTTTATTTTTGTTTGTGGTTAGAAATCCTTAAAAGTGATTGATATAAATACAATAAAATTTGGAAATCAAACACATACACTACAATGTGCTGTGCAACCATATAGTAAATATTGCGCAACTCAGCAAAATGATTTACTCCGAAAACAATGTTGGAACTCTGAAACAGTGGCGTGCTAGCGTCTAGTAGCTTAGGAAACAATCGATCCTGACTTGCGCAACCTCGTCTACTATTGTACAGTGTTACAAACTTGTCAATGTGGTTGTTTGTAGGAGTGTAATATTTACATCGAAAGTAAAGCAAGTTAATGAAAGTGTAAGTGTAAAGTGAAATTGCATTGTTAAAGCCCATTTTTTCATTGCTAATAAATTGCATTCAATACAATACAACAAACCCTTTTTTTTTTAATTTATAACGTGCACGGTACAGCGTAGAAAATACAAAGCGAAAGTAACTTCTGATTTTCATTTTTTACAAGAAGGAAAGTTAAAAATATTTTTCTCTTAAAAAAAATAATTATTAATTAATATTTTTTATTTTGCATTGTACGTCTTTTTTTATTTAACTTTTGAAGCAACATATACAACTGACGTTTTCAATTTTAAAACACGTACGTTTGATTAAGGAAAGCTACGATCTCTGCTGACGCCGATGGCACTACAGACATTCCAGCCGCATGCCGAGGAGGTGCGCAAGTCATGAAAGTTAGAATGAGATAGAATCGAGACACTAGACGCTAGTCAGCGGCGTAGCCAGTATCTGCTTCTGCCAAGCAACTTCAAAATATTTCAAGCAGCAGTAAGCAAAAACACTTGCCATTGTTTCGATAAGTGAAATAAATTACAAAATTAAAATACACCATATTTTGTGCGATCAAGAATCAATTCTAGGCGGCCATGCGAGCACAATACATGTATGTTTTATGCACTGCAATGTATGGAACGCTGTTTTACTTTTCATCCTGAATTATGAAAAACCAAATTGAAGGAACGGTTTCCTCAAATTTTAAATAATTATCAATATCAAAAATTTAGTTTTATGACGACAAAAAAACATTTCTTGACGTCTGAAAATCGTTTAGAAAATTTAAAATAAAATGATAATAATAAACGAAAAAATTGTTGGTAAACTAAAAACAAATTTATTTGTAAGTTGTAGCTTTACTAAATACACTAAATACGTTTTTGATTTCAAAAAATTATTTATTAATTTTAATGATAATTTGACGTCAATAAATATTTTTTTGACGTCAAACAATTATTTATTTACAAATTAATTATTATGGTTAAAGAATAGCATTTATGTCGATTCATTATTTAATTCTAAAGTGTGTAAGCGAGAAACTAAAAAAAATTAAGGTCAAAATATTAATTTTAAATGACCGCATAGTTATAGATGTCCAATATTATTTATTGGTATCACAAAATATTTTATTTTACTTTTAAGGTTAAAAACATGTTTAACACCCATAAATTTGCGTTTGACGTCAAAACATTTTATGACGTCATAAAAATCTGTGTAGTTAGCTATGCTCAATATACTCTTGGTAGTGCAAGAAACTACAAGATAAAGTCAGTATTAGGTAAACTTTTTAATAAAGCAAAATATTCTAGGAATAATAGCGCCTGGGAGGCCTATAAAGACCAATAACAACTATGTAAGAAATAAATTCGTCGCAGGCAAAGGGATTCTTGAAAAACATTCTGTAATTCTATAGAAACCACTGCCTCTGCGGCTCGAGTTAAGAAAATCCTTTCAAAAAAACCAAACCAACAGCCAGGCTGTATCAAACGAGGGGATGGTACTTTCACAACTTAACCTGAAGAAATGGCCAATGTGCTAATAAACACCCATTTCCCAGGCTGTATTGTGACCCCACACGTACGGCCACGGTTTGACATCCCACCACTCACCGTAACTGATTGAGAAGTGCCAGACCGGGTCGTACAAGACGACACGGTGGCCTGAGATATACAAGATTTTCTTCCCTTCAAATCGCCCGGGCTGGACAATATGGAGAGATCGTTTACAGTATTAACGCTGCCCTACGCAGGTAAGCTGTTGCACCCACTCTCTGTGAGTAGATAAAACACATCCTTGCAAAGAGAGCAGTACAGGTTAATATAGGTGACAGCTCTATACGGGGTGGTGTAACGAAGAGCTGCCCCCAAGGTGGCCTTCTGTACCCACTGTCATGAAACGCAGTAGTAGACATCCTTCTGCACTCCCTCAAGAATGCTGGATTTTACACCATTGGCTATGCAGATGATATTACCGTCCATGACAAAAAAAACACGAAAAAACGCACTGCTTCTTAATGCAGACGGCTCTTCGAAAAATAGAAGACTGATGTAGTAAACAGTGTCTCTCTGTCAACCCCTCCAAGACAGAGATGGTTCTATTGGCAAGAAGGAAGAAGGTTGGACATTTACGTTCACCCCTCTTATTCGGCACTTCCCTCAATTTATCACACAGTTTCAAATATCTGGGAGTCATTTTTGATAAACAGCTTAATTGGGAAAAACACTTCCAGGCTAAGACCGGAAAAGCATGCATAACCTTTTGTTATATTCTGGGGGCTATCTTCTACAGTTAGCCTGTCGCTGTATACAGCCATTATTAACCCTATGCTGTGCTATGGAGCACTGGTGAGGTCTGGTGACCCAGAGTCAGAGAAGCTACAACTGCAACCAAACATGCGAAACGTCTTATCTGTTTTAGTATTACAGAGGCTATTTGTTCAACCCTTACGACAGCCCTAGAGGCGATCCTAAGCATTTCCCCATTGAGATTTGGTAGTGGAGAAATCAGCTATAGGGACTGCCTTGAGCCTACACCTTAGAGTCTTAAAAATGTATCTTCTCGGTGCGGTGGTCGACTGCTTCCCTCCCAAGTATAGCTCTAATCGACATTTCAGTGTATATGTGAATGCTGGGGTAACCCACCACTCAGATATGTCTTTCTTTACTGATGGATCCAAAAATGGCGTAGAACCGCCGCCGGAGTTTTCTCCGACTATCTAAACATTCGCCAAAGTATACCGCTAGGCAAACTCACCACCGTCTTCCAAGCGGAGGTAGTGGCAATAATGCATGGTGCAAATGCAGTCCTTGAACGACAAATCAAGAATGAACGTATTGGTATCTTCAGCGATAGTAGAGATGCCTTACTGGCCCTGAGTAGTTGTAAAATTACCTCAGAAGTCGTACTTCAGTGCTACAAAACTCTTCAAAATATCTCCAAAGACAATGTTGTTTCACTCGTTTGGGTGAAGGAACATGATGGTAATCGAGGTAATGAGGAAACTGATCGGTTCGCAAGACTATCGTCCAAACAACTTTCTTGGGGGCCGGAATCTGTAACCCCCATCTCCCCGACGATAATTAGCAATACGCTACATAAAGAAATCGTAAACAGCTTTCACGAGAAGGTGGGCTAATATTCTAAGCTGTCGCCAGGCAAGGTCTGCTTTTGCAGCACCTTCACCAAAGATAGTCAAATACTTTGCGCAGCTGTCCAGAAAGTACCTTCGACTGGTTGTAGAAATCCTGACTAGGCACTGCACTCTAAACAATCACATACAGAGGAACTGTCCAGGATGTAACTTAGAGGACGAGACAACAGAACACGTGCTATCCCACTGTCCTGCCCTCACAACAATTAGAGGATCCATGTCGGGAGACTTCTGGCCTAATATCACCGTCATCAGCAACACCCCAATCGCGGAATCCTAAAGTTCATTCAAAGAATTGGGTGGCTTGGGTGATTCCCGTGTTGGAGAGCTGCTGTGGAGGTAGCACAATAGGCCCGCCTTTTGTGGCCTAAGTCTGCTTAAGTTTTCTCGCCCTCCAATTCTAATCCAGAAACCAGAATTACCATCAAATTATTTTAAAGACAATTTTTTGCAATTATACCAAAGGACGTGATCAGGCATACGGCCGCAGAACAATTGGATTTAGGTGCTCAAACGTTTGCTCACATTTCCTGTGAAAATTACAGCTTTTACTTATAAGTGGCGCATAGTTTCAAGAAAAAGGCAAAATTAACAGCCTCACCACTAATAAAAAAATTTTGTTTATTCAGTTATTGCGACATGCTTTGCGCCGGATTGGCCGCATCTTTAGGAAAAAATACTCTGTGTAAGAGAGAGAGGTTAGGTTTAGTAAAATTTTACGATGCAGAGATCTACCCTCTGGCTTTTGTAATCAACCTTAGCAGAAGAAATACGTCCCGAACTAAATAAAGATATAAAAAAACACCAAACAGAAAAACTGCATCTAAAAACTATGTATTAATAAGATTTTATTTTATAAGTCTGACAAATCATGTAGTCAGTATCATTGAAGGCCTATTAATTTTACTGATAAACGTGGGTATTAATTTTTAATTGCAGAAAGAATAGAAATAAAAAATTAAAATTAATATTTATTATAAAATATGGTAGAATTACTCTTTATCAACATACTATTGGGTTTTGGCATTACATAATTTTGTACCCTACAACTACAAACATAACAATCGAGAAAAAAACAAAATTATTTTTTGCTTATACAATATTATCAGGCGATTGCTCATTTATTATAGAATTAAGTTTTTGCATTACACAATTCTGTACCCTAACAGCTGTTTCTCCATGGGTGTTTCCTTTAGGAGGTGGATTTGCTTCACATTCATCGACTGTGCTAAGCATCATCTGCTTTACAAACCTTTCGACTTCATCACTTTCGTTTTTCATTTCATCGTCAATTGCTCTTTCCATTGTGGCTCTAAACATGTTGTAATCAATTTTTCCATTAAGGTCTTGCCATCCCATTTTTTGGTAGTAGCAGCCTATGAATTTGTTGAAATCGGAGTTGTCTTCTGGCGCGATTTCTTGACTGTTCAGTCTCTGGATTTCCTTTTTATTCAGGTTTAGACTGTCTATACACTCTTCTTCTTCGGGTTCCAACGGCGTTACACCTTCAACTGCCCTAGCAAACACTTCAGCCTAGAACAAAAACAAATTAAAACGAACGGTACTTTTTTATGTAATATTTGTGCAAATAGAAAACATTAATATTTAGTAAAACTTGTTTGAAAAGGTTTGCGTAGAATTATTTTAGAAAATAATTGTATTAATAATTTTTACAGAAAACGCGAAACCTAGAAAAGAGGTACTACGTACCAGTTATTGCTTGACCTCTAGATAAAAAGATCGAGAAATAAGGCAAGAAAACTCAGACACGTAAAAAGGTCACAGATATAGTCAATTTAGTTTACTAGGAATGACAAATGAACAATTGTTCTAAAATCAATACCGAAGGAAAAAAATGTTTACAAAAAAAGGTTAGTTCTTGAATACTACAAATAATTGAAGTAGCGAATATATAGAAAAATCTAAAGTTCCAAAGATCTAGTTATTACCGATTACACCTATACAACATTGCTCAATCAATTTTCAAGTATTTTACAATTGTTTCAAAATTTTTCATAGGAAAAATTTATATAGTTTTATTTTACAAAATCTTTTAAGTCGTTTAAAACAGTTTGTTTTAAGTGAATAAGGTGGCAACAAAATCCTCTTTAAATAAGAGAAAAATATATAAGATGTAACTGAATTTGGCCATACCTGAATATAGGCAAGGATAAAAAACAAAATCACTGCAGCTTTCATGATTGTAAATTTTCCAATGTTATTCTTGGCACTGCTCAAGTATGTATGATCTTAGCAGAATTAAAGGCTACACTATTATCTATATATTTGTTAATTACAAAGTTCAGTTTGCATAATAAATCTGACGTAAAGTGAGTTATTTTATAATTCGACGAAATTATGTTCAGTTGGTATTGTTTCATTCAACTTTTCTTTAAATACATTGAGATAAGAAATTGTTTACAAACTTTACAGTTCCAAATCAATATTTTTGAAATCCCATCATTTTATGTTGCTAAAATACAAATAAACTTTGTTATTATTTATATTATATTATCAAATTTTTAGAATATTACTTTCACTGCCGTGTCTGTATGCTCGTCCGGAAGGCTAAAAAGATGGCGACCCTATCACCGGTGCGGTAAGCCAATCTCCTGCCCACCTTAAACTAAACAGATTCAAGAAACCGCCTCAGATGACAACCGGACGAAAACTTTGATAACGACCTATGGCATGAAGACACGGACACGATTCGGAACGTGCAATATAAAGACGCTACTAGAACCCGCTCGAGTTACGCAATTATCAAGGGAAATAAACAGGTACAAAATACAGGCCCTATAACTCAGCAAAGTGCGATGGCCAGTGCAGGGCGAAATCGTAATAATCGATGGCAAAACCCTCCTCTATTCAGGACGCCCAGAAGAAGAAAATAAAACAAACGAAATACTAATTTCGTTATCAAAAGAAGCCAAAAGAAGTCTGCTAGAATGGTCTCCCATTTCAGACAGAATCATACAAGCTAGGTTCTTCACTAAATCCAGATACCTAATAATAATACAATGCTATGCCCCAACAGAACCCTCAGAGGACGAAAAAGAAGAACACTTCTATGAAAACCTGCAAGATGTAGTAATTAGTCAAAGAAAAAAGTACATAATAATAGTCATGGGCGACCTTAATGCCAAAATCGGCAGGGACAACAGCGACTTTGAGAAAATCTTGGAGACCCAAGGCATAGGAAACATAGCGCTTCATAGAATTCTGCTCTAGCAACGATCTAAGCGTTGGAGGATCACTATTCCCTTACAAAAAAGGTACATAAAATCACCTGGGTTCCTCCCAACCAAATAACAAATAATCAAATTCACCATATACTACTAAGTAAAAAGTGGCGAAGTTGACTCATCGGCGTACGTAACAAAATAGGCTCTAATATAGCAAATGACAATATCATTAGTGGTGAGCACACTACAAATAAAACTACAAACATAAAAATCGCGCTAGCCTAAATTAATCTGGGAACATTAGAACCTGTAAAAACTGAAGAACCCTTCGTACTCCGCGAGTTCAAAAAGATGATCAAGATTAATAACCCCTAACTAGTCGAAACAAACGCAAATAAAAGCAATGAAAAATGAGAGCTGCAGAAACGGGATGAATTTTAAACTAAACTACGTGAGGCCGGCAAACAATTTTTAAGAACCAAGCAACTCAAGAAAGATAATTGGATATCAGATGAAACCTGGGTGCTTATAAATAAAGGAAAAGATATGAAACACCAGCTAAACTTAGCCACAACACATAAAAGAAAACAACAAATTGCAGGACAACTACATGAGATTAATAGAAGATTGAAAAATAGGCAAGAAGAGACAAGAGACGATACATTAACGCAACAACCGCAAGAACCCGCACAAAAGAACAATCTAAGAGAAGTATACCGGATCAACAGACAGTTAACAAACCCGCCATTTAATACCAATAAATCACTCAAGGATGCCGTTGGGAATATCATTACGTCAGAAGAAGTTCAGATCAGAAGATGGTAAAAATAACTTTCCAATATATTGAGTGCGCTTCCAGAAGATACACACCTAGGAGGAGCAAGATCATCACAACTACGAATCAATACTAATCCTCCCAACCGCAGCGAAATGAAGATGTAAATAACAAAACTACGTGACAGACGCGCACACATCATTATGGGCGAGAGAAAGCGAAACTAAAATTTCACCCATATAACCCACATCCATAATGGCGCCAGACACGCTTCATGAACGACACCTTCACACCGACCAGAGTACTATTACCTAGGTAAATTTATAGGACGCCAACATATTTATAGCCGCCATACGGTAGTAGGTGCGTTACCATTCCAAAGCGAGCAAACTGACGCTTTGGAGTTAGAACACATCCTAGGAACTAGCGATTGGTTCACCTTGTGAAATCACTAATTAGGTTTTCCATGGTCGTAATTAAGAAAAGTTTGAAACTTTCCGTACGAACATGGTTGTACCTAGTTGAAATAACCGGATTGACACGACAAGCAATCGCCTAACATCCGCCTGCACTTAGTTTTTCTAACCGTCCAATTTCTTTTTCATGAACTTTGCTAGGGTTTTTCTACTAGGATAAGTTGCCGAATGCACGCTAAACCCCTATTGAAGAGGGCCTTTTGCTCGGGTACCTCGGGTTCGCAATACCCGTACCAACAAGGAAATTGCTGGTCCCTGAGGGCATTGTGGTTATATAATGTGTATCATTATTATTATTATTGACAGTGCATCCATAAAATACACCCCCTCCTCACCCACTAATTGCTAGGTTTTCATACATACCAAAACATTTACATTCAAATTAATAATATTTAACTTTATAAATTAGGTATCATAGTGTAACTTTTTAACGTAAAGTATAGGAGAAATTAAATGATTCTGCGATACTTAGCACGCTTCAAGGGTGTATGTAATGAATCCAACGTCAAGGCGTGCTGATTTTACTTCGGTACATCCATTGCAAATGTAAAAATTGTTTTGATCCAAATCAAAAACTATTTTTACAAAACTCAAGATAATAAGTCGAAACCTAACAATTCTAATATCAGATTAAGCATTTAAAAGTACATACAAAATTTACAACGTTTTTTTTTGCGCATTTATAGCAAATTTCGAAATCCCACTCACTGGCACACAAGTATCTCGGAAAGGCGCTGATATTAGTTCGTATGTTCTCTCGTATTACTTAGTAGAAAAAAATCATTTTAGCAGACCAAAATTAGCAAGACCTTTTAATCATCAAATGCAGTTAAATATAAATATAACAACAAGGTCCCGCATTTATTTATGATTATTTTGATGTATTATTTGTTATACAAAAATGTAATCGTGCATAAGTTTGGTGGAAATTCGCCAAGCAGGAAATGCTTCTTAAAATAAACTTAATGATTAAATTATATTATTGTAACTGTATATTAAAGTAACGCAATATGTAGTATTATCGGGCCGATAACTATCTGCTCTGGAGGTAGACCAAAGTGACGATCACTCGCCTCTGTCAGTTCATTGTTTATTAGTTAAATATTAAAACTAACGGTCTTGCATCGACGGCAAAATTTCTCTCTAAATAAATATTAGATGATGTAATTGGTTGCATACAACGCGAAGCCTGCTAAATCTCGAAGGAACATTTAATTTGTCCCATAGTGTACTTTAATATGGCAAACAGCGTTATTTACAGTTAAACGCCTAAAAACCCGGAGGGTCAAAAATACATTAAAAATAGCGAGTTTTTTTATAAATATATTTACCCGAACTTTTTTTTAATGTTGATCAAGGAATGCAGCTACAAATTTATGACTTTTTAAAATATTACTTCATCCGAAAAATTGCGATGCAATCCTGCTTTTTTTTAAATCGTTCTTTGCCAGATCAACTAAGATTTGAAGACTTATGTGGATATTTCTTCCGCCAAGGTTATAATGTACAGCTCCTTCGCACGCACTAATGTTGTAGCTTCAAATCAGAGATGCATATAGATATAGGGCTAGTGGTCTGATTAAGAATAATACATTAGAATTTGCACTAATATAGCATAGCTTTGGTTGAGTTTGTGATTAACGTGTAAAGTTTGCAGGTCAATCGGGTGGTCCAAGAGTACTCCCAGGTATTTCACTGCTGCGTCTGCGGGATCCCATTCATCCCATCATTTGTTTATTTAAATGTTAGTTGGGTTACAGATTGTCTTCAAGGTAATTATTTTGGCTTGGCATTGCGTGGTGTTGATTGATAAATGGAACATTCACCATCTATTAAACCATGAAGAAGTTTTATCATTTTATCAGTTCGACAGTTAGCTTGAGTAAGATCACTGACTTGTGGTAAGATGGCAGTGTCGTTTGCGATGGTTACTAGGGTAGCATTTACTGCTGGCATGTCTGATGTGAACATATTGAATGGCAGTGGTCCCAGTATGCTGTCTTAAGGAACCTCCGAATGCTTTCCTTTTTCTAAGATTTACAAGTTTATTTTAACGGCAAACGTCCTGTTTTCGAGGAATAAGAAGATTATTGACTTCAAATAGTTCGGCATGTTTAAACGAAGCAGTTTGCCTACCCAGGCCTTATCAAAGGCCTGCACGCTACGTCTCGGAAAATACTCGATTTGTATTTGTTTTCGAATCCGTCTCTGCTATTCTTTGGAGTTGCTAGTCTGTTAAATACTTTTTTTTCTAAAGCCAAATTAAAAAGTCGGGAAGGTGTTAAGAAACGTCACATGGTCGATTAGGGGAGAATCTACTCTAGAAGTTTTGGCAGTGTTGTAAGAAGGCTTACTGCCCAGTAGAGAGATAAATATGCTCGAAATTTCATGGTTAGTTGTGTTAATACTACGTTTGTAATAAGGTCGTGCCCAGATGATTTTCCTTTGGGGGAATCCTGCAATTATCGCTTTTAGTTGGTTGAGTGATGTCAGTTTGATTTGATCAGTAATAATTGGTAAATTGCTTCGATACTGAATGTGTTGAATTACAGGTAGTTCTCGGCGTTGTTCCATGTGGATGGCAAAAACAGCAGATTTTTCTGCGTATAAATGTTATTTCCTGCAGTTAGTATTGAGATTTTATAATGTTGTTTGAAGATTCACTTGGTAGATTTCCGGGTCCCTTGATTGTAGATATGCAATGTATTTTGGTCGGTATGTATTGATTCTCAGCTTGTCCAAATCTGTTTTTAAGCGATGTGTTAAGCCATTCCAGTAGTCTTTTCGTAGCTGGATCTCTGCTTCTGTGTCATTTGCATCGTATTGGCTTTTTGTTTGGTGACTTTTATTATATAAGCTGGAGAATTGTTACATCTGAATATCTGGGTTTGGCTTGTTGGTGCAGTTTGATTAGACATTGTATGTAGCTGTTCGTCGAGTGTACCTTGAATTTTTTTGCTGTGCTTTACCCTTTGACTTCGGTAATAAGCCTTAGAAGCAGAAATAGACCGACAATAAATAAATATAATTGCATAGAAAATATCAAAAACTGCACAAGAAGAACATTAATTTTATTTTAAACGTAACATTAAATTTTAATCCTAGGATAATTATAGAGGAAAAAATTTAAAATAAACGTGTGTTTGTAAAATATCACAAACTAATTAGTCATAACCTAAAATAGCATTGATTTTTTGCATTACACAGTTTTGTGCTCTAACAACTGTTAGTCCATGGTTGTATCCTCCACGTGGTAAACTTTCCTCGCATTCCGTGACCAGACTCAACATAATCTGTTTTAGCAACATTCTGGAAGCAGGAGTTTCTTTTTTGTATTCTTCAACAACTTCATCTGCCATTGCGGTTCTTAAGCTGTCATAATCAATTTTTCCATTATTGTCTTGCCAACCCATTTTCTTGAAGTAGCAAGCCATGTACTTGTTGTAAGCAAAGTTGTTATCTGGCGCGATTTCTAAATTGTTCAGTCTCTGTATTTCCATCTCGTTCAATTTTAGTTCTTTTACACACTCTAATTCTTCTGCTTCCAATGGTGGTATTTCTGTTGAACCTTCAAAGGGTTGAGCTAACACCTTAACCTAAAACCAACATTTCTATTAACATGCAACGTATTTCGAAAAATTGATATTTTGTTAAAGCAGTTTAAAACGTTTTGTAACTAATTATAATATTAAATACGAATTAAAAAAGTTTTGAAAAATCTTATCACTAAAACCTAGAAAAAAACTATTACGCATTAATTATGACCTTTAGATAAAACAAAATTAGCAATAATACAATTAACATCAGACACGTGACAAGGCCTAATTACAAAATATACTTTACTATGGAAGGAAAATTTAAAAAATTTTAAAACATTTACTATAAAAATCAAAAAAAACCTACAAAAAATATTATTAGTTTCTTCCGGATACCACCACTAATAGATTAATGAATAAAAACCAAGGTA
The DNA here is from genome assembly GCA_958336395.1 of Ctenicera cuprea. NCBI lineage: Eukaryota > Metazoa > Arthropoda > Insecta > Coleoptera > Elateridae > Ctenicera > Ctenicera cuprea. Next base: position 88,730,202 of record OY284486.1, on the reverse strand, counting down.
ACAAAAAAACGATTATAAAGAATTGCAACAGTAAACAGGTATGACAAATAAGTATTTTCTTCTTAAACAATTTTCAAGCTCAATAACTGTTCTGGAAGCAGTCTCAACAGTTGTGTTCTACACAACCTTTTAATTTAAAGCTGTAGTGTGTCAAATGAATACAAAATGCTCTTTAAATCAAAGAAAAAATACAGAAGATATAAAAAAATCTGTACATACCTGAAAATAGGCAAAGACAAAAAACAAAATCGTTGCAGTTTTCATAATGGTGAATTTTACACTTGTTCTGTACACTGCGTAAGTATATATGATCTTTAGACGTTATCTTAGTAACATTACAGCTTCAAATATCAAATATTTATTAGTTAATTATAAATATGTTGTAATAGTCCGGCATGCCATAATCCAGCAATGTTTGTTTCTAATAAAAACGACGTAAAAAATGTTATCACTTAGAATTTAACAAAATTATGTTCAATTAAGTACATAATAGCAGCTAATTAACGATTTCAGTTTTTGAGTAAAAGTTATATAGAAAATATTGAAAATATATTGTACATCAAGCGGTACAGAGTGTGAATTAAAGGCTAATTTTAAATCTGCGTTAAAAAAATTAAGGTGTATGTAGCGTCGAACAAGTGCGGTATTTGTTAAAAAGACGAATAACTATTCATAAATACTGATGTAACTGTAAATGAAAAAATCAGTGAACAAGAGACTAAGTACTGATTATGATCTTTACAAGAACATGGAAACTTTGTGAACTATTTGTGGTGAGTATGGAGGTGCGAAATGCAAAAGCATAAAAATTGTTGTCCTTCTTTTACAAATAAATGAAATATAGCACATGAAATCAAATCTTACCATTTAACTTGCTTCGTAAGTAAATAGAAAAAATATGAACATGCATCGGCAGACTGCAATGGCGAAGAAAAAACATTAGATTTATATTGTCAATCTTGAAATCCAATATTCAAAGAATAAAGTAGGTCTCGCAAAAAGACAGTTTACAGTATGAAATCATGTAAGACAGATTTAATTTTCTTTTATTAATCTTTAAACGTATGGATGTAGGTCCTCTATGTCTGTCTGTGCAAAATATCTATCTTCGCGTGGCACTATAGAAGAAAATCGTAACCAATGGTAATGATTTCAAATCAAGTGATCTTAGCAGGCTGTTAGTAAGAGAAAGATAAAAGCAATAAACAAACGTGCAATTTATGTTAATTAGACATTAGTTGTTTATTATATTTTAAGAAGAGCCTTGATTTGCAAATTAAAACAAAAGTGCCTTGAAGTTTATCTACAAACTTTATTGTGACAGAAGTTACGTTTGATTATCGCTTTTATTATTTTTTTTTTAACAACCGCTTTTTATGATCAATGTATTTATAATTTTTACCATTGGTTACATACCTTGCTTTAAATTAAAATATCTCGCTTTTTGTCAACTTTATACAGTTTCTTAAACAAAATTTATTACATAATCGAATTAGTCTAAAAAATACAGGATGTTCCATAAAAAATAAAGACATAGTCGCTTCCGCTTAAACCGGAAATAGGTCATTTTGTTTTGTATGCCCAAAATACTCGTCACTATAAACTGTACAACTTTTACTTATCCCTTTTTGTTTCTACTGCCAATAATAAATAAGCACATCAACTGGCCCTAAATGTATAATCAACCTGTATAGATTATGGAGAGGATATAACAGCAATAAGTGAAACAAGTAAACAAACTAATTTTTTTGTGAAAGAAAGAGATATACACGGTGTCGATTAAGATTTGAGACATAAGAGTTTAGCATTTAAAACTAAAAAATTGCAAATGTGGGCTCCCCTAATTATTTTAAAGCAAAATCGTTACGATATAAGGCATATAATTTAGTTTTTCAAATTTTACAATTTTTTTTATATTGCTAGAATTGTATTATATTATTTTATTAAAAAGAACAAATGCCTTAAAATGAGGTCTCTACTCATATTTGCCTTTAAAAATTCTACAAAATCAAGAAATTTATTAAATGGTTTTTTTTAATGTTTATAAGCTCATCAATTAACTAAATAAAATAATTTTGTCCAGCTTCACTTTATTTTGACTATTTTAAGACCACTAAGGCTAGGTTTTCTGCAGTTTTCCCTCGTCTTAACAGGTGAATACCGAGGGTTGATAAACAATAAGTCGGCTGCAGCCGCACAGCTCGTCAAAACTTATATTGAAGAGGTGTAATAATTTTATATTTTTGAGGAAGTATATTGAAGAGATTCAATAAATGTATTAAACCTCTCCTGTGTTTTATTTATCAAATACAGTTAATTTAGATCCCTATATTCCGAACTTGTTGCTACATAAAGGAAATAGACACAACGTACAACGAAAGGCCACAACGTATCGCGCCCGTGGTTCGCAACGTTACAATATAGATAATACGGCTCGCTCAAAATTAACATTCTTCAAAAAACTTTATGAAGTCTGTATGTTATCTATTCGGTGAATAATAATACAATAAAAATACAATAGTTTGCTATCAATAACTTTACTCATCAACTATTAATTTTTCTACGACTATGAGTTCATATTTAATATTCCGCATCACGCCACCGCACCAGTGTATTGCTTGAAGCAACATTTCTATTTATGAACTATATTACTGAAATCAAATGTAAGAGGAATGAGTTCTCTTGAACTATGACCTAAACTTCTTACAAAAATATAAATCGAAGTCAAAACAACTAACAGTAAACACATCACCATGAAGTCGTCTTTAACTGTAGCACTACTTTACGCCATTTTGCAGGTAAGATTTTAATAATTTTTTAACCAATATTTGCAGAAATAATCTCTCATTTTTCAGGTTGTAAAACCAGAAGCAGATTCGCAATACCTTTCTGAAATAACATTTTGCCTGCAAAAACTAAACCTTGATCGTAGTCAAATAGAAGAAATCATTGGTAACGAAGAAAATGATATTCCAGAAGATAATCTGCAATTTAACGAATTCGCTGCTTGCTACTTAGAGAAAAAGGGTTATCTAAATGCGGGTGGGGAGATAAACTTCACCCTCGTTGAAGCAATCGTTGAAAGGCACGGCGGCAATTCTTTTGTTCAAAAGTTTAATCCTAAAATTGCAGAAGAATTTATGAAAGCTTGCAAAAATGTTCCTCGAGGAAACACCAAAGGGCAAACTGCTGTTAAAGCGTTTAATTGTTTGACTAGAAAAGTGAAAGAATTTGAAAAGGAAGGTTAAACAATAAACTGTTTTAGTTTTAATATAATATCATTAGGTCAAAGTTTAAAATATGTGACTCAATTATGGTAATTTTCTGAGTACATAAAATATATTTGTTTTTTTTTGTAAAATAACTCAATGTTTATACAAAGTGAGTCTGAAATGTGTGTACAAGCAAGTTCTACACATCAAAACAACAAAAACAAATTTCCTGCAAACATGGGGCCGGAAACACTTCCGTACGCGGTTACAGCTGCCCGAAGATCACTGTTTTGTCAATAACTTTGGCAACAGTTGCGTTCAAATTTTGAATTTTTATATGTGAACACTGCCCATTTAGTTAAGTATAAGTGTATCAGAGGTGTCTCCTGTAGAGTGGTAAGGTAATGTTTTTTAGAACTATTTGAATCTTACACTTAACGAATGTTTGTCTGTAGTAATACCATAAGAGCTATTGAATTGCCGATTATATTACAAATACTTGTTGCATAGTAGCAAAGAGTGTATAATATGTAATGTATGGATAACCATTGAAGGTCCCACAAAAAAACACTTTTTTGGGACAAATCTAGTGTGCAACTTTTAGTTTTGTTGTAATTTTGACGTTTACTCATATTAAATAATTTTCGTAATAGCAGACCCAATGATTTAACTCCAAGCTGTAGGACTAAATTTTTTTTTTAATTTGAGATTTTATCGGAAATAAATGTTTTATACGTTTCTGAATCAAAAGAAATGGTTTTTAAAATGTGTCTGTCTCAAAAAATCCAAGTTACACATGTTTTTTAGTGGTATTTTTTCAAAAATTAAATTTAATTTGGTATAAGACTTTAGACCAAACCCAAAGCCCTTTTCCCGAACTTTCTAGTTTCAAAATGGCACTCGTTATAATATTTTGAAAATTTTCACTTTGGCACCGTATTACTCAAAAATGAGTTGACAGATCGGAATCAAATTTTCGATCGTAGTAGATCTAGAGAGACAAACTGTTACTGTGTCCAAAACCTTCCGAAAAGTTGAAAAAATGAAAAATATTCTCAAAATCTTAGAAATTTTCAAAAACATATTGCTTAACAACTGGAAATACGATTTCTTTTTAATTTTGTAGGCTAATAGAGCTATGGATGAGCTATAATTTGTATCCCAGTCCGCAAAATTTTCTGTTTCACCTTTTATCAATTTTTGAAAATTTAATATTCCTACTCCTTTATTTAATAAACGGAGGACAATGACATGTGTATTTCTGTTGAACTAAATTGTTCAAGAGTGATAATAGAATGAGAGTAAAAACTTAATATTTATTATACCTGAATCATAATCTCTGTTTTTGAAACTAAAAAGCGTGCAAAATCGGGTCTTTAAAGCACTAGTGCTTTAAAGTTGCCTAGGTAACAACCAATTCACCTACAAATTTTGAACAATGATAAATACACAGGTAATCAGAACTAATCTTTATTTACTTAAATGAATATGAAACGTACAATTGGTGTTGTTTGAAATTTGTAAACCAGAAACTTTAATCAGCGCATTGTTAGTTATTTGTAAACTAGCAGATTGCTGATCCTTTGCATTTTCGAGGACATTCAATTTTGATCAACAAATTTATAATAAATATACATAGCAACGAAACAACAACAATTGCTATATGAAAACCTATCAAAAAAGCGCCGTTTTTTACCTCGCCTTAGGTGCCACAAAGTTTCGGACCGGTCCTGAACTTATCACATCAATTCGAAAGAAAAAAGTTATAGAATATAGTAAAAAAGGGATACTTGTTTCGCAACAATTGCTAAAAACTTATATAATCTATGTCTTTATTGATTTGTTTTTATGTCTCCAGTGGCGGCTCGTAAAGGAGGTAACGTAGACGACACCCCCCTTAACAAACACACAAACCAAACACTTACATATAACATACTCTTACATACAACTTTTCTAGACGTTCAATAGCGTTTAAATTTTACTACAGAAAAACGATATTTTTATAAAACGTTGTGAGGTGGCAAAACGTCAGATATGCGTCTCCCAGGCGGGCACCGCTGTTTTTAAAACGAGAATTGCGTCTCAGTAAACAAACGAAATAAAACTTAAAATTAGTTTTTATTACAATAATATTATATTTTAATGTTTATTTAACGCCGACCTATTTCATTCGGGCAGGCGTAATTTGCGCCGAACTATACCTGCGTAAGCCTCTCATTAGTTCGCGAGCCCTAAGTATACCCGTAATTTGCGCCGATGTAACTTTGGAATGCGTAAATCCTACCTGTAAAATGCGCTGGATTGTTTGTTGTTAGCTTATAGATTATTTACCACCACACAATTAATATATTGATAATTTCAAATAAAACAAAGATTCAAAAAATAAAATATGGGTATATTAAAAAACAAAAGCGAAAAGTAAGTTATAATTACAATTAACAATAGAAAATATTATAATATTACACGTTATACAAAAAAGACATGCATTTGACATAATAAAATGTTTTTTGAGACAATTAATTTCAAAAGTAAGTTATAATTACAATTAAGAATAAAAAATATTACAATCTATACTTTGTACAAAAAAAGAAATGCATTTGACAAAGTGCATACAATATTTGGTTAATTTTTAGCTTATATTTTAAACAGTTGACAAAATACATCTGACGATGAATTTAATTATTTTTTTGTAAATGACCGTGACAACCAAACTGTATAAACGGCAAAATTGTAGCTATATAAAAACATAAAAAATTGACTGATTTCGTATTATTAAATAATAATTACCTGTTTGTGTAGCGCCTTTATATCAGCAGCATGATTGTGTTCTTGCTTGCGTCTAGAAATTATTATTTCCATTCCTAATGTATACAGGGATGCTGGGCAGGATTTCTTCGTACAGCGCCAACCAGTCTCACCACTTTTTAAAACACTCACTTTTCTAAACTTAAAGGAATCTATAACGAGCAATTGTACTCCACGGTTACTTGTGATAGCTTCCATTTTTGTGCTAATGGGGCTGCTTACAAACACCTACTAAGTTCTGTTTTATAATAAACATTATGATTTGTTATCAGTTTTAACCCCCCTTTTACACAGTTTCTAAAATTTTAGAAATGTGAATTGGTCTATGTCATTAAGGGTTGATAACGATGCTTATCGCTAATCTTCAGCAGTCGGCGCAAACTACGTTAGGGATTACTAAAGTTACAAAAGTCTTCGGCGCTACCTACGTATCAGATTAAAGAGCAAGTAAAATTTCTGCGCAAATTACCATCGCCGTTTCATTCTGCCGGTTTGCTTGTTTTGTCTGACTTATCACAATGAATTTTGGTGTCTACTGTCTTATCCTACATAGCGACAGGTGTTAAATATTTAAGATATTTAAATGAGAAGGTAATAATGCATCATTCAATACACTGACAATTTTAATGACTTAGGTAGTGATTGATCATTTTAATCTTCAATCACCTGCTTTACATATTATTTTTATTGCTTCCGCAGTACGTAGTCTAAACCTTCTACTACCTTCCTTCCGACAGATGCTACCTATCCTTCCTTCTCATACAATAAGTGAGAGCGTTAGAAAATTGGTTTTAATCAAGAACAACTGCTGGAAATTCAGCACGGCGGCGCCTATTTCGAAAAGAAGATTTGATTATGAATCTCCGCTCTTTTTGAAAGAAAAGCATTGCACTAATTTTCCTAGTTTATTTCATAAACCGTTTTGGTTCTGAAAAAACCTATGTTAAGAAAAACTACATCAATAGACCTATTCATAAAAGGTAAGACTTTTTGTTTTAAATTTGTGTTGCATTCCCACTGGATTTGTTTGTTACCATCCGCTGCCAAGCAAATATAGTTGAATGACCATTCATAACCTTGCCGCAGAGCGAAGAGTAAATACATTAGAGGTTTTTTTCATTGTGAATCAACATTACACCTTTTACTGTTTACATGTTTTTGGTGTGGAACAAGCATATTTGGAAATATTAAATACTGAAAAACATCATTTTTCAATTTTCTATTCCTAGTAGATCTGCTGTAATCAAATATTATTTATTATGTTAGAAATCGTTATCAACCATTTAAGATCGAACTAACAAACTTTAATATAAATCATTTCATGTTTTTAGTGTACCTAAATCAAAAACCTGCTTAAATACAAGAATGTATAACTGGTTTCTTGTGTTTATCCATCTCTGATTATCCTTGACGACTGGTTAGAAGTGTTCGCATTTTTAATTGGAATCTTCGGGCATCTCTTTTTTTGTTATTATTATTACTAACTTGAAAAGTTGTCCCAGTATAAAAGACAAGTCGCTGGTAAATCTTCAGTTTTAATAATCTCCTGTAACCATGAAGGTACTTGCTGCATTCTTGTGTATCGTGCCATTTGCTTTCATTCAGGTATGATTTTATTTTAATTTATGGATTTACACCAAAAAATTTTACACAGTTTACATTATGAAAATTTAGATTTCCGTAATATATTTTTTTATAAAAGTCAACATCGTCAACGTATACGGTGTCAGGGTTGCAACATTATTTCCAATTTTCCAAAAAATTGTATCTATTAAACTGCACTACTAAAAATGCTTTTCTAACAAAGCTCTTCACTTTTGTGCATAAACACCCATTTTTTAAATTTTTCACTTCCACTGTTATGTTTTATAAATTATTAATGTAAACAATTTACCACACTAACTTACATTTAAGCCCATCTTAAAGCAATTTGTTTGTTACAAAATTTACAACCTCCAGGCTACGTCTGAACCCGTAACAGCCCAACAACTACAAGGCATCGCACTTGTGACATGCATCGCAGAAAAAAAAGCTGACGCAAACAAAATTAAAGAAATCTTCAAGAAAGACCTCCTTCCAGAAGACGACCCCGATTTCATCGATTTCTTCACTTGTTATTGGACAAAGGCTTCAGTTATTCTGGAAGATGGAACTTTTAATCATCTTCACATTAAAATTACATACCCAAATTTAATTAGAGAAAGATATCCAGAGATTAGCGAGGCCGATTCTCAAAAACTTGCAGAAGGTGCTGTGGACCACTGTAAGGATGTTCCTAAGGGTGAATCGGTGGGTCTCAGAGGAATCCAGTATCGTAACTGTATGACAACGTATGTGATCAATAAACAGACTAAAAATTAAGACAAATTGTTCGAGCACAATTTTATTAATAAAAAAAATTTAATCTATGTTTTTTTTATTTCTATTTTATGTTTCCCGTATAGATATATTTAGGAGGGGTCAAACGTAGTTTTCGAAATTATAACAAAAATTTAAGCTTCTTGCTAAGGAACTGAATTTAGCAATAATCTTTCCTTTGTAGTTTTAAAACTAAAACAGTTTTAAAATTAACCTTCACAAAGTTCCTTGTACGTTTGTTACCAATTTCTTTAAATTTATTACGACTTGTTAGCGCACATATAATTCTAAGTAATTGAAAATAAAGTAATAAATAACAAGCTTTAGTTTCTAACATGCTTATATGATGCTAACCGTGCTATTATTATCATTAATTGGCGTAATAAAGGTTAACCTTTATATTTATCAATATGTGAAAAGTGATAGGTTCTTACATAACTTAGGGCATATTCTTCACCTATCCCAACCTTCACATTAAAATTGCTTTCCCAAATTTTATTAGAACTTTGTAAGAAATCTTCCATGTTGTATGTATGTACACTATGGGACAACTTAAATGATCTTCTGAATACAATTGGATTATAAACTTTTTGTCAAGCACAATCTCTACTCGGCAATATTTCATCAAACTTATTTACAGCTACATTTTTGTATAGGTTATAACAAATAATACATCAAAATAGTCTTAATTAAATGCCGGATCCTGCTGTCATATTCATTTTACAACCGCAAGTGTTGCAAATTTTAACATCCGAAAACTGTTTTTGTCTACTAAGCAATACGAGCAACGTTCGAACGAACATCAGAGCCGTTCCCAGCAACTTTTCTGCCAGCGAGTTGGAATTTAAACGGCATTAAATACAATAACAATACTATTGTACAAGTTTGATGAAACCTTGCGCATCCCCCTTTTCCGTTATTTATTAAGGAACAAATGATTTGAAATTGTAGTATGTTTTGTAGAATTTTCATTTCTGGTTTCACCGGAATCACCTTTTGTATTTAATATTGTTTATAATTAAAGAAACCCAAAAACGGAAGGACAAATTCGTCTACCAAAAATTAGGTAAGAGGGGGAAAAGTAATTCCCTCAAATATTGCCATATTTAACAATTAAGTTAAGAACTTTTTTTCTACTATTGCTCATAAGCAATTAAGCCTAAATAGAATTTTTTTATCGGCCCTGTTTATTAAATAAGGAGTAGGTATTTTTGATAGTCAAATTGTAGCTGATGCATAGCTCTATAAGTCTACAGTTTTTGAGTAGTATGTCAAAATTTTGACTTCGCAAATTTAGTAGTTCTAAAAGTTATAGTAGTTTGTAACATTATGTACCCTTGAAACATTCCAATATAAAATTTCATCCCGATCTGATAACTCGTTTTTGAGTAAATAGGTGTTGAAACTCAAATTTTCAAAAATTCATAGAAAGAGTCACAGAGAAATTAGCGGGCTAAGATAAAAACCAAATTGTAGCTCATCTCAAGCTTTATGATCTTACAAAATTTAAAACATATCGTGTGGCCAGTTTTCGAGCAACATTTTTTTGGCTATTTCCGAATTTTTGATAATTTATTCACTTTATATTACAGTTTTTAACTTCTCGGACATTTTATTGCACAGTAACATTGTGACTCTATACAGCTATCATGATAAATTATTTAAACTCGATTTGTTAACCTGTTTTTGAGTAATAAGGAGCTAAAGTTAAAATTTCAAAAAAAAGTAGCGTCCGCCATTTTAAAACTAGAAAGATCGGAAAAAAGCGTTAAATTTGACCTAAAATCTTCTGTTGGATCCCGTTTCCAAATTTATAAAATTTAATTTTAGAAAAAAATGCTACCAAAAAAACAAGTCTAACTTTCGCTTCTGGTTTCGGATTTCTTTTGAAAGCTTATTTTGTCGGTGAATTTTTGACATACATCCAGTCTCTTAATCTCATCAAAATCTGACAATCTGACTATCTGTTTGGTAGTTATGATGCACCACACACAGACAGACATTTTTTAAATACCCTGTTTAGGGTTCATGGAAGTCCAAAACATGTCCATCAAAATCTTGATTTAAAAAAATTTCATAAAATCAGTGTGTGGTAAATAACTTTCATATAAAGTTTTTTCTGTAAAATGTGTATTTACGTCACCAGAACAATTATTCCATACTTTTGAAGGACCCTGTAGTATCCAGAGTATCCCGGCCAAAACTCTGCAGTCTTACCACTTCTTCACTTGAAGAGATACAACCTCAAAGGTTCTAATAAAATATTTTAAATGTTCAACGTTTAATTCAAATCGACAAAAAAAATTTAAGTTTTTATAGGTTTTAATTCCAGTCATTTGCAATAAAAATTCCTCCAAATTTAATTTTTCTTAAAAAATAAAGAAAAAATTGGGCGTGAGTTTACATTTATATTTACACCCGGTATAATTTGTAGAATAACTGAAATAGGCAAACGAATATATACAAATATACTATATATTTAATTGAATTATTATTAATTTATTACCATATTTATACAGAGCGGGCGGTTAAGTAAAAGCGTCAAATTCCAACTCGCCGGCACAAAAGTCTCTGGAAACGGTCCTGATGTTCCTTCGAGCTTCCTTAGTATTACTTCGTAGCCGAAACAGTTTTAAGATGTTAATATTAGAAAAAAAATGTTATTTATCATATACAATTGAAAAATAAATATAGCAACAGGATTCTACATTTAATTACGGTTATTTTGATGTATCATCTACAGAAAAATGAATTGTAAATACTTTTGGTAAAGTTTTGCTGCGTAGAGATGCTCTTTTAAAGAAACTTTATGATTCTATTTTATTGTTGTAAAATACACTATTAAACTCTGTTTGTATCAGCAGTTACGCAACTAATCATATCGAGGCGATCAGTGAAAACAACAACCGTGAAGGTCGACGCGAAAAGAAACACGAAAACTGTACAAATAAGGGTCTTGCAAGAACGTTGAAATATCTCCTCTGTACAGCAATAGTCACAAATTACATCAAAATGGTGTAAAATGCTTAAAAAACAGCAACTAAAAATTAAAGTTGTTTAATGCAAGAGATTTACGTATTTTCTTTTATATGCTTAATCTAATATTAAAAATGCTAGATAAGCATTTATAATCATACTTCTTCTAAAAATAACTCTGCACTTTAACAAAATAACAATTTTAGATTTGGATAGTGGTTGCTTAGTACGTATAATGCTCAAAATTTGCAGCTTTCGTACTGGCAAATATGTATAACCGCAACCTATTGGTAGTTTATTAGAAATGAACTATTTTAGGAAGGTTGAAACAAAGTTTTATGTATGAACTAGAGTAAAACCAGCACGCCTATGATGATGTATTAGTTGCCTACACTTTCGAAGCGTGCTAAATCTCACACGATCATTTAATTTATCCCATAGTGTACATCGCTACAGTGATTCAATGCTACAATTTTACTATGCGACGCAATTTGTAGAAAATACACAAGAGAATAAGAAAGAGATCAGAATATCAATAAACATATTAAAATATAATTAAATGAAAGCAATTTACTCTGGTGTTGTTTCTTTATTCAACTGATAAGTTCTGTCTCGATTTAAAAGAATACTTGATAAGAAGGTCAAGATTAAACTTATGAGAAGATAAAATTGTTTTTCAAGTTACCTTTTTCGATTACACCAACTCACATAGATTTTATAAATTGAATGTTTGCACTTTGCCTCCATTATTTTTATTATTGAAAGTTGGTAACAATCTACAATATTATAAAATCACATTAACATATTCTATTTTTTTTGCAATATCCACCTAAAAATATTTTTTACATAAGATAATAAACTGTGTCATAATAATATATGAGATTATAATTTTTACCACATATTATTTTAGAAGCATTAGATTTTTAACCGACTTCAAAAAAAGGAGGAGGTTCTCAATTCGTCTGTATATATTTTTAACCTTTATTCTTATCATCTGTAAAAAATGATAACTAGCTGCATATAAAACAAGGTTCATACTATTGACAGAACAACAGTCATTTTTGCGAAAGGCTACGGCAAAGATGAAGACTTTAGTGATTTTGGGTGTTCTTTTTGCCTATGTACAGGTAACAATTTTATTTTTGTATTCAGTGTGTTCTAAAAACGGCACTCGTAATTCATAAATAATACCATAGATTTTGAGTGTCAAAATATACCGATTTAACTAAACTCAAGTATCCCGTTTCAGAAATCTTAAAATAAAAGTTGTTCAAACAGTTTTATTTAACATCTTCAAAACGCTGCGACGCACAGATTACCCACTGCTATTACGCGCAGACTGCGTTGAATTACTATGCATCTGTGGCACGTTTTTATAGCGATTTCTACACCCAATCAAAACATGGCGTAACTGTTTAAAAAAAAAACACTTTTCGTGAGAACACTTTAAAAAGTTTCACTTAGTACAACTTGAGTGTTCGGCACATATTTTTTTTCTACCAGACAAATATTTCTTCAAAACTAAAATAAAATATTCGTCAAAAACGCTTTTAATTTTATATCCAAGCTGCAAGGAAAAGCATTTTACATTGATTTACTTGAACAATAAGCAAAGTTTTTATCTTGTTCGTAGTATCTACACCTCTTGCCTTTCGTCCTTTTTGTTTCTTTGCAATTAAATAAAATTGTTGCTACACTTTATGAACTTTCTTTTTATTGCAATGCTTTTGCTGACTTTAAGTTTTTATAAAGGCATTTACAAATTAAATTTTTCACACTGTAATTCAGTTTATATTATATACATTGTTGAAGTTATTAATTATTTTATTTGTGCATTAATATGAACTTCAACGAAGTAAAGCTGGAACTAATTATTATTATTTATCAACAAAAATTTCAAAGTTGCGAAAGCTTAAAATTTTAAATGAGGAAAAACTATTGCATTTGTAAAAATTGAATTGAAAAATTTTTGAATAGGTAATAATTTTTCTTTAAATAATTTATGTAATTGGTACAGAAATACTGCGTTATTATTAGATTGAATCAAATTTCTTTTTTTACCGAGCGTTGTTTAGAGTGAAAATAACTAAAACTACTTTATGACTACAGTTTTAACAAAGTTACCCAAGTTATAAAAAAGTGATACCGTAGATCCCATTCACATGGTAATCTTGCAAAGTTCATCTTAGTTACCTGTTCATTTTTATAGCAGAACTGTTAAAATTAAATTTTTAAATTTGTGTAGTGTATTCGCAGCAATATTAATATAGCTCAATATCAACAAATATTAAAACATAATCCATCAGTTATAATTATGACACTAATTGCCTACAGCTTCTCAGAAAATATTAATCACAATATCATATGAAAGGTAGTTTTTATTTCAATTTTGAATTCAGAATATTCAGATCTAAAGTTAATGGAAATTTAATAATACAGCGTGTCTCAGCCAAAACGCCACAGCAACTTGTTTATGTGTTTAGGAGTTACGGTTTTAAAGGTTATTACTAAATATTTTAAGAATTTGGGAAGTCAGATCGCTTTTTTGAGTGTTTAAACACAATCAGGTGATATACCTAATATAAATACTATACACCGACAATATAGGAAACCCTGCCTGAAAATCGGCGACAGGCGACAACAGCGCCTCCGTCATCAAGAGTTGTACAGGTACACACTACAAATACGGCACATAAATATTATATTTTATATTATAATAAATGTTAGAAATTTGCGCCGTTTCTGTGTGTTTTTGCTTTCGTGTTTACGGGAATAGGAGGTGTTGAAGCAAATAATCTAAAAAAGTCGTAATTTACAAACATTATTGTTGAAACACAAAACTCTGATTGTTCCCATTGTAATTCAGTTTTTTAGCTATAGACCAGAGAATAAGAAATTTCGACATTAGGTATAAAGAACACGTACATTGCTACAAATACAAACACCCACATAAATCCAATTACGCTAAACCCAATCTTTTAAGGACATCTAATAACAAATGTTTACACTTTTGTGATGACTGATGATATAAACGTAAATTAGATATACTAGAGGCATTTGAAATTGACAAACTTTTAAAAACTGCACTCGTACTTTTAATACATTATCAAATTTATTTCTTAAATTTACATTTATTGGAAGTTTTGGAATAAGAAATCAAATCATCTGCAGACCTAGATGACCAGTATTGTTGAAATTTATTAATTATTTTATACGTAACTAAGAAAATCTTTAAAAGTAATTCAAATAAAGTTCTATAAAATTGTTCAATTTAAGAAATCCTAATTTGTGATAATTTTTTTTGCAGGCTACTTCTGAACCTCTAACTGTTCAGCAAGTGGCTGCCCGTGCATTCGCCACCTGTGTAGAGGAGAAAAATTTGAATATTATCCAACAAAAAGCCTTGGAAATTGTCAAGAGAAACGACATACTTCCAGAACAAGCCGAATTCGCTGATTTCTTCGTTTGCTACTGGAAAAACGCTGGTGTAATCAAGGATGATGGCACTTTTGATGACCTTTTCATTAAAATGTCCTATCCACATTTGATTAAAGAAAAATATCCAAGCATCACTGAGGCTGATGCTCAAAATCTTGCAACCAATGCTGTGGGACACTGCAAAGATACTCCTAAAGGTGACTCAATTGGTCTTAAAGGAATCCAATATCGCAACTGTATGATAAAGTATGTTACTGATTCACAAGCATAACTGTAGTTTTGTTACAAATCCTTTAATTAATAAAACAATAATGCAATATGTCTTATGATTTTGTGTTCTTACTTTTAGGTAAATAAGAATTTATATTTTACTTTACCCAAACAGTTCTAAAATACTGTTTCAAGGTAATTTAAAAACAATAAAATTTTTTCTAGTGACAAGATTCAATATTTATTTATTGGATAAAACTCAGAAAATTAGTTCATTTTTCGAGAACTAGGCGTTTAGTTACTATATCATACTTCCAGTAGGTATACAAAAGTATTGATTAGGTACATACAAATTTTCGATTTCATCAAGAGAATTTATTATAACCCTTCAGGAAATGTTTTATGATAATGTCTGTAGGTGGTAAGGTGTGTTCGCTGTCTCTTATTTTTAGAGGGCTGGTTTGATTCTGATTAATTCTGAAATGTCAAAGCAAATCAAAAATTCATCATTATTATTTACTCAAAAATTAGTTGCAACAATATTGGAATATAAATCAACTTCAAACCCAAAAAATAAGTTTTTTTGTATTTTATTTTGAAGAATTTTAACAGCAGTTAGAACAGAGTAATAAATTTAAAAAACATTACGCCTGTACTGTTTTATTGGGTAAATAAATGTAAAATAATAAATTTATACATATAAAACATTGCAAAGAATAAAATTAAAAAATATCGAAAACAATTTCTAAATATTAATCTATTAAATTTGAAATTTTCCAAAAACATTTTGTAGCACAAGTAAGTATATAATGGTCATGTAATCGAATAAAAAAATCTACAGCGTGCTCCAACACTTGTTATGCCTCTATTTAATTCTGAAACCAATCTAGACAAAAACAATGTTAATAAAAATTTATCAGTAATTTTTTTAAATAGCAATCCAGCAACCTGTTGCGCTCATTTGATACAAATTTTTTTTCTTTTTTCAACGATATAAAACGTGTACTAAAATTTTCGAGAAAAATGCGAAAAGCTTATCCATATCAGACCCTAAATTTAAACAAAAGCCTATCACAATCGCAGTAGTGTGTCTGGAACTTCATTTGTCGTCTTTTAACAATCAAATACAATTAGAAAAACAATATGCTAGTGCTGTCCATAATCCCCATTAGTACAAGTTTATTATTAAGCACTCCTTCGAAAGTATGGAATAATGGTTCTGGTGATAGAAAATTTGGCTTTACAATACAATATTGTATATGAAAGTTGTTTATTACATTTGCATCTACTTTTCTATTTACTTTACAAAAATTATCAAATGATGTAAGTGCTATGACGCGATCGTTATTGTTTTA
This sequence comes from Ctenicera cuprea, assembly GCA_958336395.1. Classification (NCBI taxonomy): domain Eukaryota; kingdom Metazoa; phylum Arthropoda; class Insecta; order Coleoptera; family Elateridae; genus Ctenicera; species Ctenicera cuprea. The sequence continues at coordinate 88,713,848 of OY284486.1, read as the reverse complement.
TAGCATTTATTCAATAGATTTTTTTTCTCTTTTCAATATTGTATAAAACTTGTATACTTTTACATAATACAATTTTAGAGAAAAACGATGAAAAACCTTCAGAAATTAGCAGGCCTTGGATTCAAACAAACAGCTCAGCACAGTTGCATCTTCTTCTTTCAATTGTTTTTAATTCGTTAAGACATAACAAATGAATTTCCAGGCACACTACATTAACACCAAAAAGAGACATGTATGGTAACAACTAAGGAACCAACAAGGTGCAAACTTGAAATTGATGGGAAAAGTGTAGAGCAGGTCATGAAATTCAATTATCAAGGGTCAGAAATAACAAGTAATGGCAACCTACAACAAGAAGTAAGGAGGCAAACAATGAAAGCCATACACATCTCAGGATGCTAGACATAATATGGTAAATTAATATCCTATAAATAAAACCTGTTTCAACATATGGGGCGGCGGAGACAAGCGCCAGTACCTCAAAGACAACGCAAATGGTGAGAACAGCCAAAGTGAAAGTAGTAAGAACTATACCATGGCAAAACACTACAGGATAGAATAAGAAGCGAAGATCTAATAGAAACAAGCAACATAAAAGACATAGCCAGACTGATACGACAAAGGAGGTACTGGATTAAACATGTAGAAAGAATGGAAAACAACAGACTAGTAAAGCTCGCAAAAATCAACAGATCAACAAAACAATAGAGAGTGTCGAACATCAACACCCGACAAGGCTTAGATGGAAAATACAGGCTATTGCCTAATGGGAAACCATATATACAAGAAGGAGACTTTATTGGAAGTGACAAATAGATATTTCCTGTATCTTCTGGAGAATTGCTCAAATAATAATAAGAGGCAATTTTGAGCAATTCTTATAGTGAAGATTTCTAACGGCTTTTTGTTCAATATACTTACTATGTTTAATAAATTTGTTTTGTTTTGCTTTTTTTTTATTTTAATTTGACATTTATACGAGCTGTTTAAGCGAGAGGGTTTGCCATTGGTAATTCTATTGAACAGTTAATAACGAAAGAATCAGTAAGTAACAGCTTATTCAAACTAACAACAAACTGAAAACAGCAGTTTTCAATGGGCACTTGATGAAATTCTAAACACGAGTAGATTTTTTCGCAGACCACTACTAAAAAAGTTAATCGCCCATATCTCAAAAATGTTGTAATGCAGTAGTGGTATTTAATTACATGGTTGAGAAGAGACTAAAAAACTCTATCAGAAGAGCTATGGTGCTATTTAAAAAAAAATAGGTTAATGTCCCCCCTCTCTGGTCCATACAGAGATATCGCTGATAATTTACCACCATCTTGTAGAGAGTTTCATCCTATTTACGAATATATAGGGTTTGATGGGATTATCTTCAAAAGTAATCAAGATATACAGGGTGTCTCAGACATGACTCCCCAGGCCTATAACTTTGTTATTTTTAAAAATAACTATACTAAACTATATATATTCGTAAATGGGAGCAAATTCTCTATAAGATGGGCAAAGAAAATTTTAGAAAATCTGTACTCATATTATGGCAGCGATATTCAACTTTTTTTTTTCAAATTGCACACTATGATTTTTTTCGGTCATTCTGATAGTACTCTTTATTCTCCTTACAACCATGTAAACCAATATGGGTCTTACATAAGAAAATTCTCGACAAAAATACGATTGAAAGTTGAAGTCTAGGTTTGCCATGGAAACAACTGATTTTTGTAATTTGTACTCATAGGCGATGAAAACATTAAAAAAAATACCTTACTACAGTCTGCAGTAATATTCCTCCAGAATTATTAATAAAAGTTACAAGTAGAGAATTTCTGCATAGACTTGAATGTTGCGCAACTGAAAACGGAGAGAATTTTGAACAATTTTTGTAATTATAATTAACTTGTTATTAGCATTTAGTTAATAAAGGTAATATTGTATAAAAATAATGAATTTGTATTTTTTTTACACTACGCTATTGTTTTCATCGCCGATGAGTACAAATTACAAAAATCAGTTGTTTCCATGGCAAACCTAGACTTCAACTTTCAATCGTATTTTTGTCGAGAATTTTCTTATGTAAGACCCATATTGGTTTACATGGTTGTAAGGAGAATAAAGAGTACTATCAGAATGACCGAAAAAAATCATAGTGTGCAATTTGAAAAAAAAAAGTTGAATATCGCTGCCATAATATGAGTACAGATTTTCTAAAATTTTCTTTCCCCATCTTATAGAGAATTTGCTCCCATTTACGAATATATATAGTTTATTATAGTTATTTTTAAAAATAACAAAGTTATAGGCCTGGGGAGTCATGTCTGAGACACCCTGTAGACCTCGGGAGTGGTCTGAGACACCCCGTGTAGTATTTATGTCTGTTTAGACAAAAAAATAATATTTTAGTTTAAAAATAAGCAAGATAAGTTACAACTTCCTCAAAATACCCCTAAATTTTTTCCCATTTGCAAAAAATCTAAGTTTGCATAAAAAAAGGTGGCAATATGTACATTTGCTGCTCAAGCCGGCCCTAGTTAAATCATTGGAATCTAAAATTTGTATGCGAACACAAAGTGTAGCCACTTTTTCTCCTTTTATAAAAGTGTACGGTACATTCACAATATAATAAGAAAACACATTCTGTTCTCAATTTATTAAATAACTTCATCTTTACAAGTGTTTGAGGCACATCAGAACAAAAAAATAATAAATAGGAATAGGTATAAATAAAATTCTACTAAGATTAGGGACAAAAGAAAGTAACAATTTATCTATTATTTATTACTACACATTAATACTATGTTTAAAATATCTGTTTCTTAAAACCATTATTTCTCGAGAAAATATATATTTCTGCTATTGGAAAACTGGCAGACCTCTTTTACAACCATACATCTCCGAATTAACAACACTCATTATTTATTATACGGCACCATGAATCTGTGGAATTACCAGATTTCCAATATCATTGAAAATTAAGTACATTCATGATAGCGATACGCCTGAAGATTTTACATATTCACGACAATTTTAATTGACACCAAAATCTGGAAAAATTATATTTAAGTTACATATTAGATAATAATATGTAAAATCTTTTTTTAACACGAAACAAATTTTCCAGAGTGGAGGGAATTGCAACAGACGGTGAGGTACAGCCATGTCAATAACCGTTTCAATATGTTGGACAGACAAATTTACCTGTTAAATTCTGCCTTATTTATTGTACGGTAATTTTAGCACAAAATAAATTTTGAAAACAAAATGAAGAGTAGAAAGCTTATTGGCAAGATATATATAAAAAAATGGTAAATTTGTCAGTCCAAAAACAAAAGTATCAAACATTAACTTGATAAAATTTAGAATTATTAACGCCTTTGTTAGAATTAAGTAATTTCAAAACTACATCGGTAAAACTGCCAGTATAATCACATAAGGACACCTTAATAAAAATTATGGTTTTTTAGCTGAACACATTTTTCCAGAACAAAAATATGTACATCTAAAAAATGGACCCTTAGTATATAAATCCATACAGACACGTTACATACAACAAAAACGGATTGTCTTTTTCATTATTTTAAAGGTCCAAAACATACAACATCCATAGAATTTCACCGATTTAATATTATTCTATTTACCCAGATGACAAACAGCTTAAATACAAGACGAGGTTTAAAAAGTCAGAATAACAAGCACATTTTTCAAACATAACGTGTATATTTTAATTGTGAAATATTTCATACAGGATGTACGGTTGTATATTTTAGTATAAAATTTTTTAATACTTGTCTGTTATTTTATAAAACGTGTTACAAAATTGTGCGGCATTAAGGTTGCGCTTTCATTCAACTGTTAACAAATAACTTAAAACATTGAGCAAATATAAGTAGTACATAATATGTTTTTGTACACTGTAAAATAAAACACTTTGTAATATAATTAATATATTATCAAATACTATTGTGATGTGAAGCGCAAAAAATGGATGTATCAAAGGCAATATTATTAAATATTATAATAAAGTGAAGCACCCAAAGTACGAGGTCTCACAGAAGTTTACATAGGTACATCATAAACATGAGATAGGATACCAACTTGAAAATTATTATCTCAAGACACAAACTTTTGTTTACTACACATAGTAGTAGATTAAACTCCAAAGTTTTATTAATTTCCAGACACACAACATGCAAAAAAACAGGCCTTTGTTAGAAAACTATATTTGTTTAAATATCTTTATTATTACTACAAAATACTAGAAAAGTCTTTTTAACTTTCTAAAGCATTTACTGTTACAAAACGACAAATACATAAACTGGCGTGTCCCAAGACACCTTTAAGTACAACTGCGATTTAGTAAATTCTTCTAACAGTTTTGAAAAAAAAAAGGAATATAAGAAACCACTACGTTTTCATACACTTATAAAATTTTAATTCTCATGATGTAACCAAGAAAGAAGTGCAAGACAAAGAAAATTTAAGATACCAACTACATATTTTTGTTTTTCATTTAGAGAAGTAAATAAATTGTAGTAATACCCTGTATTAATAAATAACAAGGATGGTTAAGTTATTTGTTATTTAAGTAACAAGGAATGTAAAGACGTAATAACATTCGAGGTAGGTAAATACGAGCCAAGGCTTGTGGCCTGCCGAGAATGTTAATAGTCGATACATTTCGTGTTACTTATTAAATTTTTCACGCGACAGGGAGAAATTTAATCATATTTTTAAAAGTTCGTTTTAACTGCTGTCATCGGAATTATTTTTTAAGTTGCTTGTGCTTGTTACCATATCAACGAACAGTTATAATCAACATTTTAGTATTCTGTTTGAAATAAATATTGGAATCTGTACCTTTATTATCCTAGGAATGTAAATGACACTATTAAGTTCCATAGTCAAGAGCAAAAAGTAAACGAATGTTATTGGCTATTTTCATCTTTTGTAGCTATGGATGTATCGTCTGTTTACCTTGCCTGTAGCGTGAAAAGTAATTAACGTCATTAGTCCGACATAAAGCAAATAACGAATGCGGTTATCAACGGAGTCCCTTATTTGCATATCGGCCGTGTGTCGTTCTAGGTTTATCGTAATAACTTAATAGTTTTTCTAATATGTCCAGAGAAATATCAAGATTCTCATTCACATTCATCATTGTTCAAAACTAGTAAAGCGTGTTTATAAACTGTTCCCTAGTAACAGTACCACTGATATTGCAATTCCTATTACAAAAACATTGAAAAGTACTACTGTCAAATTTGACAACTAAAAAATTTCATAACAATAGACCAAAATAATCATCCTTAACAGCCGGCGGCTGTTAAAATGCTTAACTGCCAGTCGCTGTTAAACATGACTTTTCAATTCAATTCAATAACGGTATGGTATTACGAAAAAGTATTAATTACAGTTTTCTTTGTCATTCTAACAAATGTAACTTGGACAATCACAAATCGAGACAGGGAAATGCACATGACAAATATCCATAGATTTTGCGAAAAGAATCGTTTGTCACAGAGTTATCACCACAAACAAATATACAGTACCAGAAAATAAATATAAGCAATAAAATTCATAACTACATAGAACACAAGTGGCGGCTCATAGCGATTTTTAAGAATTAAGTTCTAGTGGTAACCGATAAAGGATATCGAAAATTTTAACTTGGGTTATTAATTCCAAGAGAGTAGTGGCAGTGGAAAGCATGAAAGATCCATCCAATTTCACAATTATATAATATGAAAAAACAAACAAAGGACAACAAAAATATCACTATCGATGAAATACCTACAACCAATGTTTTCAGATAAATTCGTAAAATAATAATTTATTTTTAAACAACTTTTAGATTACTCATTATACTACCATTAATTATCTACAATCAATTTGTACTCAAAAATGAGATATTTAGTAATACAGCCTTTGATGTGGATTATTTTCAAAGATTAAAACATATAATCTTAAATGTATAATTAAAAGTATAACAGATTGCAACAAAATAATACCAAGGATTTATCAATAAAATAACAACGATTAATAATTTACATACAAATAAAAAAAGAAAACAATAATCGATGATGCACTACAAATAAAAGGAACCTCTTACCTTGCGAGTTGTTTTAACAGTATTTACAATCACGATCGGCACACATCGTTGTATATTAACACAAGAATTTTAAGAAATTTTTTCGTTTTATCGTTGAAAGCAAATAATCTCGTTATGGTGGATCCTATTTCCCACTAGGTGGTAGACCGGACATTTTATTCCCCCTACAAAATAATTTTAAAACATCAAACAACTGAAGTTTACAGCAATCTCTACAAATAACAGAATGAAATATTCACGTGTACGTAAAGTACGTGAAAAGTCTATACCTACCTCGACTTCTTTTTATGTGTTTTATTTGAATTTTCACCCTGGCCTAAACTTTGTTGCCTAACCAATGGTTGTCTACATGTTACAGGTTGACCCCTATTAGGTATCATTCTAGAATCATCTGCAAATTATAAACATACATTTCCACTATAATAATACTAAAATTTTATTTGATCAAATAATTTATTTATCTTTTATAACAAGTACAAATGTTTATACGAGATTGATGATTAGGATAATCCCCTATGCCTATAATAAATAATAAAATAAGCCAATCAATGCAAGATAAAGACATAATTTAATTATAATCCCATTTAAATATTTAGTAAATTAATTTGTTCCTGCTACCAGAGATATAATTCAAAGAATATTTTCTTAGAATTTCGGTGTTATTGTGCAGGTCAAAGCTTTAATTTTAATATTTATCTAATATTTTTATTGCTTACTCTGAAGAACGTAGGGCATTCCTTGAAACAAGGTTGGAGGTAATGAAAATCTGTGGCGATCTACTACATGCGAAATATCGCTGGCTGGTGTGGGAGATCTACTGCTTCTATTGATTGGTGGACTAGCACGAACATTACTCATCTAGAAAACACAGAACACACAGAAAATTAGACAAGCACTACTTTTGTTACAAGCAAAGCACTTCGCCTAGACTTTCCGATACTTTAGAAATTGTCTTATCATATTTCAGAACAGTGATTTGTAAGAGCGCACCAGTACTACCACTGCACCTGATTGGCTAGCATAACCTGTCTATATCTGCAAGAATTTCTTATAGTAACTTAAAAACCGAAAATTTTGTAAGCTTTCTCACAAATATTTTTTTTCACAAAAATTTTTATAAGAATTTTTTATTTATCTTAAAAATTTTTAACAAGAATTTTTATTTCTTGTAAATATTCATTTCTCACAAAATTTTTTATATAATTTGGTTGTTCACAAACCTTTTTGTTTCTCGTAAATATTTTCATTTCTCACAAAAAATTAAGTTGTGAATCTTATTCTACTATCACTCATGAGCAATTTAGCTAAAACATAAATGTTTTCTCATTCTTTGTTTAGTAAATAACGGGGCGTGACTTATTGATTTTGAAATTCATAAAATGCCTAACAGAAAAAGCAGTAGATTGAGACACAAACCAATTATAGCTTATCCCCACCTCTATGAGCATACAAATTTAAAAAAAATCTGGTAGTCACTTTTAATGTAATATTTTATTGAAAATTTTCAGAATATTAAAAAATGTTTCGCTTCACAGTGTTCATTTCTACTAAAAATCTCTTATATAGTGACAATGCGTTCCTCTAAGGCTATTACAATACCAAATTTTATACCAATGTGCCAACCAGTTATTCAGTAATAAAGCGTTCAAGTTTAAAATTTAAAAACTAGGGGGAGGCATTTTGTAACTAGAAGGTTGAAATAAGAAAACATTGGATTGGCTCTAAGAATTTGTATCAGATTCTGTTTTCAGATTTAAAAAATTTCATTTTTGAAAAAAATGCCACCAACAAAAAACATGTCTGTTTGCTTCCATTTTTGATTTGGTTTTAAAGTTTTTTTACGGTAAATTTTTACTACATCCCCACATTCTAAAGCTCGTCGAAATCTGACCTTCTATTCGGACATTATGAGACATCACATACACGCACCCATCCAACCACAGAAAAACAATTTTTAAAAAACCACTTTTATGGATTCCCTGGAGGTCTAAAGCGTATATTTTCGTCAAACTCGAATTCGAAAAAAGTAATAGATTATATACTAAAAGTGTAGAAAAGTAAAATCGAATAATTTAACAGGTTCAAAAACTTACTTGCTTAAAAACCATTGGAGGTACAAAATTTGGCCCATATCCATAAGCAACATTTTGTGTGGGTGGTGTTTCTGGAGGAGTACGATATGGAGCAGTGTTTTGGTTATTACAATAACCAGCTATAACGGTTGTGGCAGGGGAACTTGTTCCTGTACTACTCTGACTTGAACCTGAAACCATATTTTTGGGAGTGCTAAATTTATTGCCCTTTGGTGTACTATTCTTTTGAATTCTCATATCGAATTGTTGTCCCATGTGTTGTTGCATTGCCATACTCTGATTGTAAGTCATGTTCTGGTTAGGATTTGGCTGGTTTAAACTCATCTGACTCGAAGACATCGACATCTGACTCATGCTATGCGTTAGTTGGTTAAAACTAGGCTGGTTCATGTTGTGCGGTACTGGAACACCTTGATCTTGCATTTGCCCACCATAAGCGTTAGACAATGAAGTGCAACTACTGGGCGTTGAAGAGTTCTGAGGATATGGTACATTTTGAGGTATATTTTGAACGGGCACCATCATGTTGGGATAAACAGGATTTTGAGTGTAAATAATGCTATGACTCGGATACATGACCGCATTTGACTGGCTCGGTTGTGCTGGGTACATAACTTGTACCGGCTGATGAGAATATACCGGCATAAGTTCTGCACTCTGAGAATTCTGAGGAATATTTTGCACATTTTGAGAAGGATGTGGACCATAACTTGAAGGGTATGTTGGAGATAAAAAGGAACCTACAAATAAAAAAAAATTAACGGTAGTAAAATAGAAAATTAAATCTGTTAACGCAAATAAATCCCCACAGCTCTTACCTGGTTGTGCAGGCACAGGAACAGCATATCTTTGTGGAGGGGGAGGAGGTGGAGGTGCGTTAGAAGGTGGAGGATTTTGATACACAGTCACAGGTGGTTGGTTCCAGTAGGGAGGTCCTGATTGATATGGTACAGCTTGTGGTCCAGGAGTTCCTGAAGTATCTGTTATATAGTAACCACTTGGTACTTCTTGCATTTGTGGATCCTGACAAAAACACAAAATTTTTGAATTCAAAATTAATGTTTAACATACTCGCCGCTATACGGAGTAAATTTGCAAAATTTTCAGAATTATCAAAAATTTTGAGAACTTTTAAATAAATTTACAAAAAAACTGAAATTTATAAATATTTCCAAATTTTTTATAGTTATTTAAGTATCAAGGAATGTAAGGAAGTAATAACATCCGAGGTAGGCGAATACGAGCTGAGGCGGAGCCGAAGCTTGTCGCCTGCCGAGGATGTTATTAGTCGATACATTCCGTGTTACTTATTAAATTTTTCACGCTACCGACAATGTAAGTAGGCCTACAGGTAGAAATTTAATCATATTTTTAAAAGTTCGTTTTGACAGCTGTCATCGGAATTATTTTTTAAAAGCTCCATTATTCTAAGTTGTCTGTGTTTGTTACCATATCAACGAACAGTTAAAATCGACATTATTTTCCTAGGAATGTAAGTGACACTATTAAGTTCCGTCGTCAAGGGTAACTAGTACACGAATGTTATCAGCCACTTACGATCCCTGTAGCTATGGATGTAAGGCCTACTTACACTGCCGGTAGCGTGAAAAATATTTTAAATAGTTCTAATAATTTTAATAAATGCAAGTAAGGTCCCATGGCGGTTGCCCAACAGCTTTTTTAATACAACTTTTGATGTCTACAAAATACCATTTTGCTTACCATTCTTCCTTCAAACTGAGTGGGAACAGGAACTCCATAGGAAGCATAAACAATATATGGTTGCTGATAAACTTGCACAGAACTATCCTGTGCGGGTAAACTGCCATAACTACCTCCATAAACAGGATGGTATTGTTGAAGTGATAAATTAGGCATACTTTCTGATGACGATCCAAACTGTATGCTACGACTATGTTGTAAAGGCGGAGTAAAAGGTAAGCTCGGACTGGTAGAACTATTAATTAAAGTTGATCTCTTATTAAGCGACGGCGACGATCTAGACCGTTGTTTTTTAGGAGACATTGCACGATCCTTGGATGATTTTTCTGGCAGTAAAGTTTTAGGTGGAGAGAGTGGAGGTTTTGAAATGTTTGTGTTTGATGATGTGTTAAAACCTGTAGTAGGAGGATTCATTGGATCGTAGTGATAGATAGATCCATCTGTATTTTTTACAGGCTGACCAGTCTAAAAAGAAAACGTTTTTTTTCTCAAAATCAAAAAAAGAACAAATAATCAAAGTTCCACATACTTGAGGATTTATAATAATGCTACCCTTGGGAACATCATGGATGTCGGTTACAGCCCACACCAATTGTGGTTCAGAAAGATCTTTCTCGACTACAGGTGTTGCAGGTTCGCTGGTACTTGTGCTTGTATTGCTGTTGGTGGAATCCTGTCGAGTAGAATCACCCGATGGGTGTGGAGTGGAAGTTGGAGAAGGAGTTATAGATTCTGATATTTGAGATTGAGATTTGTATCCTGAACTAGATGGACTTAATCTCCATGAAACGGTACTGGCTCCCGAGTCTGCAATAGGAAAAATATCAGTTACACTACTTTAGTTGTAGATTCATTTTTTTAATGCATTTAACCTTGTTTGGTGAGCAACCGTGGCCCAGCGCTGTGTGTTGACAAAACACTATCACCCCTTGTTAGCACAGAAACGCCACCATATCCTCCAAAGCTGTAACTTTTCGCAACACATGGTCGTGGCATGTCGTTCCCCGCTTCTACCGACTGCACCTGAACAATTCATAATTAAATTCATTTTATTACACGATTTATGGTTAACTTTGCAATAAAGAATAACCCATACATATAATTTTATTATTGGATTATGAAGTGTAAAACAACAACAATAATTTTTGCAGAATATTTTCTTACTTTCAGCAATCTTCCTGTGTGCTTTTCAGGATGAAGCAATCGAAATCGAGACGAACAGTCGCTATCTGTGCTTGACCAAGGAACTTCGGACCAGCCGAATTCCTCAGCAGAACTAAACTCTTGCATCTGCAAAAATCAACTGAAATCAACTTCTGCATATAGTAGTGTGGTTTCACAAAATTTTGGCGGCAAAATTTTAGTTTGAATTAAGGATAAAAAATAATTGAAACGGTAAAAGAACACAAGTCGAACAATGCATGTTACGAATTATGAAAAACGATGAAAGTTGTTGCCACTCTAGTCCTAGTGTATTGCAATATGTGGATTATTGGTTTCTTTGTCAAAGCTGTATTTTGAGAAAATATTTAATTTTGTAGTTAGTGTTGTAAATGTTTAACTGGTTTCCGTGTTAATTTTGTAGCGCTAACCACAAAATTAATCATTTTCTTTAAATATAGCTACAATTAATACAATGTTGGCAAAGAAACCAATAATCCACAAATTGGGGCACAGTAAACTGTAATAAACTTTCATTGTTTTTGATGCCTTTCTATTCTTTTTCATACCCTTAAAATAAAATTTTCTTTTGAGGCAAATGTCTACATCTGACTAGAAAAAAAATATCAAGTTATGAATATCACATTATCCGTGACAAAATCATCTTTCGAATGAACATAATGAGCCGATATAGTTCCAAAAATGTTTGTGGCACCAAAAATTTAGTTAAACAACACCATCATATGTAGAATTTCCTCCCAAAATCAAAAATCTGAAAATATACAGAGTGTACGATTTAAAATAAGAAAGTTGGTGTCACTTGCAGCAAGAGCTGGGCCTATACCAATACTCACTATCGGATATAGGCCGATACCAGCCCATTGACGATACTCGCTGGTACCAAAAACTATTTGAATTTCAAATACATTTCAAAAACACGCCACAATCGTAGCCACTCGCCAAAAATATGCTCAAGTAATCGATCCAGCTGCGCAGTTGCAAGCCCAAACGCACATTGGTTGTCAAATGCTAATTATTGTCTTATTGGAGGGTAGTGTATATTTTTGTGTTCTTTGGATTTTGCAAATAAAAAGAAAAACATGTCTGATCTTTGGAATCACATTATAAAACAGCCAGGTAGTGAGTATGCAATCCTTGTAAGAACGAATAAATTTCAATAAATAAATTTGTTTAGTAGTATGTTGCTGTCCATTACCCTAATTCTGTCCCAGCTGTCCCACCTAGTATGTGACACTTGTGGCATCAAGGGCCGTTTACAAACTAGAAAAATTACCACAGGATCTATAAAAAGAAAACGATTTGCGATTACTTACATCTCTATTAAAAATTCGTCTTCTGGCTCGTTCGTATTCTTCTTCCCGTTCTTCAAAGCTTTTGCTTCTTCTGTTTTCTAAACTACATTGTCTATCAGGCGATTTAAAACTATAATCTTCAATACTGTTAGAATCTCGTTTTAAAATGGATCGTCGTGGTTCCTCAACAAAAACTATATCTTCTTTGATATATTCTTTAAATGCAATATCGGGTATTCTGGTAGATTTTGTTTTATTCACTACAACACATTTACCAGACGACTCTATATTATGATCCATTCCAAAGTAAGCGGCACAACGGTGAACTAACATTCGCTGATAACTCGACATCGGGGGAAATTTGTAATGACTTTTTCTGAAACAAACATTTTATTTTTAGAAATTTCATTTGGAATCAAAATTGTGTAGTGAAAGCAAACAAAAACGTATGGTAAATATTTAACATATGAGTAGCCAACATATGCCATGTAATATCCGTAACAATCTGCAATATTATTCACATACAAGATGATTGACTTTTCATTGTCCTAGTATATATCTGCTGTAATATTAGAAATTAGAAGTAAACTTATAAGGAGAAGGTTTCCAATTTAACCTCATCTATGACAGAGTGCAACTAATTTTATTTCATGGCCTACTGCTTTTTGGTTAAAATATCTAACTTCTGTTTTTTAAATGGAACACCCTGTGTATTTCTATGGAGATGAACTGGGACTCGACATTAAATCCTCTTTACATTAAAATATTAGTATGTAAGCAAAGGTGTGTCTTCAAATTGTGCATAATAATAGAAAATAAAAATTACGAGAGTTGGCATGATTTTTTTTTATTACATCTGTGAATACCAAATGATAACAAATTTAAATTGAATAGTTGCAAAGCTGTTCAGTTTTTATTATTTAATTTATTTTCACACTACCGGCAATGTAAGTACGCCATACATCCATGGGTAAATATAACCTACGCTAAGTTTCGTTGCCATATCTCAGAAAGTCTAGACACTACGAGCTGTTACTAACTACACATGTTTATATTTTTATAGTGTAACATGTATACTGGGTGTAAACGACACAAGTATGTCCTTTTTATATCACAATTTTTAAGCTAATGTAATGAAACTTGGGGATGTGAAATTATTCATAGAAACACATTATATAACTTATAAGTTACAAATCCAACACTTCCGGTTCAAACGGGAAATATTAAAAAAAAACGATATTAGTTTATTAATATTTTTCGTCCAATTTGACATGACATTAGAAATAGATTTTAAACACTTTCTTTTAATAACTTCTTTTTCTTTCTTCGTATTCACACGGCGATTTATTTTCCCAACTCATTTAATTTTTTTGAATTTTCCGCAAATCTTAGTCACGTGACCTATGTCTTAATCAATTTTTAGATTATCTGAGATGCAGGAGCAAGCCCTAAAATAAGTTTTTGAAAACTCTAATAATAAAAATTTTCCCCATATGTTGCAAAACTTTTGCTGGTTGCTATATATGCTAGCAGTTTTTAACAATTAGATGTAAATCTAAGAAAATATGTTAAAGCCATATTTTATAAATTATAATCAAAAATATTTAAAAAACTAAATTTTCTTAATAACTGGCTATTTATAACATTTTAAATAGTACCGCACACAGTTTTGTATTTTCTTATAAAAGATTTTTAATATCTTTTTAATGATGGTCACAAGTCACAATTTTAAACAAAACTGTTTTTGCATTCCTTTCAATTTTATTATTTTAGCAAAAATTTAAAATAGGAAAATGGAAAGTGTTTTTTTACAATTCTTTTGTTTAACATTATGATTTAAACGCCACGTTAAAAAAGGTATTTAAAAACTCGATAACACTATTTAAAAAAATCGTGTTGTTGCTAGTTATTTCATAAGCAAAATCATTTGTTTTAGTAACTTTAATTAGATTTCAAACATATCATTTCTATTGGTTTAAATTAATTTCCATTGTGTATTATAAATTTACTATATGTTTTTTATAATATGCAACGCCAACTTGTTAAAAACTGCTAACATAAACATTGGTTTCATGGTTATCTTCAAGCAGAAAAACAATTTATTAACCAATTTAAAAATTAAAAAAAGTTTAAAAAACATTTTATGCTCTGCAAGAATCTGTCCTAAATATATACAAAACGCTATTTAAAAATATGAAGTATGCGTCATTTCCGGTTAAACTGGAAGTGCTAGATTACTAACCTATTCCTTATATAATGCGTTTTTATAAATAATTAAACATCTCAAAGTTTAATTTCATCAACTCGAAAATTATGGAAAAAAGAGAGGTGTTTCGTTGACACTCGGTATATATGAACCTCTGCAGGGAAATTCGCAATAGGCGAAGGTCAAATTAAAAGGAATTGACTGCATATGAATACAAAATTATAAAAAAAGGCAACTTACATTTTATCTTTGGCAAGATTGACTAGTTCTTGTTCAATTCGTAACATAAGTGCTCGATCTTTAGCGTTTCTATTTAAAGTTTCGGCAATAAATTGTTCAAGGTCAACGCCTGTCGTATCCGTGTACTGTTCAGAACTACTATCTGCAATGATATTAGCATATTATAGATATTACATTACATTAATAAACATAATAAAATTATCCTACCTCTACTCAAGCACGGTGAATTAGATGAACTACCTTCAAAACTACCCTGTGATGAACTTTGCTGTCGTAATTTACCCCTAGTAGCCCTATTAACTGTCAGGGTGTTAGAGCTACCGACAACATTGTTATTAATATTACTACTTAAATTATTGTTAATGTTTCTCTCATGATTCTTCAAACATTTAGTGCACGCCTGGTTTGTGCAGTCACATATGCCCCTGTCGGTTCTGTAATTTCTTCTATTGCTACACTGCATCTGACTAGTTTCCTCGATTATTTTAAAGGAACCGCCTTCACAGATGTGTAATTTTTCTTGGCTACCATGACTGTAATGTCTCGGACTTCCACACCTCTGTCCCTCGCCATAACCACTATCAGCAGCTTCGACCTGATGGTTACAAACCTGCAATTTCGAGCTCTCTAAATTTTCGGATGACTGTGGAGATACGCTCTGCGGCGAAGACCTCGATATCGGAGAAGGAACTAAGGTGGACGTGGGAGAAACGTTATAAAACGGTGAGCGACATGGTGAATTACCCCTACTTATAGATGGACTTAAAACTACTACAGGCTTAGATATCGTAGGTGAAGGAGATTGACTCGGAGAAGAATTCGGTGAAGGAATGAGTTTGATGCATGGAGACATAACAGCAGTATGAGGTGGATCACGCGGCGGAGATGCTTCTTCTCTCATTGCATGACTTCGTACAAGCACTTTTAGTTTGGAATTGGTCTGAAATGAGAAAGTTATTTGATACACAGAACATCTGTTAGCCAATTAAATCTTGTTTTGTTAATAAAAGGAGAACAATTCTAAATAGAAGGAGGGAAGGGCTAATGAGATGACCACAGGAAGCTCTTAGAAGAAAAACCCGGAAATATTTTATAAAATGTCATTGATTTTATAATACAGTAAGTAAGATATTGTTAAGCATTTCTTGACTTGACCTGTCGGTGGTTGCGTTATACAGGGTGGTCCAACATTTATTACGCTCCTATTTAATTCTGAAACAAATCAAGATAGGGGAAAAAAATGTTAATAAAAGACTTTTGGTAACATTTCCCCTACCTTTCTGCATACTTGAAAGAAAAAATCACCAATTCTGTAAGCGCTGTGACGCGATCGTTATTTTTATAGCAACTTATCATTTCTTTAAATCCATATTACAAATTTCAAGAAAAACGCGAAAAACTTCTTCATATTAGCAAGCACTGCATTTAAACAAAACGTTATCACAATCAATCGCAGTAGTGTGCTTGGAAATTGATTTGTTATCTCTTAACAATCAAAAACAAATGAAAGAAGAAAATGCGATTGTGCTAGATTGCTGTTTAAATTCAAGGTTGCTAATATGAAGAAGTATTTCGCGTTATTCTCAAAATTTTTATTATGTAAGGGTATACAAATTTTATATTGTTGAAAAGAGAAATCGAATGAACGCAAAACATTGTAGGTTGCTTTTTAAAAAAATTCGTCACAGCGCTTATAGCACTGGTTAAAAATTGTTTTTTCAAATATGCAGAAAGGTGAGTGAAACGTTACCAAAAAACCTTTATTGAGATTTTTTCTCTACGTAATAAGTGTATATGCATTTTGTTAAACTGTTAATGTAAAATCAATGATGACAAACTTTGCATTTTTCAAACAAACAATACATATTTCTCGTTTTACTAATTAAAACAACCAAAAAAGAAAATGTTAAGGTAGGATAGGGAACATTGTAATTAAAATAAATTGTCAATGGATACTTACCCGTCCCCTTGGTTGAGGGGGTGATCTTTGCATTTCAGATTCGGTTTCCATATTGGTATTTATGCCCCTCTGTTGCATCTTTTTGGTTAAGTATGATCTTTTGTTTGCCTATAGCTAAAAAGATCTTTTTAAATACTACTAAAACATTGTTTAGATAAGTTGTTTACATACCAGCACAACAAAACTACCCTTTCTTCCATGAGTTGATCTATGGTATAATTTCTAAATTTTTCGAAATTTGTTTTCCTAAAGGGAAGCCCTTCTCATGATGAAAATAGACAGCCTGAAACAAAAATAACACTTATTAGATTACAAAAACTACAAACCAAAATTTAAACTATCACCACAGTATACTTATATATACAGTAGCGAAAGTAAAGGTCATTTATGGTAATTATAGCACCAAGCGGCGAACAAGTTACACTAAAATCTGACAGCTGACGGTAGTAGTGTTTCTCTGCTTTTTGAACGTTATAAGAACAATTTTCAAGTTGTTTGCCAGTGTTTTTATAAAAATGTGATTAGTGATATACCAATCTATTATGAGAGTCTCGAAAGGGAGCGCATGTTCCGCCGTAAACTGCAAAAACAACAAAGGAAAGAATCCTAACCTTAGTTTTTTTACATTTCCCAAAGATCCAAAAAGGTAATAAAATCTGATAAATATTAATACATTAAAGTTTGACTTTCTCGTCGTTCTAGATCAAAACAGTGGGTTGTAAACTGTAGACGTGAAGATTTACGTGAAAAAGAGGTGGGATATTTGAATAAAAACTGCACTTTGTGTACGCTGCATTTTGAAGATTCGCAGTTTATAAATGTTAATAAATCATATTACTGGCATTATCTTTGTATTATTTAAAAACCATTATATAATGTAGCTCGTAATTTTTCTGTTTTGCTCATTAAAAATATGGTAACAACAACGAACTGGATTGGAAATTAAAACCCGCCATAATTTAAACGATAGTTTAACTTGTCGACCGCTTGGAGCGCCACTAGTTATAGCTTACCAGGCGTTATATGGGCGCTTTCGCTACTGTATACAGGCTGAGTCAAGCTATACGCCTTTTTTTTTAGTGAGTTTATTATTAGGAATATATTAAAAATTTTTCGTGTGCTTATGTTTTGGAAGGGTGCTCTACAACCTGGCGCAGTCAGTTTTTTGATTGGAGGTCAAATGTCAAAATAGCGATTTTCAACTGTTAATTTTTGAATGGAATGGTACGACTTTTTTTGGCTTAAACGATGCTGTATGATGTTCACAATATGATCCTTACTGAACTTTTTCCCAATTTGCACGATTCAGCCGTAAAATATGCATTTATTATGTTAGTCTAGTAGGCCGAGATCTACGGAACGTACTTTGATGTATTTGCACAAAACGATTTAATGGTTGTCAGTATGCATAGTGAAATCGTTATTTTAATAAACATAAAAAAACAGAAACGCGGATATTTAGATTACATTAAATAATAGTTACTTCAATATTAGGATAACATCGAATGAAAACTATAAGATTATAAACTAAAGAAAATTTAAATAAAAAACTAATTAGTTTTTATCCAACAAGAAACTCGAAGAAGTGGAAATGTTTACTTACAAGCAATTGTTACATCAAAAGTTTACTTATTTTACGCAAAAACATGGTGACGCGTGCGTATGTACCGGCCTACTAGACTAACATAATGAATGTTTATTTTACAGCCGAATCGTAAAAATTATGAAAAATTCAGTAAGGATCATATTGTAAACATCATACACCATCGTTTAAGCCAAAAAAAGTCGTACCGTTCCATTTAAAAATAAACAGTTGAAAATCGCTATTTTGACATTTGACGTCCAATCAAAAAACTGACTGTGCCAAGTTGTAGAGCACCCTTCGAAACATATGCATACCAAAATTTTTTTTATTAAATTCCTAATAATAAACTCACTAAAAAAAAGGCGTATAGCTTGACTCAGCCTGTATATAAGTATACTGTGCTATCACTAATCAGGGAACTAGATACTTTACAAACACTGTTTTACAATATTTTTTCGTTCTAATGAAGGCGATAATTGGGTGTAGTAAGTTCATATCCCAGATGTACCACAATTTTTAAACATTCAGGTTTTTTTTCATTCTCGTTGTTTATATTACGTAAGGCTTTTAATTTATAGTTTAGCCTGCACATGTGGAAAGTTTTCACTGATAAGAATACACAGGGTGTCCCAAGCTTACCCGACCATAAGCAAATAACATCGGGAAAGTGAAAGTCTTGCATATCTTCCTGAAATGCGCACAATTTTCAACATGAACACATTTTTTAATAGCGCAGCTGGCAAATGGCTGCCACATACTCCGAGACACGGCAACGGTACTAAAAGTGCAGCGATTCAAATCCCGTCTGCGCTACTTTTTTAATAATTTAAAAAATGCTATTTTTCGTGTTTTCTGTTATAAACTATTGTTAAATTACACAAAATATTGTCTTTAATAAATCATCTTTGCGTAATAAAGTATTTGATAAATTAAAAACTCAAAACAATAGTTCAGGTATTTCACAAATGTTGAATCGCCAATTTTCAGAATTATATAGTTTTACTAGGAACATCACCGCAGCTTCTGAACAAACAAATAAGTGAAGCCTGTTCGGCATTTTCTACGAGGTCAAAACTTCAATTGAAAATGCTATTCATTACATTTTTAACACAAAATTTACTATTATTTTGTACTAATCGTATATTTAACAAGATTGTTTTTTCAATTTAACCTTTAAAAAATGCAAACTCCTTCTTTTTCTCCGACGAATTTTTGCAACCAATCGCAATCTAAATTACGTTTTATATTTAAAAATTGTATGTATTAATCTTTATCAACGCTGAATTGCAAAGCAGTTTGAATTTATAACATATCATCAACTGACATTGACCTTATACGAAATGGCGTCTGACTTCAATTTTTATATACAAGTCGTATATCTAGTGTATCTATATCGAAACTAATGTAAAGAAAAGTTCTACGAATTTAGGCGTTGCAATATGTACCAGCTAAATTCAAAAATTTTACAATTTCTTTGTTAAAAATTCTAATTTTACAGATGCAAGTAATTCAATGAGTAATATTGACTAAATAGTTTTATTGTTATTATTTAGCATTTCATGTTTAAACTGTGATTCAACAGTTGAACACATTTGAATTATTGTTTTAAGTTTTTTATTTGTCTAATACTTTTTTATACAAAGATTACTCGATGAAGATTTGGTTAAATATAATATTTTGTGTAATTTAACAATTTCCTTTAACAGAAAGCAATGCGACACCCATTTGACCACGGAGCTACCGAAGGACGTGATCAGAAGTAACACAAAAATTGCCTGTGTTCGGGTAGGCTTAGAACACTTTGTATACCGTGTGTACACCATACTGCGGAAAATGCTATGATAAATTTTGAAAACTGTCATAATGCAGTTTTATTATAAACAAATTTAATAACATTCTTGTTCTTTCCTACGTAACTAATAAATAGCATTATTAATTTTGTCGACATTATTAATTATTCATACTAATCATGAGTCACTTGTCAACGTTTGTAAACAACCCAAGTAACGCATTTAGTGCAATAATTGCATAAAACATTTAAAGAGCTTGCAAATCTTTTTTTAAAACGAACATTGACTGTTCCCTATGTTTCGTAATTTCGTGATCGTGGACACACGATATATGGTGTGGCAAAAGAATGTAGAATTCGCTTTTAAATGTTAAGATTTGGTATTCGAAAAACTAATAACCAAACTGCGATAGTATGATGATATTTTTTAGAACTTGTATCTTTGGAATATACAAGGCGAGATTGAAAATTTTGTACAAACTTCGAGGGCAAGCTGTACACATCTAAACTATAAAAAAAATCCTATTCCAAAGACTGCACCTGCAAAAGGAAGCATTTCCGCACTTTTTTCATTGTTTAAACGTGTAGAAGTTTGTACATACCTTTCAGACGACTCACCATGTATAATAACACAAAAATTGATACACGACCAATAACCACTGTAAAGTTTGTTCATAACATCCGAATTATTACCGTATTTTGAGTATTATAAAATAACAATTTTTACTGTTAAAAAAAAGGCATCCAGTGGTTCATATTTTGCCTCACTTGCCTACTTGGCTAGACTATTCGTAATTATGTGCATGTAAGTATTCAATAAATTACACGGTAAATAAAAGTTTTTCATAACACTATTGTAGTTCCAACCTACTTATTGTATGATTAAATAATTTACTTTTTAATGACCTTTTTCCATTGCCAGCTGAGTATGTTCTATTATTAATTTATTAATACTTACGCAAAAGCAAAGTAAATACGCACATACATTACATTAAATTTAGAAAAATAATTACCAACTGCAAGTAAAACAAACTGGTATTGGCAACCGCGGAATTTGAACTATAGATTTGAATTTTAGTATGTACTAGCAACCTCTTAATTATTAAAATTTGTTTTGCGGAAAACAAAAGAAACATTAAAGTAACTGAAAGTGATAAAGTTTCAGATGCAATTAAAAGGTTACTGAGCCAATCGTAATTGTGTTTTGAATTACAGTTATAGTATAGAATAGTTTCCAATCATTATTTTCCAATATCGGTAAATTTTTCACCGTGTCTGGTGAACGCATCAATTTTCCTGCGACCATTTCAAAATGACGTAAGAGCTGTTTTTAGCCCTTTCTATAATTAACTTAATAATACGAGATGAAGGATTAATTTGACGTGCGAAACAGGGCATGCTATATTCATAAATGCATTAAATTAATATGACGACATGATTTTTTCACGAAGTTCGTGACGTTTTCAACCGCAGCAATACAAACCTCTTGTGTATTTAGACAGTCGCAAGATAGAGAGCTTTGCCCAAACAGATTTTCATCGAGCTTTTTTGTATCTCGCACGTAAAACTTTGCATATACACTTTTTTATGCTTCAATAAAAACGTCGATTTGCGATAACAGACGAACCCGTAAACATTATGGCCCGCATTTTAATGATCAGAATACATTATTTTTGTAGTTGCTTAAATTTAAAACTTTTCATATGAAGATAATGTGTTAAACCACGCATTCTATCGATTTAAAAAGTTTATTTTTACTTGTAAAGATTTATAAATAGCGGTGGAAAAATCCCCATAGAAAATTAAAGAACACCCTGGAATTTATTATGATAATAAATTAGTAAAAGACTGTTGAGGCTTCGCACTACTGACGTCTTTTGCGGTTACATTGCGGTATCGCTTAGGGCGATTAGAAAACCACTAAAATTGATTCTAAACTATATTATTTTTTTAAAGTATTTTTTTAGATGTATCTATACGTTGTAGGTCTATTTCTGCCACTAAAACTTTTAGGCCCATTTTCAAAAAACAAAAACGTAAGTATCGTATCTTTTAAAAAATGGGAGAAACGCGTCGCTGGTACTTTCCCAGGGCCGGCTCAAGGGCAGGGGAGGTGAGGCATTTGCCCCGAGCACTTTCAATGAGTATAAAAAAAACTGTGTGCTTATCAAAAATTCAGGTAAACAAATTATGTAAACATACTTTTTTAATTTTATAGCTATACAAATGTAATTATTATAGCATAATGCAGTCAAATTACAAAACATCTTATTGAAAAGAAACCTAAAACGTTTAACACAGTTCAGCCGAGCGAGCCTAGCAACATTCGGTTACATAAAAATAGTTGCGATAAGAAAGGGTCGCCGAAAATCATGTATCGTAAGTGGATTAGCTGTCAAAGTCTATACATTTAAAATGTGTAGCCTATTTTTTCGCCAACTATTCCCAGAATTCTACTAAGACGATTATGATCATTTTTTTTTAATAAAAGCTATTTCTGTGTAGATGTGCACAAATATCCTAAATCTTAAAAAAAAAGACAACTTGCTTGCCACTTGCAGCTCCATCTGTTTCTTCCCGATGTCAGTTTTCGAAACTACATACCCTCTCTTCACCAGTAAATAAAACAAAACTAAACGCACAGAAGGTCTACATGCTCATTATTGTAATCTCTCAAGTTTCATAAATTATAAATATGTCTCATAAGCCTTACACAACCATTTCTATAGTGTTTTGAAAAACTTGAACACCCGTTCAGAGGCAGATTCCCTACCTAAAAATAAGACAAAAACTTCCTATAAGCATCAGCTTAGTTTTCGAAATACATAGTGTTAAAATTTTTATTTTTTTTTGTTCATTTTAAAAAATATCAACGGCTTGGAATATTCTACTGAAATGTCTCACAATAGTCTGCATCTCAAAACCTAAGCGGTTCCGGACACATGTTTATAAGACGTTTTTGTCTTATTTTTAGGTAAGCAATATGCTTCTGAACAGGTGCCCATGTTATTCGAAACACCCTGTATCGCTCCTGATAGTAATTGTTTATTTCGTTTTATCTCTTAATCATAAGTATCGTTTCTTTTGTTCATTCTTAATTTTTTTTGAATAGTTTATAATTCTATTTTATCCTAATAAACTGCATCAAATAGTCTATTAAACTGTTGAAAATGTATAACGATTGGCGTTTGCTTTTTGGAGTAAAAAATTAATCATTTTCAAAGTTTTCAATAATTCCTGGAGAGCGTTAAAATAAAATTTTGGAAAATAGTAAAAAGTAAATTGATAGTTCACTGCAAGCTCCATCGGCTCACAAGTTTTTGAGGAACAAGAACCTGAAAATTTCAAAAATTTTGATAACCCGGCATTTTTACAATTTTCATATTTCAAAAAAAAAATTTTGCACCGCTTAATTATACTCATTAAGGGCTATTAAATAATATGATAAGTTATATCGAATGGATATTTTCTTTTTAGTAATCAAGCATTAGTCACCATTTTCGAAGATTCGTAGCAGCCTTCGTTTTGAAGATACAGCATTCGGAAAAAAAATAAATTGGCTTTGGATGCACTCCCAACTCGATAATTTCAAAATAAAAAAGGATTTTTCCAGAAAAAATTGAAACCAAAAAACATCGACTGTCAGATAAAAAATTTCTAAAACAAACGTACCCAATCAATAGTGAATTTAAAAGATCAATTGATTCATTCATTAAAGGTGCAGTTCTTAAATGTTTGTGATTTTCACATTCTTCCAGTATATATAATTTACGTTTATCATCACAAAAGTATATAAGACTATAAAATAAATACCTATTAAAGTTATTAGCTATTTTATTTTCAAGATATTATTAATAAAAGTTTAAAAACTAACGTAAACTCTACAAAACATAACATTATTCTGCTATGGGGTGCGTGCACAATTAGCACTGGCCGGAACCGCTCTGGGAGAGAGGGGTTCCCTATATCCTCCTCGTCCCCCCTTGTGACCGTCCCTGAACATATGTTACGTTTGATAAAAATTGGTCAAAAGGTTCCGGAGATATATGGGAACGGACGCAACCACTTTTTTTTGGGTTCCTTGGACCCCAAAACGTGTATTTCCATTAAAATATGAAACTTCGAAAATTTGCTTGAAATCATAAACATAGTATAAATCCATCACACTTTATAGGCATATTATGACAAGAAAAATTACAAATCTTTAAAGATCTGATCAAGGTCAACTTAAGGGTAATATTTCATCTAAAAGTTCAAGGCGCCGCCCGTTCCCCTTAAAACATTTATCACGGCTAATGCGTTTCAGTAGCAGGTCCCGATTGAAATTTTATACTGCGGTCAATCCCTGAATAATTGAAAGAAGGCGCGCTTGCTGATTACATACAAACACACCGAGAGAAGGAGAGAGTTCAAACAGGAGCTATCGATCTGGCACAATGCCCTAAATTCTGGATTCGGCGAATTCTGTAGGAAGCGCCTCTCGTTTCCCGGTAGTTTATAGGCATCACCACCACGGGGCCTCGGTGCCCCGAACATACAAACGCGGCCGTAAACTGTTCTACTTCTACTCTGGGACACCCCATTGTTAGGGCCCTAACACAACCTTTAATAAACGTGAGCTATGTTCGTCATATCTAACGGCTCTGTTAAATGTTAAACTCGCACCGAAAGGTGACACACTTACCCCGAGAGAATGGTAAATTATTTACCGATAAAATTAAACGTTACTGGTGGAGGTTGTGCGGGAATTCCCATGTTTCATTGTCATAAGAGAGACGACTAGCAGTTTGAACATAATTTGCTGAATTTCTCGGAAATCTGTAAGTTTTAAAAATACCGTTGGGCCTATGTATGGGACATTACAGTCGGTACAATTTATTTTTGATTTCTACTTCGCTATGCCAAAATTTATAGGTCAGTCCGTGTGGTCGTTTGGCCCGTGTGTGTACAATTCAAATTTTTACATATGAACTTTACAATCATATCAGGTATTATTCCAAAACGTAAATTTTAAGAAATAAAAAACCATTGCGATCGTAAGTAAAACTAAAAATGTTGCGTTTGCGGCCCCAGACGCAATGGCATTGTGAGGCCTCTATTCACAAGTTTAGCGAGGCGAAGGGCGCTACTAAAATTAAAAAATGAACAAATAAACTGATGGTAATTATTTACTGAAGCCAGAAACGTTAAAAGTTCATACTTCTCGTCAAAATTTAAGTTTTTTGTGTGGCATTGTTATTAAACCTATGTAGCAATTAGAGCATTATGATTTCGCACGTGGAAAGGCGCAGAAACCTACGTTTCAGTATGAAAAGAAGAGAAAGTAGAAAAACCTTACCCAACTGAATCATTTAGAGATTTCGAGATTGTTTATTCATACGATCGCGTTACAATTATATTGAAATAATATGATATCAAATTGTAAAACAAATTTTATTTTATTATTACAATATTAATTTTTAATAGTTACATCTTTTTTAATAATGTTTCACCACGTGCCTACCACGCAATCAATTCACAATATTAATATCACATCTTACAAAATGTAGTAGATTGACTTCTACTTTTAAAATATTAAAGAAAATTTCTGACATAGCAGTTGCAGGACGATCGCAGTGGTACTTTGTTGTAAAAAACGAAACTATCGTTTTTTTTAAGTTGTATGTAAAGTTAACGTCAATAAATTACTAACATTAGTCACGTTAACAGCAAACATTTGCCCACGTTGTTTATGTCATGACCGTGTAAAAATGTTGCAATAAAGCAATTTTCATATCACATATTTTTTCTGCGTTATTTGGTAATTTATCCTTCGGAAAAAACCTATCCGGGCATTATTTCTACTTTACCAGTATATTAACGTTCAGTTACTACTTTAAATAATGTGAAAGTATAAAAATTAATTATTTTTCCCAAAAACCGTAACTGTTTCGATTCTGGGTATATAAAATCGCAAACCTGAGGCTAAACTACGTCGGCGCGGTATGATAAAAATTCGTAGCAAAAAATCGAATTTTTACGAAAATACGATTTTTTAACGTTTCTGACTTCAGTAATAATTAACGCACCAATTGCACTGTCTCAACAATCGTCACACCCCGTGTCATCTCAAAGTAACTGTGTCGTTCATTTGTTTTTGTAAAAAATAACAACCTGCTGCCTACGCTCAATACAAAGTTTCCTGAGTTTTTCGCATACTTAATGTATCTAAAAGTAAAAGTAAATAGGAGAAGCTTTTTGTTGTACTTCCAGCAGTTCATAGCCTACTAAAATTTTCTTAAAATAAATTAAATGACGTGGTCTCTCCATGGCACTCTTATGAAATTTTTATTTTTTGTATTAAAATGCTCAAACCTTAAACAAAATGCAAAGTGTGACACATCGTTGAAATCAGAATTAAAAACTCCATCCAAATACGAAAAAATTTAAAATACCAACCATAAGAAAAGAAAAGTTGACAGTCGCAAATGAACAATGGTAACAGTTACACCAAATCTGATAAAAAATTAAAATTCAGCATAAAAAAGTGTTCTAATAAGGCGTTAACTAGAAATATGTAGCATAAATGATAAATGCGTTATAGTCGAAAATAAAAAATCCAAAATTTTAGTTTTTTTCAAATATCTGAAAAACCAAAGTGGATACTTTAAATTTCTTTACAGATTATTGTTAGGCATAAAATTTGTCAACTTTGCCTCAATTTAACCAACTCTCTATCTCTTTAAATAAGCGAGATTCCCATGGTGGGGCTCGAATTTGAAACAGCCTGTATAGCGACTGGCAAAATGTCTGCAACATATGGGGAACGCTTTATTATTAAAATATTCTAAAAACTATTTTTTCTTGGGATCGCTTCTGCATCTCAGGTAACCTAAAATTGATTTAAACAAAAACCATGAGGGTACTCAAATCCGTTAAGTTATACGTAAAACATGTTGCACAATTTTGCAACGTTGCTCTACACATACAACTGCAATATTTGAGAAACATCGTTTCGTTCAACGTTACTTTATTGTTGAGCTAAGCCAGAGGTTCTGCACTCCGTATCTTGAGATGGAAGAAGATATGAAGCATCGTGAAATGGAGGAAGAGAAAGCAGATAGATTAAAATAATTTTTTGTGCAGTACTTTTTAAACCCGTAACCATTCATATCCTACGCTTGTTTAATTTTATTTTACTATTACACAAGCAACAATTGTAGCTGACCAAATAAATAATAAGTAACTTAACGAGCTCGCATAAGATCAAACATATAGTCGTGCTGCTGTTATAATCACCTAGATAATTCGTTTAAAACTGCAAAGAATCTACAATTAAAGATTTACAGGAATTATGCGGGAATTTAATATTAATTTATTGCCTCATACTTTCAACACTGACTACATACCAGCCTATTATCCTTATTATGAAAGAATGGGGATTAGGTGATTTAGCATAAAAATATTTTTAAAAACACTGTTTTTAATTTTTTTTAATTTTAAACCTTGCACATGGCATTAGAATTGAATTTTAAACCCGTTGTTATAACTTTTTGTGATAATTTGTCAAATAAGGCTAGTATTCGCCAAATCTTTACATTTTTTTGAATTTCCCGCCAAACGAGTAGTTTTTGGAAAATTCTAATAATATCAATTCTCCTCATATGTTGCAATAATTTTGCCGCTCACTGTAGAAAATTAATCACAATTTATTTTAAAGAAAATCTACCGCTCGACACGTTTATGATGAGGAAGTAAAAACATTGAAATATCTCAAAACATTATTCAAACCAAAACTCTGCTATTGATACGCAATTGGCACCACTTCACAACAGCCAATAAGTGTAACTGATGTAAAAACTCAAAATAGCATTTATTAGACCTTAAAACCTCACTTTATTAGTTTCTGAACGTTTTATTTCTAAATATTTTTTTAGTCGGTTAATTTGGCTTCGTTGAAACGATGCATCCCCGTGAAAACACTGTCTGGCAGCAACTCAATGACAAATTTATGATTGTCATATCGAAAATATTTAATAAGTAAGGTGCGTCGTATCAGAAAAGCTCAGTTCGAGATTTGCATGAAAAAATATCATTTCTGTTTTGAGAACTAACAGTTAATAATTTTGATTGCTATATTACCCTACTGTAAATAATTATTTTTAAAATAATAGCACAGAATTAGTCAATTGTTATTACCTCGGGTCAAATTCGAACTGTGATCAAAGTTCATCGTTGCAGTATCCGTCATGGCTGCATGCTTTTTTGAAACCCGGGAATTTTATATTTAAAAAAATATGAATAATCGTTGAAATTATAAACGCAATATACAAACAAAAACATATAATCCCCAAAAATAGTAAGATTTATTTAATTGTTTTCGTACACGTTCTCTTGCTTAATTATTTGTAAAATTATAATTCAAAACATGTTAAAACTGACACAAAAATTACAGACCGCAAACATTTTCAAAAATTCAAACAAACACATGATAACATAAATAATTTTCAAACAAATCTGCTAGAACATACACACGTAAAATTGGGAATCCCCTGCGTGTAGAGTTTATTTTTTATGGATAAACTTCGAAAAACGAAAGTCAAACCTAATAAAGAATTTTATCACGCAACCCTATTGACGTCGTGCATACCCTGAGATAAATAAAATACTAAGGCCACGAACCTTTTCCAGTGCCAATTTGTGATTTTTAATAATTTAAACATTTTAATTAGGTCAAACGGGAGGTTTCGACAATTGCAAATTTAGAGCGGTTAATGACGTAGATAGAAACCTTTTATTGCATAATAATTTGAAATGTTCAATTGTGCTTTGGTATTGATACAAGTTTTGGTAAAAGTTAGCTATACGTTTTTGATTGCAATTTTCTGACCGCTTTATTTATGTGTCCTTTGAGTCCTGTTTTTGGACAGCACTTCGTAAAGTCCTGTAATGTTGCTCTTTTGCAGAATTTTTCATTAATTTTCATGACAATTTTGAAATTTATATTTCAAACGACGGGTGTAATAAGTGTACGCTCCTGGTTTAATAACGCGTAATAGTCGTAATAAGTTGTAATATTCCGTAATAAAATTTTTCGAGAAATAAACGCAAATATGAGCGTAGAAACACGTAATAGTCGTTCTAATTTGTTTTTAGTTGCGATTGGCCTGCAATTTGTACAAGTTGCCGATCCGGCACGAAGGCGAAGTTTGCCGTTGGTTATTGCCAACACCAAAATTGTCCGATATCAGCTGCATGATGTTATGTTTGGAATATTTCTGAAATTATCTCATACAACAATGACTACAAGTATTTCTGTGGTACAATTTAAAAGTTGGGGATTCAGCTGTGGGAAAATGTGGTAACTTCTGCGCCCGTATCTAAAGATCACTTTGCAAAAACAGCTGATAAATTGATAATACGTAACTAACAACGTAAGTTGCAGGTTTCCTATATTAAATTTTAAGTAAAAAGAACTCATGATCGGGTATTTAAAAATCTTCTATGGCTAAGGGGACTATACGTCCCGATTTTCAAGCCTTCTTTGATGTTCAACTTCTCAGAAATTGTCTCACTTTTGAGCTCCAAACCTTCAAAATTTCTATTATTATTAAATTCCGTTTCCGTGTTTTACACCCATCGAGTGATGGTCACACAATCGCCAGCATAGGCATGCGCACGCAAATGGCTATACTGATACCACAACACTACTCGCAACTCTTAGAACTCGAGTGCAGCAACTTAAAATTTATTTTTTTGTCCCAATTATGACAGATATTTGTAATTCGATGATCAACATTTGGCCACTTGCGAAGTACCGATGATCAAAACAATTATGCCAAAAGCATCCATTGCCAGTACAGATTACAAATTTTATGGAAATCTTTATAAACATTCTGTTATTTTAAAAAGTAACAATTTTTTTAAGAACTCTGTGGCTCGATAGCGACTTAACGACGCACTTTTGTACAGAGGTAAGTTCAATTCAATCGTTCTCTTTTGGTCCCAGAAATATGTGGTAGCTTTTTGCACCAACCTTTCAGCAACACCCTGTATACAGAGCAGTAGAAAATAATCGGAAAAAGAGGGGGACGATGAAAACAAAACCACATGTCTCAGATTGATACAAAATTTGCGTTAACTGTCATTAATATCAGAATAATGGCATTAAAGAGTCAATCTAAGACAAGATTTTTTGCTTGCCTTAAAAACGTTTTTTATTTGATCGCTCTGTATTAAATTAACGTTTGTTGGCGACAATTGTTGATAGTTTTTCTGGATTTTTTCTCTTCGTAGACCGGTATTTTTAAAATGTTAATAAATCAAATACGAAAGTGTACTTATAATACCAAGTTAAAGAGCAAACTCCCACTACTGGGGGAGGGGGCCATGTATAGAGATAATGTAAAAATACTGGCTTACTACATTAAAAATTATTTTAAAAAATCCAGTAAGCATCTGTTATGTAAATTCGGTTTTCGTAAGCACCTGACCTGAAACACATACAGGGGGCGGTCAGAAGAGTGGGCTATGAGAGCTATGCCCCCCCAGCGGTCCCGTCCAGTTCTAAATGTGCGCGCGCCGCGCTGCACAAACAGACATTACAATACACGACTCTTGTCATTATAAAACACTAAACCTATTACACACTGTTTAATGCAAAATCAAAAGATGATTTGCTAAAATCAGTGATTTACTAATGAAAATGCTCCCATTGTAACTCGGTTTATATAGGCCAGACAATTAGAAGTTTTGATATTAGGTATAAAGAACACGTACGTTGTTACATTTAAAACGGTGCCACTAATGAACGAGCAACTTGATCTCACCTTTATTGGACATTTTGGAATAAGCAATCAATTCATTTGCAGACATAGATTACCAAGCCAAGTTCTGTTATTCCTATAACAACACAACTGCTTTACTTTTTAATATAACCTTTGATATTGGCATGTAAACATGTCGAAATAATAAGATTAAAATAAACGATGCAATTAAGTATTTTAATCACACTTACTCAATATCAACTTCAACGAAGTAAAGCTAAAACTTACAAATAAATTCTAATATTATTAAAAGTTCGTTTGCAGTTTTCGATTTTGAATTTTATGAAACAACCGTTTTTGCTATTTTTACATATTGACGGATTAGGAAAACCCCACACGTCACTTGCAATTTATAACCACCACATATAAATTGCAATGTTTGGGCTAGAATTAACAATCTGTCACTAGAATGTGTAACGCGAATGCGAACAATACAATTTTAGCACGAGAAAATCGTGTAACATAACTGCATTAGAATTCCATTGCCATTTACAAAAGATGAAACTATCTTTAATAAGCGCAATTTTTCTTACTAATTTCTATTACCACTATATACACGCCACTAGCATATAATTGAACGTTCAAAGTTAAGAAGGCTAAAAACGAGCGGTAAACCACGAGTCAAAATGGTAGTTTATATGAGAGAAGAAAAACGTTTTGATTTTTTGGAAAAGAATTCCTTGAAATTAAAGAAAATTCAATATGAAGGTAAAATTCGCCCACCAAAAAACTAGGTGGTAGGTGAAAAATTAACCCTTGACAATTAAGTAGAGAACTTTATTCTGCCATCACTCATGAGCAATTTATATTAAAAAGACTTTTTTTATCGGCCCCCATTTATTAAATAAAGGGGGAGGAACATTCGATTTTCATATAAGGTGCCACAGAGAAATTGGCAGACTGGAACACGAACCAAATTGTAGCTGACCTAAAGCTCGACTAGCCATCAAAATTTAAAAAAATCGTGTTTTGAGCAATTGTTATTAAATAAATTTTGAAAATATTTGACGCTACATAGAGTTTATCTTTTCTAAATTTTTAGTTTTTTGTGAACAGTAACATTGTGCCTCTATAACACTATTACGATAAAAAAATTTAATCCCGATCTGTTAACCCGTTTTTGAGTAATAAAGCGCTCCAAGTCAAACTTTCAAAAAAATCGTAGCAGCCGCCATTTCAAAGGTAAAAGGTTAAAAAAGTATGAGCTTTGACCTAATAAGGTTTTCTATCTGATTCTGTTTTCATAGTTAGAAAATTCGTTAACCGAAAAAAATTTTACAAAAAAAAACATGTCGAACTTCCAGTTTTGGATTTTTTTAAAGCTTATTTCCTTGTTGAATTTTTTATGTACACCCATATTCCCAAGCCAATCGAAATCAGACCATCCGTTCAGGAGTTATGGTGCGCACCACACAGCAACATTTATTGATTTTACCCATGGCAATGACATAAACTGTTTTTATTCGGCATAAATGGCATTTTCGGGCAAATACTGGAGATACCTGCGCCATCTATCTGTTAAAATTATAATAAAGGGAGCCAAAAATATAGTAAGACATAGTTTCATTATTATAAAACACTTTTAGGTGCTTAAAACAATACAATAATAAAGTTTATACATTATCTTGTGACATACCTTTATTTTGCTTTCTTAATCAGTAACAGTTGTAGTTCTCGTTTTATTTGTTAATTATGTTCCTTTTTCTATAATAAGAATAATATGCGTTTACCCTATTATTTACTACTCTTCTAAATCATATTTAAAATTAACTCATTTGGTATATATTCAATTTCGTGTTATAAAGAAAGTGGTCAAAAGTGGTTAAATACCAAATCGAAACTTTTATTCACATGCAGGCCGGTTATAACCGGTTTAAACAATCGTTCAAAATGGGGGTGGCGAAAACTTGTCAAACCCTGATACTCACCCACCCATAGATATACTTTTTAAAAACCCCTTTTTTGGGTTCCTTGAGCCCCAAAACGTGCATTTCCGTTAAGAACTCGATTACGAAAATTTGCATGCAATCAATACTACCCTATGATGAAATTATAGGAAATTAAAAAAAATAAAAGAATTAGTCAGCGCCTTTCTTCCCACATTTGGCAGTTTGAGAATTATAAATTTTTGAGGCGTATATTTAACGTGCCCCACGAGCAAGGCGTGTGACATCGCAGAATGATTGCCTTAGAACTTAGATTACCTCCAGATTACCCCTCGGTCGAAAGTAATGAATTGGAAATTCGCTCATATTTTCTACAACTGTTTTTTATTAAGTAAGGTAAGTTACTCTTGCCTAATACATATACTCTTTTTAAAAAGACGGTAACTACGACTAATGTTTAACCAAAAAATTTAAAATGTTGTTTTTTTTTGGTTTTTACGTTTTTTTTTCACTATCATGTGATGATTCAGATACAGAACATAAGAAATTGAGAAAACCGCGAAATCTATACGACACAACCTCCGAAATTCACAAAAATAAATATTTTATAATCTTATTACTCATTATTAGTAACAACAAAATAAAATTCAAACTTATTTTTCTGACGCATACATTTTTAGGGAAAAGGGCATTTTCCTTCTCCCACAAAATTTTGTTGATGATTTTTGTTTTCTTTTTTCGAGAGTTCTTCGATTTTTAATTAGACACCGTTATCTATATTTATAAGCGTTCCGAGACTAATCAGTGGTAGGTAATGAGCCAGAATTTACCACGGTGTATAAATACTAGAAAAAGTATTAATTCCGTAATAAAAATTAAAAATTTTGAAGGATGGAAAAGTATAGATTTGAAATTTTCAATCTTAAAAATTTATTTAGAATAAAACAATGGCGAACTTCAAGAAAATGAAAGTTTAAGCTATAATAGTTAACGGATTTATAATAGAACCAAAAATACTTTTCAACAAGTAATTTAATTTCGCATTTCTGCTAGAAATACTCCGCGATCAGGGCTAACTGTGTTTACGGGCTATACAAACAAATCTGAAACAAAACGCAAATATCAAAGGTTATCGTGCCACGTTTGTATTCATATCAACTCTACAATATTTTGCATTTTTAATTAAAGAATATATAAAAATTCAACAACACCGTATAATTTTAATATCGAGTACAAATTGAAACCAGGAGAATAACATTTTATAGAAATTTTAGAATTAATTCAGTTCTCACAAAAGCATGCTCCGTATGAGATATTATTCACTCCTAAATGCTGCTCCCTATTTTCTGATGCAAATTGAGAAAATTTAGAAAAATATAGCTTTTGAGGGGGAAGAGAATCAATAGCGGCTGAGGCGGCATAAACAGTACAAGCAAAAGGGGGAACAAGAAAGAAACAGTAAGCTGCCTGGAAAGGAAAAACATCTACTACTATCATGGTCACGTACCGTAGCTTACTAACCACTTGGTGTTGCAGCAGCATTGCCTAGCAGTCTACATCGTAAGCGTATCAGCATCATCCCGCCCAATCCCAACCTGTTGACATGGGGTGTGCATGGCGTAATCGAGAATTGGCACAACTGTCCTCAGATGATGACGATGATAAACTCGACTTAAGTTACTTTCAAACCTGAATTTACAGACTACTCACTTGTAAGCTGACAACAAGATCATGATTTTGTTCATGTTGCCCCATAACTCTCCAAACGTAAACCTCGTTATTAAACATTTACACACAATTAACTAAATAAAACTAACCAGAATGAAGTGTTGCTGCGGCAAGTACTAGTAGACTAAAGATCATCCTGCTGCGCCGTTTTAGACAGAAAGGGACAAATCACCGTCGACGCTCACCACCAGACACACCGTTCCACTGCAACAACCCCACGAACGTGTGTGCACCCACTTGCCCCGCGTTCACCTGGTTAAATATGCCTCCCACTTACATACAATGAACTTGACTTCCAACAACCCTCAGTCGATAACTATTAGAATCGATTCACGACAAAGGAACGCTAATGCACGCTTTTACTTTCCGTTTCGAACTTCTACGAACAGATTTTGATACCAAAAAAAATAGGTCAGAAAAACTGTAATTGCAACGTTACACGTGCATATTATTCTGATACGTATGTAATACGTGGAATAGATGCATCTGTAATAAAATGAGTTTTCCTGATAATATTATTTGTTTCCTAGAACTTATTATAAAAGGATTAATGCATAACCGCGTAAAAAATTAATTATACCAGAAGATAATATCATAGCAGAGTAATTCCAATTAGGGTAGTGTGTTAAGTGAATAATTAGAGAGAGACAAAAAATGAGGGAAGCACTTCGCCTGGACTTTCCTGTACTTTAAATATTGTTACTTATCATATTTTCCAAATAATTTTTGTATCAACGTTTTACGCCCCAATAATGACTACGAATTTACTATAGTGGTCGTCAAGATTATCGGCTACAAAAAAAGTAATTGCAGAAAACATTCTTACAACCTGCGTAAGTTGTTTTTTTTTCAAAGTAACAAGAATATTTACAACTCATTTGCATTAATTGTTGTAAAATGTTTTATAGGTTAAAGTAGAAAGCATTTCTGATTACACCTTCTGTTCTGTTCGTAACGGACGTAAGATGGGCGAAGTTTGGCCATATTCCGTACATGACTGCCTAGAAGAATTTAGGGACAAATTTCGTTGACTACAAACGGTTTGAACATACCCCGCATCGGTGTGTTAAACTTTCGTGAGAGGAGCATTGGTAGAAAACAAAGTAGCGGCCAACCAGCAAAACGTAGTGAAAAGACCATAGATGCTGCTACAGAAATTATGGAAATTGGGCCTAAAACTTCTATTTGTTACTTATTTCAACAACTGGAGCTTTCTGTGGGAACATGTCGTGCAATATTAAAAAAGGATATGCATTTATTTCCCTATCAATTAAATGTGGTTTATGAATTGCCGTCAGTTGAGCCACAGCAAAAAGTGCAATTTTATGAATGGTTTTCAAACACACCAAATAATAATAATGACGCACTAAAGAAAATATTTTAACAATTTCAATTCCCAAAATACGAGAACTTAAAATATTGGAAATTCGACTCAGTTCGTTGAAACGATTTTGTAACCTGGGTTTGGGTGTCCCTTAGCGGAAGGAGATTAATCTGACCTGATACCTTTGAAGGTATAATAAAACATTCTATAAAACTAAACTTCTACGTTAAAAATTTATATTTTTGGGTAACAGCAAAGCAACTAGATAGTCATTTTAAACCATTTTTGGGGAAACCGCACGATGATAAAACTACAGAAGAGTTATTTTCAGCAAGACGGAGCAACAGCTCACTGTAAACAGGAAACGTTGGTCCCGCTATGCTGAATGAATTCTCTGTATAATTAGTCGAAACACTGCGATCAAGTGGTCTGCGAGGCTGTGTGATATAACTCCATTTGACTTCTTTTTGTGACCGTCGCTTGTGAAAATTACTACTGGTAGTACCAATTAATTTATATTTTTCGTTCTCAGTAATACCCTAATAATACCAACCAATGTTCTGAAAAATCAAAGCAATCAAACGGGCTATTTTAAAGTTCTCTCCGTGCGTGCATTAAGCAATAACCCTAAACCGAGGAAAATATATTTCCTTCGATTCATTTCCCGGAAAACTCTTCGAGGGACCGAGTAAATTCTCGGTATTCGTAAAAATTTACGACCTTCATTTTTAGAGGGGCTATTAGAAGCTCTAGGGCAGCGATGGCACCATCATCGATGTGCATTATCCCAATAAAAACGTACCACAACATACAAACACTTGCAGCAAAAATAAATCATTGTGAATACGTACACCTACACATACGGTGTAATATTTTCCAACTTTTTACTTTTCAGCGTTTTGCCCTACACACAATTTTTACCCCCACGTGCTCACCCCTGACCTTTTAGCCGAGGCTGAAGTATGTCGGCTTCAACCTCCAGGAAAACGTATTTGACTCCCACACGTCATCTCACTTTGTGTGCCGGAATAAACAAGACTCCCTTTCTCGCTAATTTCGCAGCGTTCCCAGGCGTCCATTAATATTTCTTTAGTTGCCATCAGTAACGGATTTAACAAAAATAATCCCGGGATATTCATAAAACCCGTCATCACTTGCCTTTTTTCGTAAACAACAGAAAATGGATGAGCTTCGGTAGGAACACGGCCTTGTTTATATGGGAAATAATTATTAATTATATCAAGCTAGCAATGTTATTGTATGATATTTGTGTCATTGCCATTTTATTTTATATTAGGATACCTGTGAGCTAAGTTGGATAAACATACTTCAATCGGTTTAGCGGGAAAAAGATTGAAATGATTACATACAAGAGCTTAAAACAGCATTACTGGAATCCTAAGGGAAAAAACTGGTTTGCACCATTTTATTACAAGCAAAATGGTGTTCCAATCATCCAAACTGAATAAGGAAAGATATTTTGATTTGAATGCGTTTCTGAATAAGCATGAATGACAAAGCGTGATCGTAACTTTTAGATTATTTCGGAAATAAACGTTTTTGCCAAAAATAGAAACGTTTTAAAACATAAACCTTCTAATTTTAGATCAAATATATCAAATATGAAATCATGACTTTTCCTGGATTTTCTTCCCCCCTCCTCCCTAGATTGCTATCGAAACAAGTCGTGATATATTGCTTGACATACGGAACTTGCCATAAAGACCGATTGAACGTTTATTGCACAAAGCAACAATCACGCTATATTCAGAGGAAGTATGCAAAGATAAAGGTATCTATGTATCTATCCTTGAAGAATGAAAATAGGAAAAGCGGGCAGAGAAACTAAATGTACCGAGGGGGTCAAGGATGTCTTAATAAGATAGCCATAAAATTTACGGCATTCGCAAGAGCCTCATGAAACGTAAGGGTTAATAAGATTATGGGAAAACACGGTGAAACCCTGCCAGGTTAAAACCGATAGCTCCGCGTGGAGCACATTAATATTTCTTAAAGCTCACATTCCTTCACTCTTACATATGTTTACCGAGAAATCAATTTCCCTTTCATACAATATTTGTGCGAAGTTTATAATCCTTGGAAAACGAAACTTCCTTCTGAAAGATATTTATTTGTTCTCGGAATGCTTTACTTTTTTCGTGATAATATCAATAGTATATTATACAGATTGAGTCAATAATTCGGCATTCTTTAATATCTCGTTTGTTATTTCGAAACACAGAAAGAGTAAGTATAAAAAAAACTTTTTTATTTTAAATCGACACCCTGTACATATAAAATATTAGAAAAAGACACAGACACTTAAGGGCGTCTAAGACACAACGGCCACCTTAAACAGAAGAGAAACACCTTGACCCGAACACAATGGTCAGGAGACCAATGTGCCGATATGGGAACGCGAAATATAAAAGTTGCCGTTGTGTTCAGGTCGCGTTTGTCGCCTTTAAACGACATTATTTGAATTTTTACATTCAAACATACCGTATATTGTTGCTGTTTTTGATTAAGCATTAAATTTGTATTCAAACTGTGACTTATGGTTGTTCCTTATTCCTAAAATAAATAAGTTTGAAGGTATTTGTTATTTATTTTTAATGTTGTCTCAAAACAACAACAAAATTGTTTACTTTATTAATTAGAAGAAGCGACATAGATAACTCGTAGACAAAACAAAAACGTCTGATACCGCAAGCGCAGGTAGCCATAATAAATTTAATAAATGTAAAATTGAAGGAAAAAATACAAGATAGTTTTAAAAAGTCGAGTTTTTATACCAAATCCTATAAATATGAAACGAAACATGTTTTGGGATTTCTTTTCATATAGTGGTCATATCAGTGGCGTAAGTACCGAGGTTCCGCGGGTTCCACAGAGCCAGGACCCACCAAAACCCCGTCATTTTACAGGTTATTTCCCCTAAAAATAAGCAAAGATCAAATTTATTTGTTTCAAACCGAACTATTTTTGTCAACGCCTGTCTTTCGCCGAATATCTCTATATTACAACTAGGCGATAATTTCTCTTCCGAGTAGCCGTGGTTTAAACACCCCGGTCTTTTAAAGTTGCTAAGCAACAATGACGTCATCAATTTTGAAGCAACAAATTACAAACGCGCGAAAAAAAAAAAACAATTCGAATTCACATAGCAACATAAACAACAAAGAATGCTAACCAATCTCCGGGTAAATGATATGACGTCACATCATACACTATGTAAGATGAATCAAAATCAAAATGCTGCTTCCTAGCTATATTCTTCTTATTTTCTAGATTATAGCGTATAACACACGTATAAGCACTGCTCCGTTAAAAGCCACTCGGCTTCGCCTCGTGCTTCTAAACCCGTCGCGCGTGCCTTAAAGGCTTGCTTATACACTTGTATCATAATATACTATTAAAGTGATGTGTTTAGTAACATGAGTTTAAAATAGTATGTGTATAACCGGGTCCCGCAAAACGAAAACAAAAATTAGAAAGAGCAACAAAACTGTTAAAAATTAACACGGTTTTAAAACCAATAATCGTTTTTTTCTTAATATATTCAGGTATTTCTGTGACGAAAGGTTTTATGTTTATCTCTACTGGGAAGGGGAGGGGGTAGAAACCCGATCCGAATCTAGAACCCAGGCCCCATAACTTCTCGTTACGCCCCTAGGTTATATTTTTGGTAAACGAAATCCGAATATTCAGATTAAATTTGCAACCCCACAGGTAAATTTTCCTGAAGCGTTCTACAACCCAAAAAAAAATAATAAAAGAAGAAACCCACAGAATTAAGTTAAAAGCTTTATCTCGATTTACCACATTTCTTTAATTCGAATATTAAACTTATTGACATCGTTACAGTAATATACATCTTTTTGGTTTTAATTAACAATATAGTTAGAGCTAAGTGATTGAAACTTTAGAGTAT
The DNA here is from genome assembly GCA_958336395.1 of Ctenicera cuprea. Taxonomy (NCBI): domain Eukaryota; kingdom Metazoa; phylum Arthropoda; class Insecta; order Coleoptera; family Elateridae; genus Ctenicera; species Ctenicera cuprea. The sequence goes on along the minus strand of OY284486.1, from coordinate 88,673,990 downwards.
TATTTTAATATTGTAGATTTGCCATTTTGTTTATTCTAGTCAAAACCGATCTACCAGTAGTGGCGCAAGAATGAAAGGCGTCGCCTTTTTTGAAATAATCTTTAAACGCGTACAGACTGGGACACCAACGAAATTGTAGCTTAATGAGCCTACAAAACTTCAAAAAAATGGCTGGTCGGTTTAAGCCTAATATTTTTTTGCAAACTCCCAAAGTATTTCACTTCGCAGTTTTCATCTCTTCGAAAAAGATTGTATCTTTTTAGGGCTATCACGGTAGCAAATTTGACCCCTATAGGGGTCAAATTTCAATGAATGGGTTAACAAATATATCTGTTAACCCATTCATCGAAATCGGAATATCCGTTCGAAACCACGAGGCGTAACTCACTTGATTTTTTACAGAAATTAAATTACCTTGAAAATGGTTGGATTTAGCAAATGTCAACGACGACGCGTCGATGCCGTTTTTGTTTCTATGTATGTGTTGTATGCAAAATAAGAAATTCAGTCAAAAGTTAGATCTTGAGTGTTTAAAATGACGATAAGAAATACGTAGGATACGGTGTCCCATCTATGCCCCCAGTTAACAGATTCTAAGCTAAACAAGTGAAAATGCAGATCATCAATGCTTATTCAATAATAAAATACCCATACAACACTTTAATCAAATATCTCAATTCATAGCAGAAATCATAGTACAGGATAATTTAGGATTATGATGCAAAGCATTCTAGACACAAAATAAGTAATAAAGTTCCTACAAACATGGGTTCCCGAAGATGGATCAGTCGAATAACTTTTTTATCCCTGATTTTCGCAGTAGCTTAGTAGTTCTGCTAATTTTTGTTCGAATAAGTGGCACCAGAGGGGTCTTATATGGGGTTCTCGTAATATTTGCTTGGGTTTTTAAATAATATCTGTCTGTGGGTGGTTGTTAGACGCCTCTAAAGACGAAAGTACTGGACCTATTTTAATGAAATTTTAAATTAAGAGGTATGTCGAAAATTGTAGTTCTAGTCAGGCTTTTCAAAAAAATCCAAAACCGGAAACAGAAGTTAGACATGTTTTCTTGGTGGCGTTTTTTCCAAAACTAAATTGTGGACAAACACGGAATCTGAGAACTTAGGCAAATCGAAAACTTTTTTACCGAACTCTCCGACTTCAAAATAGCGGCCGCACTTATCTAAAAAAATAAGTAGAAATACTAAACTAAATGAGTAATAGTCGGATATAAAATTTTACAATTTTACTGCATCTACTGGAAAAGTTTTCGACAAAAAAGTAATTAGACTGTTTCATCTGTAAAAGGCTGTGATACTTATTAGCGTATATATTCTGTGGTAACATAACGAAGCTTTATACGAACTTTTTTATTTATTTTGGTGCCTACATTTCGCCATACAAATATTGCACTATAATTCCAAATCACCCTGTACATTTAAGAGTGCCCATTTTGAACTATACTTTTTATCTAATGTTTTTTGATCATTTGGAAAAATTAACCAACAAAAATTTAATTCTATTTTACAAAAATTAGTATTTCATATATCCGTAAAATTTTACTGGGATACTGTGAGAATTTTAAAAAATATAAAAATACTTTACGAAAAAAGTTTCAGAAACAGGCTTAAGCTAAATATTTTCGAGAAAACTGCACTTTTCTGTTATTAAATTTTCGAATTATATTACAATTTGCTCGCTAAATTAACACCGCAAGCACAACTGCGGCTTACTGAGACGTGAAAATGTTTTTACATTTTTCTCATGTACGGATAATAAAAGGCTAAAAGAAGAAAACTAATGTATATTTAATGAGACAATCAAATACCGATTTTCCCATTTAAAAAATTGTCGATGTTCGTACTTTTGTTCCACGCTGTATAATATTATGTACCTATAACAGCAAGTTTGTGAACAACCATTCCCGAAATATTGTACTGGCGGATATATTTCAGTGATATATTGCAGAATTTTCTATTACACAAACGAGAAACTAATTGCAATTTCACATGTCCCGACATCCATCCCAACGGAACTAACTCATGAAAATCGAAACATTAAACTACAAATTTAATCGCCTCCATTAGCAGCACTAGCGTGTGTCAAGAACTGCATTTCGCACACGTTGAAATTGCAATAATAATTAGTTTCAGTAGTTGAATCGTTTACTTCGAAATACCAATCTCGAAACAAAAACCAAGGATGGGATCATCACGCCAAGTTGACGAAAGCAAAATCGAAGCAGCAATAGTGGTGAATCAGGGATGACTCACGGCACTTCAAGGCCGCGTGTTTTTCAGGGCGGTACGATAACCATCGCTACGGAAGGAGCTTCGGGGAAGTGGATAATACATTACCCCACTGCCCCATTACCATCGAAAGCTCAAACATTTTCAAGGGCGGTAACGATTATTTCGCGTGGGCGAGAACGGAATTTGTGACGTATAAAAAAAATCATTAATCCATTCATTGGTCAACCGACTATTCCGTAAACCCTTAGACCTTTTAAAAAATTTAACGCGCATTAGTTCGCAGAATTTAATAAGCACGAAATAAATACTGGTAGGTAGGTATTTACGGCCATTTTTATTTGGCCTTTGCACGACATTTTCAATCAAATCCGTTGATCTCGTTCAGGAACATTAGAAGCTTGCATTTTGTTACGTGACATTTCCTAGTTAGGTACATTCAAGACCAGGTCAAACACGTGTCCGATGCACCTCCGTAAACTGCAGAAAGTCGAGGTACGAACCATAAAAAGGACAAAAGGACACTACTCAGGAAAAAATCCGCAAAATCACCAAGAACATAAAATAAAAAAAGATGGGTATTACTTCAGGTTAAACCGAAAGTGAAAATTTTTATTAGGTTACTTGAGCTGTCAATTTTTTTTTCAATAAATTGTTTCTGTAAATTTACTTAATTTTTTAACCCTGAACTCCTGCATTCCTAACATATCTACCGAATCAATTTTGGTCCAGCAGTACACGAAGACGAAAACTACCCGTTTCAAATGTGCTGACCGTTCGGTTCATTACCTTATCGCTATTGAACGCTATTGACGAGTACGGTCAATAAACACCATTCAATTTTCTTCTAAAATTTCGATGAGATGTCAACGAAAAAACACAAAGTAATATTTCTTTCTGTAAAAAATAAATAAATAATTATTTGCTTGCATTTTGCGAGAATATCAATCAATTATTAATTTATAATATTATAGAACTGATAAGTTTGATATGAACGCGAAGGAGGATATTTAATGTTTTCCAATTAAAATTGTAAAACGATACACGTTAACCATAAAACATATTTAACATGCAATGTAGGATGTGTAACTAACTAATCGCTGTAGTTCTAAATCTGACGTCATGCTTGCTTGGTTCAATGTCAATGCCTGCAAATAATTAAATGTCTAACAGTCTTCCTTTGGCGAAGAAAATATAGCGAGTATGATGACGTATTAAAAATAATAAAGAGATTTTTTACAGCCAACCTACATCTTCGTTTCATAATTTGACAAGGATTAATTTTTTAATCCTGAAAACATGTGTTTACTTACACTGCTATAAAAAATTTGTAGGCAGGAGCTTTTATTGAAGTCTCTTAAAAATCAACAGAATTGCATAGAAGCAACAACTATATATTTACAAGAATTATGCGGAAATTATATATTTATTTATTGTAACATACATTCAATACTGACTAAATACTAGATTAAATATCCGGACTATGGTTATTACAGATAGTTGGTCGTGTTTGTTTACTGACGGTATGCGTAACTAGGGTTGGGCGTTACAGGAAAATGACTATGGAGTATCGTTATCAATATAGTATCGATACTATACAAAAGTATCGAAATATCAAAAGTACTGAAGTATAGCAAGTTTCGAACATATTGAAAGTATATCAATGTATCGAAAGTATCAAAAGTTACAACCCTGAAATTTCGATTTTTCGTTCAAAATGCAGAAAAGGCGTTAAAATTGAATAAAAAATACATAAGCTGGTCCAATTTGACGGTTCGGTCTAAAATCACAATTGTTATTAAATATAGAAACTTATATTTTTACATAAATTTCCCCGAAAGCGGCACCTAGCAAGAGCCCTAACGTCTCTTTTTGAGACGCATTAAGTTACACTAAATCAGCGCGATTGCCTAAGGTAATAATAGTTCAACTAGGACAAGCTACCAGTCATGACATCAGGCTACGAGCCCAAGTCCCAACTAGTCGGGGGAGATTACCGAAATCTCTACTCATTCTGCAGATCAGTGTCCGAGCTAAAAACGTAGCTCACCCATCGAACCGCACCAAAACGCCTCTAGCCTGCATAGGGTTACCACTGCCACCACGAGTCCTGCACCGTGACCAAGACGAGGGCTGCTATTCCCCCGAGGGCTCGGACTTCGTCCCCGTGGTACCAGTCAAAGTCACTGGTTGGACTTATCGGAGCAAGCACCTGCCGAAACATTGCTGCCCCTACCAATTTAGGCTACTCGCAATCCTTAGTACTCGTCGAATACGCACGCCCAGATTAGTCGGTAGCCGGTGTGATAGTGGCCGGTACCTTAACAGCGTCGGGTGTGCATAAGCACAAACCTCCTGAGTCGACACTTTAATAGTGGGCGTGAGGAAGTAAAGTGCACCTCACCTCTAAGGCACAAGTCCCTAATACCAGCAGCCGCACCACTTCTTTCTGGAGCTCATTTTCACCTGCCTACACCAGTATAACGCCTAGGCACATTTATAACTCGCAGAGTCAACCAGTAGTAGTGACTAGGACGCAGTCACATTTACAGCCACAGCCAGAGGGCGAAGATCCCGTTGCAGAGAACGCGCTGCCGTTAATGTGTTAGGTACACATATTGAGAGCTAGCAACACCTACCCTCGTCAAATCACTCACGCAGTTCTGCATGGTTCCAATTAAGATAAATCTTGAACCTTTCCGAAGAGAGGTGGACGTACCAAGTTGAAATCTTCGACGTGACCGTTACAGCGCCGACCCCGCAGAAGGTGTCTCTGTTCACGCCTCTCGCCTAAGTGAGTGCCCTTGGTCGTCCCTACTTAGATACACTCGATACTTCTAATACTTTCGATACCTTTGGATATTAGTATCGAAGTCAAGACTAGCCAAAATATCGATACTTGGCCCAGCCCTATTCATAACGACCCAAAATTTTGTCGATTAAAAAATAGTGTGGTTGCTCATAACTGAACTGTGACTGGTCCTTTACAAAAATTGAGTGCAGAAAATGAGCCCTCAAAAAAGATTGTTTTCTCAAATTTCAAGTGTAGTAGTGTAATTTTTCGACAAGTTTAACACTAATAAAAAGATAATCAACAAAAAAAATCATACCTCGTGATAGTTGGGGGGTCCTCGGATATGTGGCCCTTCGGCAGTGAACAACAGAACCTGAAAACAAACCTAAATAGTGACCATTCAAACTTTGCAGTGGTTAAAACGAAAGCCTTTTTTTTCTATTTCAATAAAAAAAAAAGAAAAATAAAACTTGTTCTATGTTTGATTAGTCCTTTTCAACTACAATCTTTCTAGAAATATTTATCTTATTTATTATTATTATAATGATATATTCTTTGAGGCTTTCGCGATTTCTCGAACTGTCAATATTACAATTTACTTTTGGCCTAGACCGTGTCGTCATTTGGGGATTACACCCAGCATAATTAGGTAAAGACCGACCTGTAGCTTGTCTGCCTTTACAAGCATTTGCGCTAAAATTTTGAGCCAAGTTGTTTGAAGGCCCTGCCTACCTAAACAGGGCCGTGTGCTAAATTATTTGAACCTTGGGGCGGACAAGGATTTGATCTTAATGTATTTTGTTTGCCAAGACAATAATACTTAATCGGCTTATGCCTGTTAGCTGTTTGTGAATCCATACCAACTAACGTTTCGCATGACATTGTAGCTTGCATCTTCAGAGTGAGTAGAACACTGAATTCAAATCCGGAATTCAGAGGTATTTGAACTTCTTTGAGCCAGCCGGGCAGAAATCAGGTGGTGCCTGGTCATCGTGAAAGCGATGATGCTTACGAGTCCTTAGAGGATAAACTACTGGAGTGCAAGCTTTACTAAGTCTAAAACCATCCTTTCTGTTTATGTTGTTAGGTTGTATCTCAACTTCAATTGCTTCACATATGATATGAGGGAAGTGATGAGGCACTCTGGCGAGTACTCGAGCGTTCTTGAAGTCCATTCAGTTAAACCAGTACGTTCAACCACCGCAGATTTTGCGATGCGTCTCTGTTTGCAATAACTTTTGTGCTCTCGCAATCTTAACTCAATGGAACGACCGGTTTTAGACTCAGTAAAGCTTGGACTCCAGTAGTTTATTCTCTTTTTTATGGTCAAATATGTAAATTTAAAATAAAACTTCAGAACCTGCTTTTCATGATAAGGAAACGTATAGCCTGACTGTTGCAAACACTAACGGTAACTACATACAAAGGAATAATGAAATAGTTGGTAGAGAACGTGTTATTTATCAAAGTCAGAGAATTCCATCTAGACACATGACATTTTTATATCTACAGGGTTGTACTTTAGGGTCAATGTTTCAAAGTTCACAAGCTATAAGTATAGGCCCTTTTCCTCTTAAAGGTCTCATAATTTAAAAAGTTGACTTTTAATATTTTAATATAAGAATAACTTAACGTTAATTTCAAAAAATACCAACAATAAAATCATTCGTCATAAGCAGCTTTAAATTCCGAAACATATCCGACAACTAAACCAATTACGAACACGCACATCATAAAAACGCAAAGAAAATGCCCTCCAATTTTTCCCATATCACCTGAAATGTGATATTGCGCAATAAAAAACGTTATTGGGTCATCCCTGCAAATACAGTTATGAATTATTGGAAATGATTTGCAATTTTCCAGACACGCCAACTTCCTTCCAGATCAAGGCCACCCTTGAAGGTTAATCAATGGGGTTCCTTTCAGGATTTCACACCCCCGACAGGATATGACGTTGAAGTTTACAGCTTATCAGCACGCGAACTCCTAAACTACGAAATAATTTACCTTGATTACTTACCCCCAGACTTAAACACTACATGCAATAAAAATTTACATAGGTAAGTAAAACAGATTGTGTTATAATCATGATTATTGCCAGAATTTAGAAAAACATATCAGTGGTGTAGGTAATATATTTTTCAAAAGGGGACAAAAATGAAACTGACATTTTTCAATAAATCATATATGCTTTGGGATTTTCAAAAGTCGGAAAAATTTGCTGATTGATTAATCAAAAAAACATATTGGTTTACGCATGGAAACTCCAATTTCTCTTTTGACCAATGTATTTAAGAAAAATCTACAAGATTAAATACTTGAATCAAACCAATCTGAGAAAGTCATATTTTGGTTTCGTTATGTTCATGACATTTTAGCATGTTTTGCTAAAACTGCACTTTGGCGTGTAGCCAAGACCAAGTCATCAAGTTCTACTAGTAAAAAATAATTTGCAACTTACAACACTTCTTTGTAGACAATGTTAAGCACGAAGACCATCTGTACGTTTAGTTATATTTTATTTACTGGCTAATGGGGTGAACAGAGGGTATGTAAATGTAGTTCCGAAAACCGACGCCGAGAAGAAACAGATGGAGCTACAAGTGGCAAGCGTAAGTTCAAATGTGTTCGTTTAAAGTGGGGCTTTACTGTGATTTTTTATTTTTTAAGAATTAGGTTTTTTGTGCACATTTACACAGTAATAGATTTCGTTTTTAAAAAAATGATCAAAATCGGCTTGATAGAATTCTGGGAAATAGCTACAGGGTTTAAATATAGAATGTTCCTCTAACAAAACAAACTGTTTTGACTTTGATAATAACGTCTAAACAGGCGTTAAAATAAATATCGATTTAAGTTATTGTTATTATATTTATATACTTTCCATGTAATACCCTAATTAATAATAATACCAAATCGTAACAAAATTAGATCGGGTGTACAAAAACCTAAATAAAACGAGTTTCTATAATAAATTTCATTATTATTATTTTTAAATTGGATGGTTATGGTTTCATGGCGTCATCCACCTACACCACGAATTAAAATGTCAAATGCATTAGCGAGATTGGAAGAGATTTCGCAATGCATTAACAGAAATCCATTTAACTATTAAAAGAAATCAATTTTCATTTATTTAGATTTGAACTTTCAGAACTACTACGTCAACTTACACGAAAATGTTAATCAAATGGAATCTCTGAAGAAAATTCACAGGAAGAATTCCGCTGAAGTTTTTTCAAGTATAACCCAAAAATCGCAAACGTCTAGGGGGTATTAATGGGCTTAGTAAATCCCGATGTTGCTGCAATGCATTGGAAAGGCTCTAGGACTTTACTATTGAATAAGGTACAGCCCTAAGGCAAATGGTCACGCAATCGACGTTCTATCCAATGGAACTCTCAGTTCTTATCATAGATACTTCTAAGGAAACACTGAGTTTAAAGCCAAGAAAAATCACATCACACGATACATATTTGTGATTTTCTTAAGAAACTCGTCACATACAACGTAACATCGGATTTATTAGTAATAAAACTTGTCTCTAATGAACGAGTTTACGTTTAATGTCATAAACTGCAAAACCGTTTGCTAGCAAGGGAGTGCACATAAAATCGTAACTCTCGAAACTACCGAACGAAATCAATACGAAACCGTGCTTCCAGAATGAAACTATATAGAAATATACGAATTTTACGCTCTCGAAAAATTATATTGAATAAAATAAAATTGCATATGTAATCTTCGGCAAATCTAAAATAGTCTCGAAACATCGTGAGACCACTTTGTATTGCTTATACGTTAAAAATAGCCTTTTTTTTATAATATCACCAGTTACTTATAATTATAAGACCAACCCCTAACGATTAGCCGCTCCCTACTCTAAAGCAAGCAGTGAATTATCACTCGTATATCACATTATCTGCGTGCAAAATAGACCACCAGATAGTAGGAACGTGTGCCGAAACGTAACCAAAAACGTGCAAAATTATTTGCGTTGCATTGTAGCCGAAAACAAAAACGTAATTAAATTTTCAAAATTTAGCGGTATTTTATTTACTGTAGCACGTAAACTTTGTATTGCACGTGGTTACCCTTTTCGGTTGGCCAACAGGTATGTACCCTTATGTTGCTCAGCAATGTAAATATCGAACTGCATAATCAAATTGTTCTGTACCGTGAGCGAGTGTGTCAGAATCAGAGACAGTAATTTGTGCTAATTTGGGTTACGCTAAATGGAAAGAAAATGGCAATGCCTCATACATGAATTCTGTTTTATTTAAAAATAAAATCAAAATAATTTTACAAGCCCTGTTTATATGCACAATCTAATAACGTAATGTCTACAGAATTAGTGTTTTTGGTTAAATATTTTAATAACAAGTTTAACGTAAAGGTACGCACGTTATTTGTCTCATTTTTTATATTTGTATTATTATTTTTGTTAAGAAAGATGATAATCACAAGAAAATACATTAATTTTTTTAACAAGCCAGATAACAGATATCCGGCTCAAATAACGGATATTCGGCGCTAGTTGCCATTTGGCCGGATAGTAGGACCGGAATGTAAGACAGGATGGTCAAATCGGACGGAAGAGGTCCTTGAAAATACATAATTTCTATAAATGACAAGAACTAGATAACATGACTTCTAGAATGGAAAGTAATGTAATAGTTTGAATCAGAGAAAAGGAATTCCTAACGAGTAACCTGGTCGGCACCCAAGTTTCGAGCGTAGCAGCATTAGTGTTAACCACTGCGCCAATCTCCCAAACCTTCAAGTATTTCTTTTTGTTGTGTTCACGATGAAATTATACTGGTTTTGTTATTTTTTATGGAATCGCCATGCCGGAAGCGCATCGTAAGCGAGCTATTAGCGCAACCATGCGTAAACGGCGGGAGAACTCTTAGAAATTCTATTTCCGCAACAAAATTCTTTATTAATGTGATCAACGACCCCCCCCCCTCCTACTCCGTCAAATTTTTCTGGTGTTTAATCTAGCCTGCTCATCTGCATATTTACTCAGTTCTCTTAAATAGTTCTCTACAATAAATTAAAAAACCTCGTATACGTACATTTCAATTTTACGCGTACTCAATTTGCCATTGTAATTTTTTATTGGTTGCTTAGCTAATTAAAAAAAATCGTTTTTAGTGCTAAAAATGTACTCAACATCGTTCAACTTAAAGTTAGTAAATATTTGAACTTCCAAAAAGGTGCATAATGAAACAATTATGTCAATGTCTTGTTTTGAATTTAATGTAGTCTTAAATCTATAAAACATTAGAGAAATACCGGTAAAAACCGGTAACCAAACTAGGGATGTACCGAGTATTCGGTGGGTCGAATAATTGACCTAATATTCGGTTATTTTTTGAAGCTTGCGAATATTTGGATAAGCCGAATATTGTTCAGAGTCAGCAAAATATTCAGCATTGTATCACTAAATAAAATCAACTCTAATTTTTTTTTAATACGATGGTATAATAAAGACTAAAGAACATTGAAACAAGGTTATAATTTCGATGGCCAAACGGGACGCTATCTTAATAAAAGCATTTAATTCACGCATTTATTACCAGTAAGCATTGAGCACATGGCCGAATATGTAGCCTAATACGAATATTTGGCAGAATAATTGGCCGAATAATCGGCACTCGGCCAAATTATTTGCCGAATACTCGACCGAAATTATTTCTAAATATTCCCCGAATAGTTTGCCGAATATTCGGTATTAAACCGTTAAAGACTGACTGAATATTCGGTATTAAACGGTTAGAGACTGGCCCAATATTCAGTACTACGGCGAATACTTGGCCGAATATTCGGTACCTTGGCTGAATACTTGACAAACATTATTTCCACATATTCCCCGAATAGTTGGTCGAATATTCGGTATCAGACAGTGAGAGACTGGCCGAATATTCAATACTAAGCCAAATATTCGGTATTATACCGTGAGAGACCGGCCAAATATTCGGTACTCGACCAGTGATCATAATCACTATTCGGTACATCCCTATACCGGTAAACGTAATTGAAACTGAAATTTAAAGTAGCGACAAACTGCAACCGGACCGAAAACATAACCAAAATTTAAAACAGTTTTAGCCCAGGCATTTTAGGGAAAAATTTAGGAAAACTGTGCAAAAAATACTATAAAGCTGAAAATTGGTGTAGAGATAGTATTTGTTCCCCGGGAACAACATAGTAACATTATTTTAGAAATTGTATTACCTAAATCTGAAAACGAAATCTGATAGAAGACCTTAGGGCAAATCCAACCCTTTTTCCCGAATTTTTAAGTATGAAAACTGTCTTTTTTATATTATGTAGGCTCATAGAACTAGGGATGAGCTACAATTAGGTTCGCGTCCCAGCCCGCTAATTTCTCTGCAACGCCTTCTGTGAATTTTTGTTGTAATATCTATTTACTCAAAAACGAGTTATAAGATCGGGGTGAAATTTGGTATTGCAAATGTCCTAGTAGCACCTAACTTTACGAACTATAACAATTTTTAATACTAATAAAACCATAACGTGAAAAAAACTTCATAATTTTTACATTTTGAAAATAGATCTCAAAAACTAGCAACACGATTTTGGTTCGTGTCATACACCAACGGGTATTAGGGTAATTGCATTTATAATCAATTTTCCCGACCATATAATACATAATCAAATCATTGTCGTGTCGAATTTCTATAACTATCTATATTTTTCTACTCTGACTTTTCTTTGGTTTGGTTTTCTGTTGTTAACACGAAAAGCCGAAAACCATATACCAGTTACACCTGGTAATGTTTCTAAACCTTAAATTGTGTCAAAATTTAAAACAGCTGCAGCTACAAAAAAAATGCAAACCAATCAAATGAAAATACCACCACAAATTGTCTTTTAAATTTGGAATACAATGTTTTAATGTACCTAATATTTTCTTTTTTGTTAAGTTTTGCATACCAAATGGTTTAAGGTTTAAGGAACTCAGATGCTTTTCAATAATAATAATTTTTTAATAATTTGCTTAAAATTTATAGACCGCCCCAGTTTAAGATCCATGTTTTACTAGAATAATTAGAAAAAAAGGCATAACATTAACGATATAGTCGTCTTCAAAATGTTAAAGGACAAGTTCAAGTTGATCTTTAATTTGTTACGAGCTACTACTTAACCGCCTACATATCCAGAAATAGAGTAATTTGCAAAACCAAGATAATAGCGAATGAGCAACTAAAACTGCTGCATTGTAATAGTCTCTCCGGCAAATAGGATAGTTGGGTTCAATTGGCGACCATTAATAATTTCATGTTGCAAATGCAAAGCAATAATGCACGCAGCACCTACACGAACTATTATAACAACAGCTGACGTATCAATGCCACAGCAACAGAAATAATCAGTGGTTATCAGGAACTACCTGTCGTAATTGTTATTAAGATAACGTTTTATGACTATATATGGTATGTGGTATTACACGCTCGGATACAAGACACGCTCGGCTTGATAAACCAACTTTCAGAACAACCATATGTCAATCTGTATGATGTGTTAATGGCCAAAAAATTAATGAAAATCCATGTTCAAGTATTTCCTTTCATTTGAACACCCCTGTTGTTATTTCAGCGACTAACTACAGGCACTTTAGTGGTAGTTTCAATTCCCCCCCTCGTCCCACAAAGACACAAAATGTTTCCAAGAGGAAATTGGAAAAAAGTACTTTACTCTTGGCTATTTTGAAATTCCGGTCCCACTTCCCACACCCTCAGCGCTATTTACCGGTCTAACATGCCGCACCCCGAAAAAAACCAACATACACACCTTGCACAACGTCCATGGAGATGCCGGGTTTAATCAGAACAATTTCCGAGGTGCAGAGAATTCGAACCTACTGCGGTTGGAAATCTAGCTCTAGAGCCTGAGGCTCTAACCACTAGACTACTCGCTGGCTCGTCATTTTCTTACGATACTGGAATTTGATTAACACCAGTATTTCCATAAAAAAACGTACAAACACGTGTGAATGAAAAGTGTCAAAATGATGTTTTCCGATTATAGTTCTTTTTTGTTTTCAAGCATAAAAACCGCAGTGATCTCGGTATTCGGTATTTCCCAAAGATCACACGACACAATTAAATAATTTAATGTAAAATTACTTGAATATTGTTTACATTGCAGTATCAAACCACGTGCCTGCGTAAATAGAAAAATGGAAAACAATCGGTAATATTGAGTTAAAAGTCTCTTAGTTGGTAATAGGGTTATTGTGCAACAGAAAAGGATGAAAACTTTAAACCAATCAAGCAAGAAAAGGGGACATCGTAAAGTAGAAAGCAAGTTGTTTACTTTAATAAAGCATTTTCTGAGACAAACATAACTAAGATAGGAGTGCCGCAGGGTTCCGTTTTAGGTCCGACCCTCTTTATAATCTACATGAACGATATAGTGACTTCGGTAACGATAATTAACTTTAAAAAAAAGAAAAAGAAAACGAACTTCAAATAAAAACACAAAAGTGACATAAATTAACTAAAAAGCAAAAAATATTTGTTTTTTATACAACAATTTAATACTTATTTGTTGTTCCGTTTAATGTAATTAAGAAATTGTTGTTTATTAATTATTAATTGTTTTATAATTTTTAGGTGGGTGCCAAGTAAAACATAAAAATTCGAATCTAATTTGTTATTGTAGCAAGGTATATAATTTTTATGTTTTACTTGGCACCGACTTAAAAATTATAAAACAATTAATAATTATATAATAAACAGCAATTTCTTAATTACATTAAACGGAACAACAAATAAGTATTAAACTGTTGTATAAAAAACATTTATTTTTTGCTTTTTAGTTAACTTATGTCACTTTTGTGTTTTTATTTGAAGTCGGTTTTCTTTTTTTTTTTTTAAAGTTAATTATTTTACAATTTTAAGTGATGGGTAGACCTAGTAAGGATGCTTCTCGAATGAGGAAACGACGGCTAGTTGAAACGGAAGATGAAATACGGAAACACTAAAAAGTCGACACTAAAAAGTTGGTTAAAAAAATAGATTTTGAGGAGTATCTTCGAAGTTCAAGCTCCAATACCAATGAAATTATAATGGGACCACCTTGGAACCATACTGAACCCAACGGAAAAAGAATCATTAAAATCGGTTCATAAAAGAACCTCCTCCTTTTTTTGAAGTCGGTAACGAAAATGGTGCCATATCTTTATGCTGATGACACTACGCTGCTGGTTGCATCCTCGCAAAATTATTACGACCTACAGTGTGTAAAAGAGGCAAGTTTAATTGAAGTTGAAAAGTGGTTTACAATAAATCGGTTAGTGGTAAACAATGAAAAAACTGCGAACATGGTGTTTACACTAAAAAACTTTAACAATACCGGTGAACATTCACAACATGAAAAATTTTTAGGTGTGCATTTTGACACCAAATTAACCTGGAGTGTATATATACACGAAACAGCAAAAAATTTGTCAAAATCTATATTTATGTTAAGAACTTTTAAACAAATATGTTTCGTTAAATATTTTAAAACATTTGTACTTTTCGTATTTTCATTCACATATAAATTACGGTGTCTTACTGTGGGGAAGTTGTACCCATAGCGTGAAATTATTTAAATTGCAGAAAAGGGCACTCAGAATTATGACCGGTACTAAAAATACTGATACCTGTAGACCAATTTTTAAGAACTTACGTATTATGTCATTACCGTCCAATTGTCTACTCTACGCCAAAGAAACTATTGATAAGCGCAAAATGGTCAAGGATGTCCATGATCATGATACTAGAAAAAAAACAACATCTACTTACCTTTCGGTCGTTTATCAATAACCCATGACAATTTTGATTGCCTTTGTCAAAAAATTTATAATAAACTACCTATTGATATGAAAAATTTGCCGCATACCACATTTACAAGAAAAGTTTATGAGGTTTTAATTGCAAACCCATTATACTCATACTGTGAATATTTTGAATTAAATATTATTTAATAACAATTTTTGTACAACATTTTTCGTGTACTGTACCTATTCTGTGTAAATGTACTATATACCTGTATTTTTCACTTGTGTATATACCTTTTTTGTGTATCAATCACCAATAAATTTATTATTATTATTTATTATTATTGGAGAAATGGGGGCTTATTAGTGTACAGTGTGCATGTAGAGTACTGCAAGCACTACCCTCAAAAAGTTTAAGTCCTGCTTCGGCAAAAAAACTCACATGGCCTGCGTCAACGTTTGACAAAAAGCGTGTTTTTACTGTGCCGAACCAATTGATTCCGATTTTATGATAATGAAAAGAAGAAAATAGCAAGGAACGGAAAACCGCATGGCAGACCACCACAGAGATGGAGAGACAGCTGGCAGTGAGTGTCCCAAGAGGCCGAACAGAGGAGGAACGCCCAGTAATAGACAGGCATTATGTCTATCAGAAGAAGAAGAAGAAGTAGAAGAAAAAAAGAAGCAGCGTGTTGAAGATTGAATGATAGTATACCACGTTCGAAACTTGTATCTGAAAGACAGCGTTTTAGGAGCAGCTAAAAAGAGACAAGACAAGTGGAGTAGCGAAGTAATTCGGCGCATAGAAAGTGTTGCAGATTTAGTGTCTGCTGGAGCAATTTACCATAATCGTTCTTTTTCCATTAACTTCTAAAACTGCCAATAAACAAGAAGTTGGAGGTCCACTCGTACATGATATGACAGCAGCAACGGAGGTAATCTTCAATTACTTGGAAAATAGTAATGATTGTCAGTTTGCATTAGAGATGCCGCGGGTACCCGGCCTACCCGGCCAATTTTGGCAGATACCCGGTTTGGCCGGGCAGCGATCTTATACCCGGTCGGGTACCGGGTACGAAAATATTTTTCTTTTTAATTAAAATAAACACCTTATTGTCTATTATTTAGGTTTACTGTCAATAGTAATTAATAATTATTATACATAAGCATATATGTATATAAACAAAAATAATTAAATCATTAAATATCAAACATAGTGTAATAAAACTAATAATTAAAATTTAATAGGGGCAAATTGTGGGGCAAGATTATTAACGATTCTCTAATTTTTGGAAGTAACCTATTGCTTTTCTTTTTTCTTACATCGCTTCTGGGGAAAAAAGCCTTTCGCTATAGACGCTGCTTTCAGGTGCTGAAAGGTACTTTTTTGCTAGGCCAGCCAAAATTGGATATTGTTTCATGTTTTGTTGCCACCATCGCTAATAAATAATACTATTTAAATGTTAAATACCCCAAATTAAATATACGTTTTGCTTCATAAATACTCCCATATGCTCTACAATAAAAAAAACCGTAGTTATCTGTAAAAGAAGTAATGTTCATAAAAAAATCGGTACCCGGCCTTTTCAAAAAGTTCAAGATTAAAAGTAAACAGTTGGTATTGCTATAGGAACAAAAGAACTTATCTTGGTTATCTATATCTGCAGATGGCTTGATTTCTTATTCCAAAACTTCCAATAACGGCGCATTTAATATTAAAATACTAAAATTGGGCATTTACAAATTAAATTGCTTCCAGTGTAATTCGATTTACATAGGCCAGACAATAAGAAATTTTAAAGCTGGAATTCATAAATAAAATAAGAAATTTTGCTATTAGGTAACAAACATAAACAATTGTTCATGTAACTGTTATTTTAATTGTAACCATGTATTTTGGTTAACCAAATTATATTAGTGTTTATTGTTTGAGGTTTTATAAAGTTGTTTTATTCAGACACCATCGTGTATGGATTTTAATCAAATAAAACCATAACGCGATAATATTAATATGAACTTGAACGAAGTAAAGCTTAAACTTATTCATAAATTCCATGTATACTATTTGCCAAAACAAACTGGAAAGTGCACAAATAATAACGGTTGCAGATATATCAATAGAATTTTTCAATTTCAAGCTCCCTCATCAATATTGAAATTCAACAGCTGTAACTATGACCCATATCACAGGAATCAGGGGTTCAGCAAGAGCCGGAAACTTCCGGGAGCTGGAGCGTATTGCCTGGCAACGGCAGGTAGGGGTGACTGACCTATCTTAAATATAAACAAGTCCTCCCTCTGGGTCAGGTCAATTTTATACGGCCTTTTGTGTATATATTTTCCTTTGTCGGTTACCCTGCAATTTCATAACCAAATTCCGATTATAGCGGCTGCCATGAATGGCATTTCATGTATTTCGGGAAATTATGTACAGCAGCGGCGGGCGGAAAGAGGAAGAAGCGGGAGAATATTTGGAATGGACCAAATTTAAACTGATTTAATTAGATACGACTCTGATTCGGACTAATAATTGACACATCAAAAAGTTAAAAATAAAGATTTAAGAGCTAAGTTACAAAGCAAAAAGCGTTCCATCTTTACAGATGGAATGAGATACAAAATTGTTTTATGCTGAAAGCTTTCTCGAGTGACTCGAGTGAAAATTTAAGAAAGGCTTGAAGTGTGCTAGACCTAATAAGTTGTTTAAAACATGAAATTCGAAATTGCTGTCTGCATTTTCTAAGTAGATACCAATTCATTAAACCATAAACTAAGGATAGTTATTAATTTATGGTTAAACCGTACCGATATACAGTGACCGGCAAAATGTTTGCAACATATGGGTAAAATTTGTATGCTAGAATTTCTCAAATGAGGCTATTTCTCCCCAATTCATTTAATTTTTTTGAATTTCCCGCCAAAACGTAATAATCTGTGACCTATGTCTAAATCAACTTTTAAGTTGTCCGAGATGCAGAAGCGATCCCTATAACAAATTTTAAAAAAATTCTAATTACAAAAATTGTACCTATATGTTGGGAACATTTTGCCGGTCACTGTGCAAACGGAACCTGCTCAGATACGATTTTCGTACATAAAAATATTTAATATTGTGTCTACCTAGAACTACTACAACACCAAATTTTCCCTAACTGCCTACTCATTTTTGAGTAATGTGTTAAAGACAAAATCGGCATCACTCTTTTTAAGAATAACTAGAGGAACCCATGGCCTACGCCTCACGGTTTAAAAAAATAATAAATAAACTACTTATAAGTTGCTAGTGTAGTGGCTGCGGATCCAGTACAATCCTAATCATTGGACTAATTGGGCTATAGCCCTAGGGCACCGGGCTCAAAAAAGCGCCGGGCCCAATAAGGCGCCGAGCGATACCTTATAAAATATACTGTTTTAAATAGTTCTTCTTTACGGTGCTACATTAAATAAAAATGTCTTTTTAGCAAGACATTTCTTCTTTTTTTTCAATAATCCCCTTAGTGGATCACAAATATGTTGGCGCGCAACTTGTGGAAGCTAGGCATATACCGTTAGTATCGCTATCAATCTACCAGGTCGGTAGACAAAACACATCTGGTCTGGTTATAAGACAGTGCGAGTGCGCCTGCCCTAAGCGTGCATTTGTGTAAAAATTAAGTAGAAAGTTTAAATTAGTGTTCGAGAAAAATTGGAGCCGCCGCCTATTGCCTGACTTCAGGCTCATGTATGAACCTGTACTGTTGCAATTGTTTCGTTGTGTGAACTAGTGGTGGTTTGTATGAATGTTACGGTGTCCGGAAAAAACATCCCTAGAAAAAATAGCCCCGAAAAAATAATCTCAGGAAGAAAAACATCTCCGGTGAAAACAGCTCCTTCAAAGTTTCCATTTGTACAACTCTCTTGGATAGTGACATTGTGTTTCACTATGGCTATTTTAATACCAAACTTCGTCCTGATCTGTGAAGTAATAATGCGTAAAGTGAAAATTTTCAAAAAACTGTATCAGCCTCAATTCTAAAGCTAGAAAGTTAGGTAAATAAAAGTTGGATATGCCCTATCAAATTCCGTTTCCTGTTTCAGAAAATTTGTTTTCCGATGTAAATGCTAACAAAAGAATATGTCTAACATCCGCTTCCGATTTCGGATTTTTTTAAAAGCTTATTTTGACGATGAATTATTGACTTTGAATGTTTTAAGCTCAGCAAAATCGGGGAGTTACAACGCGTAACCCACACCCACCCATACACCAGACATTTTTTAAAAACCACTTCTTTAAGTTCCTGGAATTCCAAAATATGTATCTATTTTTCATTAAGGATCAAGGTCTTTTTTTACTGGGTCTTTTTTTCTGGGGCTATTTTCTGTGACTTTGTTTTCCTGGGGATTTTTTTTATGGTTTTTTTTGGGGATATTTTATTCTAGATTCGAATGTTATCCCTGCTGTTGGGGCGCTACAAATTCTTAGCCCAGGGGTTCTATTACGTTTACAGTTCATGATCAATTTTTGCTTGACACGTATTTTATTCGTTTCTCGTTTATTAGATAAAAAGATATTGAGTCCTTAATTTTAAAAAATTATAGAAAGCATCACATAAAAAGTGGGGCATTGTGTAGATAAATTTATAGATCATGCCAGATCAAATCAAGATAGGGGTAAACTTTAAAATTTTTTAAACTAATTAGTAATTATTTTTTATTTGGTACATGATGGAATGCTACTGCTTATGCTCCCTGGGATGTTTTAACCCATAATGCAGGATCGTAGGCGCAGTAAACTGCACATTTTCCGACTGTTGTAGCTTTAGCAAGGTAAAATTCCATAGATAAAATTACAATCAATACATCTGACCATTACATTTGACACAAACTGTACACTCTTATGCGTGTGATTACTTCCACGCTGCCGAGCTCCAGCAATAATAATCAATCACTCTTTTAAGGAAGCCACCCCCACGAGATAACACGACCTAATTCAATTATTCGAAAAAAACCTAATGTTATGCTGGATTAATATATTTATCAATGATTAACATTTTTATTCAAGTGTTGGAATCAATGAGCTTTCTCAATTTTTTAATTGTAATATATGATCGACCAGCAGCAATCTTCTGTCTAAATTATTATCTGACATATGATGTTAGCGAATTTCGACGAAGTTGTCAGCTATCCCTGCAGTTCAGTAAATACCGCAGTTCTGGCTTCGTAAATGGGTCACATCTAGGGTTGACGACCCCTCACCTAATTCGCATCGCACCCCCAGAGCTCGCGATTCGCGAACTCTCTTTAAACCAATTCGCAAAGCCCGTAGTTGAATCAATATATTTCGCTTTCCCACCAAAATCCCATTTTCTTCTGAGTTTCTCTCTGTTGCTCATTTTACTTACACCATTATCTCCTTAAAACACTCCTAAACGAATACACGAAAAATATTGCAAATTGACTTTAGATTTCAAACTTCTCGATTAAAATACTTCAACTTTCGGTTGTATAATAAAAAAATACCCCTACCAACGACAAAAGTCTCCCACTTGCTCATAGCCTGACATAAATAGAAATTGTTAGGGTTGATAGACGACTCAACATCTAAGGTAACATCGCGTATGTTAAACAGCCCGGGCAAATTATTCACCCAATAACATTACAATATCATAGTAACGTTTATATTGTAATACGTTTACAGCCCATCTTCTATCATAGGTGATAAGCCTTAGCAGCGAAAACACAACAATAAACATAAATAAATTAAAATTAAATTTTCTGATGTTTTAAAAGAAATTCTTGTGGCTTCTCGACCAAATTGTTTGTTTTAAAACATTACTTACTACAAAGCAGCAGGGCCAATCTTCGGCAACACCGTGTGCAATCACGGCAATAACTAGGCAATCAGTCACGGCAATAGGTGTACACAATTTCACTTATACTAAGACGCCCCCCGAGGCGAAACGTTACCAATAACGTATTAACATTTTTTTTTCGCCTATTTTGACCCGTTTCAGAATTGAATAGGAGCGTAATAAGTATTGGAACACCCTGTATAATGTAGTTTGTCCTGATGATTCACACAACCTCCTAGAATGGAAACACCTTGCCAACTAGAAAATGTTTATAGACAATGGTTATTCAAATGTCTTGAATATAATCTATGTAGTTTATTATCCTGATGAATAGAAGCTGATTATAAATTAATATTAGTTAGTTAGATCCTTTACCAACCACCGGTACATTATTACCCTCCAACAACCCCTGATCATTTTTTTAAATAATAAAGCAGAATCACAACTAAAGCGTGTTATTAAATAATCAATACAACGCTATGCAGACGATTTAAAAAGAACAATGCATGAACCCGATAAAATTCTGAACTTGACCTTCTCGCAATACACACGAAACTTAAAATACGTTTCATAAAGGCCATTGTCCACGAGCGATAATATTTTATAACCTGTAAACCACACGAAACGACCATGAAATTTTCAAAAAAAATATTCCATAGATCATCTCTTTTTCACTTCATGCCAAGTACCAGGTCCTTTGTTATAGTTCAACCCTTTTTTGAAATTTCCTGAAAAATTAGCACATTGCTTCAAAATAATGAAAAAAATGAAAATTTTCCCTAAATAAAAATCTGGATTTTCTTCTCTTTTCGAAAATGCCCGGGTAAAGTAGCCTCCAGGGAAATATTAAAATATTTCCACTATGAAGATGCATAATAAAAGTTGTAGTTGTGGAAGGCAACTGCTGTCAAAAGAATAAAAACGTGTCTGGGTTATGGAGAAGGGAAAAAGGGAAGGTTTGGATGTTTACATCAAAACTTCTTCGAATAAATAACTAACAATCAATAGGCAGATGTTGGATGTTGGAATAACATTAATAAATTTTAAAATAAACATCCTTCAGTTGCCAAAATAAAATCTACAAGATGCTGAAGGCCAAATCCTAACCTAACTGTCAACAAGGAGCGTTATATTTTAGCAAAAACCGCTTACCTGTCTGTCGTGTTTAGATTTCCAATGAACCCTGGAACATCTTCTGAACACGCACTGTATTAAGTATTACTTATGTAATTTGGCAGGCAAAAATCCCAAAAATACGGCCATTCGCGCACTACAAAAACAAATAATATACCCGAGTTTCTTCACGTGTAGTAATAAACACGAACAATCGACCTGATAACTTCCGCTAAATTAATTACCACGTTAGAAAAGTGGAAACGCTAGTTACTATTTAAACGTTTTTATTAATTAAATACTTACGAACACCTTATTTACCCTCACAACACACCAACAATGCTTCGATAGTACAACATTTTATATCACCCTTTTGCCAATTTGTATCATAGTTGGCAGCACTAATCAGAAATTTGCATTTTGCGAAAACACCTGTGCTACCTGTCGGCCTTTTATGAACTAACCCGTTAGTAAAGACTCAAACTTTGGCAAAAGGAAACTTAATCTAAAAGCACTCCAACAGTGATGTAGGGAAGACTGTAACGTATAGTATGTTTCAGATCTACTAAAACAAACGACCAGCACGTAGCCAAATGTGTCGGAGTGCGAGGTGCACGGATAGTAAGCAACAGTGTTGCCAACCCTATTACTATAGTAATAGATCTATTACTTTATGACTGCTTCTATTACGCTATTACTCCCGAAGCAAAATCTATTACGTTTCACAATTTTTAATACTTTTCTATTACGTTTCAAAACAATGCTAATTTTTTGTTTTTATCAATTTACGTAGATAAAAATATTTAATTTACCACCGAATACAGAATTAAGTAGTTATTTCAACATCTTCAAGTTTGACAGTTGGCTTTATCCGTGACCGTGAACGGTCAACCTCAAGGTGTCGTATATAAGCTGCATTCGGTAAACGGGTAAACACCGCTAACAGTTTTGCGATTGCGATTATTAGCATCTCACTTCCACCCGCGCCGATGGTTATTATCGATCTCTTTCCGCCAGCAAAAGGTCGAGTTTACTCACCCTACAGCAGAAAGTCCTGTTCTATTGCTTCTCGATGGACACGCTACGCATACCAAAAGCTTGGAGTTAATAAATCTGGCCAGAGAAAATCATGTGGTTATAATATGCTTTCCACCGCATTGTACGCACAGACTACAACCCCTCGACGTATCATTTATGGCCCCCTTAAACACCTATTATGGAGAAGAAGTAAGAAAATGGATCCTGGAAGACGTGTTACAATTTATGAAGTAGGAGAACTCTTTGGAGAGGCTTTTGTTAAATCGGCAATTATGCAGACCGCAATAAGTGGATTCAGAAAGACTGGAATTTATCCGCTGAACCCTGACGTTTTTCCCGAGTGGATGTTTGCTCCCTCAGAAACTACAGAGCGAGAACTAAATAGACAAGAAAATGAATCTATAACAACCAATTTGGACAAGGATTCAGGCGACGAACTTGATAAAAATTCTACTTCATCTACAAAGCAGACCGCTACAAAATTAATAGCCCCGTTAGCTCCACGTGCCAGTTCTCCCCAACCAAGCTGTAGCTCTTTAAACTCCCACACTCCAAATCAGACTACCAAAAAATATATTACTCCATCAACCCCACATGCTACTTCTCCGCAACCAAGTTGTAGCTTTTCAGTTTTAGCCTTTCCATCTCAAGCCACCACTAAATGTGACAGTTCACGAGCAACGTCCCCAAAATCAATCTGTAAGTTCTCAGTGTCTCCAAAAGAGGTTTTTCCAATCCCTAAGGCATCCAGGAAGCTATCCAACGATAACAGGAAAAGAGGAAAGGCTGCTGTAATAACATCATCTCCTTATAAGTCTGAGCTGGAAGAGAATTTTAAAAAATTTCCTGTCGTAAAAAAATTAAAGCTAAATAAAGAGTACAAAAAGAAAAAAAATGTGGTAAAAAAGGCTGCACCGAAAACAAAATTGGTCCCGAAATTACCGATTGCAGATTCTGATAGTTCAGAGGAAGAAGATAATCATGAGGATGTGTGCCTTTATTGCAACGAACTATTTTCAAACTCTAAGTCGAACGAAGGCTGGATAAAATGTGTGTCATGCAACAAATGGGCCCATGAAGCCTGTAATGCCTATGATGACACAGATGAAGTATTTATTTGCGACTTCTGTTCATAACTTTTTGATTTTTTGTGTAGATATTTTCAATAAATAATTTTTTTTTCGTTGTTTGCCTATTTACATAGTATTTAAGTTACTACCTGGTTTTATCATTCCGGTTGGACAAAATCGGGTATTTTGCAATTTTTCAATCAAAATATAAAAAAAATAATTATAGGAATATTAATAAAAATTGACACTGGTAGATCAAACTTAAGTCATTTGGGAATATTTCAACATACAACAAACTTTTGCTACTCTAAAGTGGCACTAAATACAGTCAGTTTTTGGACTGATACTCAGTTTTGTCCAACTCTCCCCTACCGGTGCTGAGCTTCTGGCCCTTAAGAAGTAGCGGAGCTGTGCTCCGGTGATGTGGTGTTGTATAATAAAGGATTAATTGTACAATTTATTGAACTTTGCTTCGCATTTCCCATGTGATTAATTAATTGGACTGATCGTTTGCTTAAGCAGGCGGAAGATCAAAAATCAATTCAAGTCTAACCTAAAAAACTGATGATTTTGACGAATTCGAGCAGTATTTACATTATTAATTATTATTATTAATCTATTACGTAAACTGCCAAATCTATTACTATTTTTTTTACTTTCTATTACTGAAAAATATCTAGAGTTGGCAACACTGGTAAGCAAGTAGTACTATTAATACCACAGCACATATAACCTCATTAATACGTACGCTTTTTATTAATATTACATCCATAGCTACAAAAAATGAAAATGGCTAATAACATTCGTTTACTTTTTGCCCTTGACTACGGAACTTAATAGTATCATTTGCATTCCTAAAATAATAATTAAAGCAACAAGGTACAGATTCCAATAATTTATTTCAACAAGCTGTGAAAACGAACTTTTTAAAATATGACGGAATGTATCGACTATTAACATTATCGGTAGGCCACAAGCCTCGGCTTCGCCTCGGCTCGTATTTACCTACCTCGAATGTTATTACGTTTTTACATTCCTTGTTACTCAAATAACTATTGAGTGATGTAAGGAAGAGTACATCGCTATTATTTGTAAGGTAATGTGGTTGTCGCATATCAGCAGTGTTGCCAGGTCGGCGGGAAAAATTACCGTATTGAAGGGATCAATCTTCCACATTTACAAAAAAATTGCCGTGCTAAATCTTAAAACGTCTTGTTCTTTGCTAGACTAATAAAAATCACGATATTAAAAAGTAAAAACTATGCGGGTAGTTTTTGTGTTGCTCGCCATTCTAATAGGAATTATAGTTGATAGTTTAAGTTTTTTAGGTATGACGCCTATTTCCAATGAAGTGTTTACTGTATTAATTAGTATATTAGCAAATTTAATAAAATTTTCTTTTAGTAAAAGCATATGCATTTTTTCATCAGGGCTGCTTTTATTAGGTAGTCTAAAATTTAGTTTTTGCAGTTCATCAACAGATAATAATTTGAAATTTTCGTATTGCAACATTTAAAAGGAAAAATCCTTTGCACAGGTACAATAGTAGTAGCTATTCTATTTGTATTATTAACATAAAAATCGTTAAATTCTTCTACTATTTCAGTCCCCACATCAATTTTTTCATTCAACGGTGATGGTTAAAAAGATAATAATTATGCCCCTTTCTTGTCCCACTCATTATCGCCTTGTCACACTCATTAGTTGCCTATGTTTTCATTACAGTAAAGTAGTGACAATCTATATTTATTATCAATTATTATTACATAAAAATTTCCTTACGATTTTTTCCACCAAAAACAAGCGGTCATTTTTAGTTTTTGGTTAGAGTAACGGTTTCAGACTAGATCTCTGATTAAAATAAATAAATAATTTATTTAAAAAATAATAGGCCCTATGTAGGTTTGAAAAGGACATTACATATGCATCCTTTTTGAGTTGGTGCTGCTGCTCCACACCGGTACAAAAAGGAAAGGAACTAACTAAAAACAACACTGCTGATGTTAGAATAACAAAAAAATTTACTTAATTTTTTTCAAAAATGGAGAATATCGGCGAAGATGTAAATCAGCTAAACGAAAAACCCAAACCTGTAATTCAAAAAATTAGTGGATCCAGTGATGAAAAAGAAGAAAAAGCACCAGATAGTTCTGACAACAATGGATTGCAAAAAGCCAAAACAGGTAAAGCCAAAAAAAGAAAGAAGCCGAAAGATGTAACTGCTCCTAGACAACCTCTAACTGGTAAATAAAATTTTTACCTTTTACGATTTTATTTAACGATTCATAATTTGTAGGTTATGTGCGATACCTAAATGACCGACGAGAAACCGTTAGGGCAGCCAACCCCAATTTACCATTTGCAGAAATAACTCGAATTCTAGCCAGCGAATGGTCTAACTTACCCGCAGATAAAAAACAGCATTATTTAGATGCTGCCGTACAAGATAAGGAACGTTACACGAAAGAATACAATGCTTATAAACAAACTCAAGCTTATAAAAGTTATGCAAAACAAATGAACGAAAAAAAATTGAAAGAAAATAAGGAAGAAAACAAAGTTAATGTAAGTTCTCTTTCTATTATTAGTTTTTGTCTTGTGTACAAAAATATTTTGTTTAGACGACCACCACAGTACCATCTCAAACAATTGTGGCCCACAACAACGACATGGATTTAGGAAATTTTGACATTCCAATATTTACGGAAGAGTTCCTCGATCATAATAAAACCCGCGATGCTGAACTCCGACAGTTACGAAAATCGAATACGGATTATGAGCAACAAAATGCTATTTTGCAAAAGCACATCGAGAATGTGAAAAGTGCAATCGAAAAACTCGAAACTGAGATTATGCAACAGAGGAAAAATAATAAATCGTTGCAGCAACACTTGGACCATCTACGGACAACTCTTACTAATGGATTTGCCAACGTAAAATTGCCTGGTACGACTAATATTAATAGTGGTAAAATTGTTATTAAAAATGTTTGCTTTATTTCCAGTCACCGAGGAAGTCCCAACTTTACAAACAATAGATACCTATATGACAAACTTGCATTCAATGTTATTGGAAAATAGCAGTCATGATGCAAATCTCTTGCAAACTGTGAAAGATATTGTGGCTCGTTTGGAATTTAATGGATGACAGGAAGAACTTGATATTACTCGCACCATTCCGAACGAAAAAACTGTTGCTCCCAAAAAAATTAAAAGAAAATCGAAAAAAAATAATTAATTTATTTTTCTGTTTAGTTCTGTTATTTCATAAAGTATTATTGAATTTTGTTTTATAGTTGTATTTTTCTTTTTCTTTAGATAGTGAATGTAATGAATACATTTAACTATAAGTAGGATATAATAATAAAATTGTGTGAATTGTATTAATATTTGAATTTCTTTCAAAAGCAGAATGTTCTGAAATTACCTACTGATATTTATAGAAATTCACATGACTTGAATTTGTTAAATAATTGAAAAATTAAGATGATTAGGAACTGTAATATTTAAAACATGAATATTAAGCGCCAAAATAAAAATATATATATCTTAGAAGGGGATTATTTTTGGAAATTTTACTAAAACGAAAAAGTTGGAAAAGTACAGATCAAGCAATAGAAAATATGCTTGCCACAATAATAAATTATAACAAAATAGTTATTTGTATAACAAATTTTTATTTTGTGGCACGAGAGTAAAGAATTGTAAAGCAATTTTTGACATAAGGTATTAGTCGGCAAGACAGCAACAAAAATTGATAGTGATACGCACTACAAAAAGTAGTGTGATGGTAAGTTACTTTTTTGATACTATAACGGATAGTGACGGTCTGCCGATTTCACACTGCTGCGTTTAGTAGCTACTAGTAGAACTACACTTGAAACGCGTTTCTAATAAATTTGTAAAATTTGCTTGTTTAGATCGTATAAAAGCACACTGAAATATCTGCTGTGGGTTCATATTGGACAGACTGTTAATAAGTTATATAGACAATCTGTCCTAGGACTA
Organism: Ctenicera cuprea; assembly: GCA_958336395.1. Taxonomy (NCBI): domain Eukaryota; kingdom Metazoa; phylum Arthropoda; class Insecta; order Coleoptera; family Elateridae; genus Ctenicera; species Ctenicera cuprea. The sequence goes on along the minus strand of OY284486.1, from coordinate 88,646,089 downwards.
GCCGACCATAGGCAGTTAACATGGTGAAACTGAAAGTCTCTTAAAATATCTCCCTGAAAAGCGCATGCCAATTTTAAACTTCATACTGATGAAGAACGGATATTTTTGTGTTATTTGGTAGAAATTTTGGTAAACCGGTTTAATTTCGGCTTTAATTAATTAATTTAAGATTGCAATATACAATATCGTCTTATAACTTCAAAATAACGGTTTCTTGTAGTGTCAGGCAGTGCGCAGCTTTCCATCGGAAACTAATGAAATGGAAAGTTCCTTGGGCAACTGGAAACTTAATATCTTATCGACTATCTACTACAAATGAAACAATTAACGTGTTCCGAGATGCATCAATGCGTTTACTTATGTTTTTATGACATTATTACCTATTTGAGTTTTAAAATTTAGAAGTAAGTTCACTTTTGCATGTTTTATAATGGTATCCTGTCAGTTTTTAAAATATTTTTTTTAATATCTAATAATTTTTTTTGTACAGCTGTTTGTTTAAAAAAATAGTATTTAGCTCATAAAATAAAACTTGTTTTGAAATGAATAAAATGTAATGAAAACAGTTGGCGGTGGGCGGGATTTGAACCGCTGAACTTTTGGTAGCGTTCATAGATAAAAAAATATACATACGTTTAGTAGCATTTTTGAGTTGCGAGCCTGCTACACCTGCTTGTCAACCGGGCTACCAACGTACATATTTGGGGAGAGTATAAGTTATTTCGAAATTGTGTATTGTAATGGTAAATTAATTAATTAAATCTGTAATTAAACCGGAAGTGTATAAAAATTTCTACCGATTAATACAAACGTACTCTCTGTAGCACTAAGATAGAGTACGGGTGACCTACAGTTTAACGTCGAATCCAAACGACTAAATACCAGAGAAGGTTTTAGGCATTAAGACCCCACGGCTCCCTACACCGGATTGGGGAATGTGAGTGGCGGGTTGCGGCATACATTTTTATTGCTGCATGGCTTAGGCGGGGAATCGAACCCAGCAGACCTTTAGCGTTAGAGGCTAAGCGGTCAACCTTTGAGCTACTTATTTCTTTCTTATACTTTTTTATATATTATTTTTCTATTTGCCTGGCTCTTTTATTAACTTTGTATTCTGTTGTGTCCCTGTTTAGTTCTTTTTTTCTGTATTTTCACTATAGTTATCTGAGTTGTTTTTGATAACAATAAAGTTTATTTTTAAAAATCATTAAAGCTCACTTGTCTAATAATCAACGTATAGTACAACATAGTAAAATATTTGCACATTTTATCACTTGACAAGTTCAAGTGCCATAACAAATCATTAAAGCAATGTCGGAAATGAAGTAGGTCTGATTAATCGAATTAATGACAATTCTCGTTACAATACTGACGATATTTGGTGTTACAACTTTTATTATTATGATGCAAGTTAGAGTTAACCAAATCTTAAATTTTGCTACTTGAAAATAAAAAAGTAAATAGTGAAGCAATAATGTTTTTCTATTGAACCGACTTTTTCCCCTGTGTGAAATTAATTTATAGTCCGGATTTCTAGTCTAGTCTTTCGTCAGTATTTAAATTATGAGGCAATCAATTACTAATATTTTCTGCCATAATTTCCTTAAATGTATAGTTGGCATATACCTAAACTTTTAAACGAATTATTATCTGCAAGCTTAGAATGGTAACACTTACATATGTTTGACCTTAATCTACATTGTGCAGGTAGTCATTATTTATTTGGTCAACTGGAATTGAAGCTTATGTAATACTTTAATAAAATAAAACAGGGTTCATAAGCGTAGAATAGGAATGGTTATGAGTTTTAAAAGTACTTCACAAAACAATTTTATAAAACTGCAAAAACGTTTTTAATTGAAATGTAAAATAGGAACCACGAATTGATCAAAATAGACTATGTAACTTCAATAATACAACGAGAAAGTTTCTACGAAAGAAAAGTTGGGACTATTAACATTCACAAAGGACGGAAAACCACCATTGAATAAAAAACTTAAGAATTGCAGTACACAACAACAAAGGTTTCTAAATTCTCATCCGAAAAATTAGCTCTCTTGTCCAATATGTTTCACGTATAACTACTTAATGGAGTTGAGTATGCCGAAATTTTTTGCTCTTTTGTGAGTAAAAGTCCGGTCTTTAGAAATTACTATAATAAATATTAATCAGACAAAAAACATTGCGTAAATATCTTCTTGTGAATGGTAAAATGACCAAGTGCTTCATATTTAGATTTTGAAATTCAAAATATGTACTTCATTCCTCAACCATCCGTAAAAGGAAGTTTTGTCAATATATAAATATGCTGCATCATTGTTATGATGTAATATTTCCTCTACTACCCTAACCCTATTGGAATCTATTCTATCACGAGGATTAGATTAAATTTGCCCATATGGTCTGTAAACTGAGTACAAATAGGTATTATCCCTAGGGTTGTTTTTATTGCCAAAATTGCGTCAGACAATTTGAGCGAGGAACCTGTACGTAATTCAACACCTGTCTTGTAATCTGTCGTGTTGTTAAACTGTAGATTAACTTGTTATTATCACTTACCTATCCAAAACTACGTTAAAATGATATTTAGGCTTTTACAAAAAAAATGTATGTGGTGTGAATGCACTGAAATTGTAATGATATATTTAATTAACTGTAGGAAAATAGAGTTATTAATATTTTTACATCGTTTTGTTTTCATACGTACGTTTTTGTATTAAATATTTTTGTTATTATTTGTTTTTTTCAAAAATTATGAAAAAAAGTTCTAGCAACAACAGTTACTTCTTCTTCTTCTTCTTTTTTTATGCAGGACTTAATGTCCACCTGTTAACATATGATTTCTCCAAATTCTTCCAAATTGCTCTATTTTTAGCTATTTGCATCCAATTCTTTCCCGCTATTTTTCATATATCTTCATATCAGCTTGTTTACAGTTGTTCCAGGGACGGACTTAATCAACTTTTTTGGGGTGAGAGAAGCAATCCTCAATTTGCTAACTGCATTAGTTGAAATTTGCCATTGATTTTTGACACACGAAGCGATATTTTACAGTGATTTTATGTAAATTAAAATTTAAAAAAAAATTGACTTCAAATAGCTATTTATTAACGTGAAATAATCATTTATTGAGGCCGAAAAATGTTGCCTTCTAATGGCGTAGCTGGCGTAGTAGCGAAATCTTAGTCGGTCGGTACGCCAAATAACTAGCCCATATTTGATATCGGTGCTACAAAAGTGTGCTTTATGCTAAGTTTATACGAGCTTTATACCAACTCCAAAGGATTATTTGCTTTCGCGCACAAGCCACATTATTATTACTTATTATTTGGTGTGCTTTTACAAACCGATGCGGATGTACGTGCGCCCTCTTCCCTATCAATCAATATTGCAGTATGGTCCTATTCGACACTACTACCACAGATAAGGTTAACACTAAGGTTAACACTACAGATATACGGTAAATATGTGAGCTATCGGCAGCTTGTTTTATATGATTAATAATCTGCAAAAAGATGGCGCTACAATGACAATTTGTACTCTCACAAACAATTAAGTCACAGATGACTGTAATTAAGCAGATTACTTAGCACATATTCAAACCAAAAGTTAGACAGCCATCTGCCATGTTTAATTGTCAAATCGCAATTTTTCGTAAATAATTAATATTGAAGCCAATTCTACTTAAATTACATTCATGGTGTGACAGATGCACTCAAATCCGCGATAAAACAGTTTCCAACACATTTCAACAGTAATAAACAAATAGCGATAGCAGCGCCCTAAAATTGGTCCGGCGCGTTGTAGCCAAACTAACGCTAATTTCGTCTCCAAATATGGGCGGACATTTTGTATAAAGGGTCGTATATCTGTAGTGTTAACCTTATCTGTGCTACTACCATAAGTATTGCGTTGGGTAACAGCAATTTACGACGTTATAAATTTATGTATTGACTTCAAAAATATCATTTATTGACAACAAAAATTCATTTAATAACGTCAAAAATTAATTATCTGCTTTTGAAACTAATTTATTTGTAGTTTACTAATAGTTTTCTTGTTATTTTATTAATTTATTTTAAATTGCCTGACGGATTTCAGACGTCAGGAAATGGATTTTTGACGTCAGTTAAAGAATTTCTGACTTTAAAAATTTAATTGGAAAATTTAGATATTTTTATCCAAAACTTAGTGCCCTTAGACATCAAAATAGTATATTTTGCAACAAGAGATGAAAATACCGTTTTTTTCTTGAGCGGACAGTTGTTCACGAGCCGCGTTAGCGGCGAGTGGGGCATGTTCGCGAACGAAAAAAACGTGTTTCATCTCGAGCAAGAAATGCTATTTTTTCTACGATACTGCAGTTTCAAGTTCAAAACTATCAAGTTCAATTTAATTCAAAACGAACTGTCACCATGCAGATTACTGAATATACTGTTTGTAAAGTCGTTTGCATAGCAATAAATGCAATGCTTCCAATAATTTGTCATTCTTATTTTCATCTTTAGATGTGAAAATATTTTCATCTCTAGAGTTAAAAAATATCACTTTCATGTAGAGTAAGCCGTGGAAAAATAGCTATTTTTACATAGATGAGTAGAAAAAATTAATTTTTAATAACCAAAAAAAACAATTTTCCACGTCTCAAATTGTGTTTTCGGTGTATAATAAAATTGAATTTTTGTATCAGAAATTATTTAGCGGCTTGTAATGTAATGTAATTTTGTTTTCTGTAAGTGAATAAAAAATAACACGGCGTTCCATAGATACTTATTTGTCGCTTAAGTACTAAAACTTTTGGGACTACTAAAACTGTGTAATCTGAAATGAAACAACTATCAAAATTTTGAGTTTTTCAAAAACATACTACTCAAAAACTGACCAATACAATTTTTTTCTAAATTCTATAAGCTAATAGAGCTAGCGATGAGCTATAATTTAGTTAAGTGATAGTAGAATAAGATTTACAACTTTTTTACAACAATTTAACTTTTAGGTGAAGCAATATTTAGAGAGGTTAAGTTTTCTCTCCCACCAAATTTTTGGTGGACGAATTTGTCCTTCCGGTTTTCTTCTTCTTTCGGTGCCCTCTCTGGATCAGAGGTTGGCGATTACGTTGGCAAACGTTTCTCTATCTTCTGCGGTTCTGAATATTTGTTGCACATTCATTCCTGTCCCATTTCTTACGTATTTTAGCCAGGACGTCTTTCTTCTTCCTCTTCCCCTCCTGCTTTCCGGTTTTGGTTTTCTTTAATCCCCAGTATTTTATCAAAGATTTTTTTTTCTTTTAAAAAGCTTTGATAAATTTGGTTATTCATAATACGTCGTGCAGCTAGCTGACGGTGCCCTTAGCTATGATGTTCATGTGAGATATACGAAAAGGCGGTTTCTATTGTTTGTTGTTTTGTTGTATTTTGAACAAGAGAATTTTTTATTATCTCTCGGAGGGGTTTCTGGTAATCCCCCTGTTAAAGGTTAAAGCCCAGGAAGGTTTTAAACACAGGTAAAATGAAAAACCAAGTTTTGCATATTTTATTTAGAATGGGCATTTTAAATTTTAAATAACTGATAACTCACTCAAGATAACTTTTAAAAGATAAGTTTATGTCTTATCAACAATTTTCATCGAATCTACGTGGATACAGTCCGTACTTTTAAGCCGACTTATGCAGGTTGTAAGAGTATGATCAGCTGTGCCCCTGATAGAGTGGTAGGAGTAGGTGTTCTCGTAGTCATTATTGGCGCGTATTTTTATTTAATATAGCAATAGCAATTTTTAAAGCATAGGAATGTCCAGAGGATAATAAGCCGAAGATTATAAAAAAATTGGTTTAAGTGAGTTCTAAATTGTAAATAATGATTTTTTCGTTCCACCGACATAAGTATTAAGTATTGCTTAGCGTTCTTTGTCATTATTTGAAAAATATGAAAAAAAAGATTAAAAAATAACTGCTATTAAATAAAATTGAATTAGCCATGGAAACCAAAAATAAATTAAATAAAAATCAAGAATTGATTTAAAGTTACCTATGTATTAAGATAGAAGAACTAACAAAGATAGTAATTTTGTAAGTTTGACTTAGTCGTCTGATATTTTACCTACTAAAATTTTTTTCGTGGTAGTAGACGGTATTTTCTGGAAACAACTAACACGAAATTAATTTTGGCTACATTTCTCTATACCAGAAAGCTTCAGTTTGCATTCACATCAACATAACTTATATAACGTAATTATAATTTAATTGACAGAAGGTGGAGAATAGCGATAAGTAAATCCTAAATCACACAAGGGTCCATTTAAAAAAAGTGCGTACTATGTGGCATCTGTGCCTTCTAACTTATCACTTGTAAATAAAATTTAATTAATTTTCCATTAACTTTGGTGCTCACTTTAATACCCTGTAAGTTAGAAATTACGATATATTAATTTACACTTCAAACATTATAATATGTACAAAAGATAAACCACTTTTATTTTTATACATACGTAAAAATATTGCACCAAAAATCATCTTAGTTTAATTTTAAATATGTATATTCTCATTTTTATAGTTGAAGAAAATCAACAAAACGAACAAATCTCTTTTGCGTGGATTTTCTTGAAGCAATATTTATCAAAATTCGGTTGTTTTTTTTCCATAAAAATAACTGATTGATTTATTAGAAAAACTGTATTAATTTAAAAATCCGAGACTTACGGTTTTGTTAGAAAGTTCTGATTTATTTACGTTTCACCCTTCACAATTTTATTTTTCATATTTCATTTGTCTGCTGGCATTAGAATTTGTCATGGATATATATTTAGGTGATAAATGTCTTCATATATTGCAGACTTTCTCTTTTTGTTCATTCAAGTTTGTTAATTCTGTATTCCGAGGAATGAGTACATTTTGTTAACTATCCTTTTTCTCTAATAAATATGTATTACAAACATAATTTAGTTTTCGGCGCATGAAACAAAACTATGAAACAAATTCGGTATCTCCAACAATTTTACTAGTTCGGGAAAACGCTTCTTGTAACAACCATAGCGATTTAAATGGGAGTATTACATAGGGGCGCTGCAATCGATGTTAGGTATTCTATATTGTTACTTCGGTTCGGAAATTTTTTAACTTCTAAATTTAAATTTGATTTTAAAAACATTCAACCTAAAATAGTTTTAAATGGATTTGGGATTCTTCAAAAGAGAGTTAAAAAAATACGGACCTGAAAAATAAGGCGTACAAAAAAGTGTCTGCCATAGACATTGACATGATCCATAAAATTTGCCCTCGACTCACATTATTCCATGTCTAAATAAAAATTAATTACTACAAAAGTGAACGCAAACATGCACGTCTGTCTGCTTTGAACGTCGCTAAGCAACATGCGACTTAGTTTCCTGCTACAGCCGCCACGTCTGATCCCTACAACGCAGACTTCCGCTTTGGAAAATATCACCTAGTCTGCAAACGCTTGTCTTTATTGACATGTAAAACTAAATAATAAGCCGTTTCCTGCAAAACGTCGCCACGTCTGCAAATGTTTGTTTATTTTCCTATGCGACGACAATCAAAAAAGAATTCAAAAGCACTGCATTTTAAACAGAGTGAGTTCGTTTTCAGGATCTAAATAGAGCTAACCCCTAAATACGGCTCAAAAATTAAAAGTAGTAAAACATCTGCTGCTTAATTGAGCTCAAGCTGACGGTCCTACACAGATAGTCTTATTGCACCCAGCTCCTTTCAAATCTGCGTAATAAATAACCCCGCTCCTTCTCCAAACTCTGTAACACCCCTAGCCCCAGCTCTTTCTAGAGCACCGCAACTCTAGATAGAAGCCGCAAGACCTTCCTTCTAACCGACGCCCGCTAAACGTACAATCTAGAAAGCCCCTGAAGCTCAACAAATTACGTAGTCTACGTGCATTGATTCCTTAAGAGAGGTATGTTTCGTTTGCGTGAAGTAATTTTGTGATTAGTCTGTTTAAAAATTATCCACGCAGAATCTTTCGTTCGTTTAATGTACTGCGCTTGTTAATTGCTGATCTACTTGTGCATGTCTTGTTATAAAACCTTGACTGTGAAATAAACATACACGCATTACCGTGAAAGATGCGTGAAAATCTTTTCATAGCAATAGGATGTATCTTTTCTCTGTTGTTTTCTGTAGTTTATTGATGTAATCAAACAGCTCTCTGTCGTCCCCCTTGCAGATACATTTGTTTAACTGACCACTCCGCATCATATGAAATTAATGCGTAAGATGGTTCTGACCGTCAGGACTGACCATCAGACGCATGTGCTATGGTCCTAAAAAAAATTTTAACAGTTAACCTCGATTGCAGAGCCATCTGCCGCCAAACGTAAGCAATAACATAAATTACCTAACATCGATTGCAGCGCCCCCAACATGTTACCCTGTGTGGTAGTTTAAAAATTGTTTTGCGACTGTCATCCTTTTGCAGCCGTTATTGACATTTGTTTAATGACAGAATGGAATTCATCCTGGATGGTTTTGAACCGAGAACAAACATTTGTTTGCGTAATACAACTTTAGGGAAAAATCGATAATTTCGGCAACACTGCTTTTATTTGAAGCTTGGTTACTCTAGGGTAAAATCTGTGTTTGTTATGTTATCCGTGACCTATAATTGGCTTATAGCTGTTGGTTACAGTTTATGAGTTTAAATGTCTTAAATAAGTAAACATTGCCCGATAATTTTATTCTGAGCATTTGGCAACGCAGTGGAAGAATGCATGTTTAAATTTTTGAGGCGTAAGTGGGTAACAGGTTTGATCCGCCGTACGCTAAATTTGTTTAATTCAACTGCTTTTTTTAAAATGATTATGTACATGAGTTATAATTTTTTTTGTAATGTTAACTATTGGTTTATTAATTTCTAATGTTTTTTTTAATGGTGTACATCATTATTTTGTTTACTGTGTACAAGGTAAAATACCACTGCTTGTGCCCTCTGAGATGTTTTTAATGAAATAGCCATATCTAGAACCATATGGGCACGCGGTGTAAACACGAATAATTATGTTATATGAGTATCTGTATATAAAATACTTAATCACTTTAACAATTTCTATTTATTTAAACCTTATACGTATTTCAGCATGTTAACATGCCATTGTCAAAGGTTATATGAAGGTAAACAGTTAGCGTTGTTATAGCAATAGAACTTTTTTACTTATCTTGGTAATCGTCTGCAGATGACTTGATTTCTTATTCCAAAATGTCTAGTAGAGGAGAATTTAACAGATCAATTTGCTCATTCATTAACGGTACAGTTTTTAAATGTTTGTGAATTTCAAAAGCTTCTAGTATATCTAATTTACGTTTATCATCACAAAAGTGTAAACATTTTATGGTGTTATTAGATGTCATTGAATGATTTTGTTCTAGTAAGTGTTTAGCGTAGTTGGATTTATGTGGGTGTTTGTATTTGTAACAACGTACGTGTTCTTTATACCTAATATCAAAATTTCTAATAGTCTGGCCTATATAAACCGAATTACAATGCGAACAATTTAATTTGTAAATGCCTGATTTTAACAAATCGTCTGTTTTTGATTTTGCATTAAACAAAGTATTTAAGATGTTCCTAGTTGTTTTAAAGCTTACTTTATATTTATTTGTTTTGTTTATAATTTTAGCAATTTGTTCTGATTTCTCACCAAAATATGGGATCGAAGCATATTTAATTGTATCGAACGAAGTTAGGATATTCGGATAAATTTTTTGAATGGCTAATTTATAATCTTTTTCTTTAATTAATGTATCAATAAGTTTAGTATTATAACCATTACTGTATGCAATTTGTTTAATAATTGAAAATTGCATACAGTAATGGTTATAATACTAAACTTATTGATACATTAATTAAAGAAAAAGATTATAAATTAGCCATTCAAAAAATTTATCCGAATATCCTAACTTCGTTCGATACAATTAAATATGCTTCGATCCCATATTTTGGTGAGAAATCAGAACAAATTGCTAAAATTATAAACAAAACAAATAAATATAAAGTAAGCTTTAAAACAACTAGGAACATCTTAAATACTTTGTTTAATGCAAAATCAAAAACAGACGATTTGTTAAAATCAGGCATTTACAAATTAAATTGTTCGCATTGTAATTCGGTTTATATAGGCCAGACTATTAGAAATTTTGATATTAGGTATAAAGAACACGTACGTTGTTACAAATACAAACACCCACATAAATCCAACTACGCTAAACACTTACTAGAACAAAATCATTCAATGACATCTAATAACACCATAAAATGTTTACACTTTTGTGATGATAAACGTAAATTAGATATACTAGAAGCTTTTGAAATTCACAAATATTTAAAAACTGTACCGTTAATGAATGAGCAAATTGATCTGTTAAATTCTCCTCTACTAGACATTTTGGAATAAGAAATCAAGTCATCTGCAGACGATTACCAAGATAAGTAAAAAAGTTCTATTGCTATAACAACGCTAACTGTTTACCTTCATATAACCTTTGACAATGGCATGTTAACATGCTGAAATACGTATAAGGTTTAAATAAATAGAAATTGTTAAAGTGATTAAGTATTTTATATACAGATACTCATTAAATATGGACTTTAACGAAGTAAAGCTGGAATTGATAAATAAAATTATGTTATATTACTTTTTTACTTTCCTATACTTTCAGTATAGGGAAGTATTGATTTCATGCAAATTTTCAAAATCGAGATTTTGACGGAAATACATGTTTTGGGCTTCCAGGATCCTAAAAAAGTGGTTTTTAAAAAATGTCTGTCTGTGGGTGTGTCTGTGTGTGGGTGTGTCTGTGTGTGGGTGGGTAACGCTCATATCTCCGGAACGGCTGGACCGATTTCGATGTGCTTTGGAATGAGGAGGTATATCAAAAATTCATCGACAAAATAAGCTTTTAAAAAGAATCCGAAACCGGAAGCGGAAGTTAGACATGTTTTTTTGGTAGCATTTTTTTCATAAACGGAATTTTGAAAATTGGAATAGTGGAAATTATAGAAAACCTTAGAACAAATCAAACGTTTTTTTACCGAACTCTCTAGCTTTAACATGGCGGCCGCTACGAATTTTTGAAAATTTCGACTTTAACGCCCATTTACTCAAAAACCAGTTGTTTGATTGGGATCAACTACAACTTGTTTGGTAGCCCCTTAAGGGTACTATACCATGAAATATCATTAATTTTGAAAATCGAAAAACCATTTCAATGGCACCACTCCAAAATTTTTGAAATTTTCAAAAAAAAAATCTCAAAAACTGCCCACACGTTTTTGTTTAAACTTTTTAAGCTGATAGAGATAGGCATCTGCTACAATTTTGTTTTTTGCTCATTGTTATAATTTCACTGTGACGCCCTCTATGAATTTTTGAAAATTGAAAATTGGTACCCTTTTATTTATTTAACGGGGGACAATAAAATATTTCTGTTAAAGCGAAATAGCTCATCATTAATAGCAAAATCCGAATATCATAATATTTTTTTGATAATTTCATATTTAGGGGGGCTACTGTTACCCCTTCCCCCAAATTTTTTCGATAAAAAATTAAAAATTTGTTTTTTTGTTTTGTTTGCTCTAGGAGAACCTTTTTACAAAAAATCAAAAAATCGAATTTTTTGACCCTTAATAATCTTTTTGTCCTTGGAAGAATTTCACATACTTTCTACAGCAGTTGTATTCTTGTACTAGTCGTTTAATGTTCAGTGTAGGCTAACTGTTTTATTTTAATCGATAGACTCGCAAACCCAAGAGCAAAGTTGTAGGGCAAATTCTTCTCGATTGTATTTAAGAAAAAAAACTTGAGTTTCCAATTTTAATATGGCGGCCACGGTAAAAAAATAACTTTTTTTTAATGGAAACGTGGCATTTTGGCTTTAAAATCAGAAAGGTTTTGAAATTATAAATGCAAATTAATAAGAGTAATTTCTTGCTAAAAATAATACTTCTCGAGTTATTAATATATTTTCAAATATCAATTTCCGCCCTTCTGTTGATTCAGTCCGAATATTTTACCCAACCTTGTGCTTGCAGAGCGCAGCGGTCGGTCTTTCTTCAACCGCTTCAAGATGTTACAACTTATAAGAACTATTTACTTTAACTAGTCGTGTCCTAGACAGGTGCATATCGAAAGTGTTGGAAAATATAAAACAATGTTATTTTATAAGTATAGGAAAGTCCAGGCGAAGTGTTTCGCTCATTTTTATCTTAGTGATGCACGGTCGGGAGTATGACATAATGGTAAATTATTAAAAATTCGCTATGTTCTCAAATTTGAATTTGGCGCCAGAACATAAAATTAATGTTAATGTAAACACAGGAACAAAATATGCCCCACAATTTAAATCGCTATACGTGTTCGTGCGCTTTTTTTTATAACAGTTTTTTCAGAAATATTGAATTTGTTCTACATTTTTGTTCGACGCTGTATGATTTCTTACAAGAATCTTAAAAATTCTAATTAAAAATAATAAACTGAAAGAATATCAAACACATGGAGCAAAGAAATCCATAAACTCGAATTGTAATTTCTTTCGTATCCACTTTTTCCAATTAATAACCAATTACGTAGACAATTCATTTAATTATAATTTATAATAGATGTTCTCTAGTTGAATTTCTTGTCTCCATACATACTTTGATTTCTGCAAATCTCCAGAGACCTAATTAACATTAAAAGCAGCTAGTTCCGCAATTTTGAATATTCTGCACTTAATTTGGCAATAACGCGAGATTATCTTCTTAAATATTACGGCTAAGTTTTACGATAATACCTAGTTAAATAATAGAAGATGCAACTTTTTAGCTTTTAAGGTTTACTTTAGTCATAAACTCATACCTACTGCTTGCTAGAAGTTTTTTAAATTTATCCTTTAATCTTTAAATTGACGAATAGTTACTTTATAAATAAGGTTACAGTAATTTTAACTAATTCAAAAATTAAGCCACATACATCGTGTAAGTTTTCACGTATCGAATAAAGTTTCACTGCAAAATATGACACTGCTGCCACACATAAATTATAACGACAAAATTCAAGGTGCTCCTGAATATCCCTTAAAGACGCAAATTTGAGGCTGAAAATACAAGTTCCTAATTAAGTTCGAAAACCTACCAAAGAAAACTTATTTTGCTCTTAAAATATTGTCGTAAAATCATTCTAAATTCAAAAATAATCTTAAACACTTAACTTTTAAATCTAACTCAGTTTGATTTCTAATTTTGCTAAATAATTCGGCTGGAGACCAAAAGAGGAACCAATTACTTAACCTATGTTAGAACCGCGTCCTTTGGGTGCAGAAAGGACAGTGGGCTTTGACCTATCTACCTACTAGCACATGCTCTCGTAGGTCTTGAATCATTTTAAAGACGGTAGAATAGTAAACCTCAAATTAAAATCGCACCTTTAGTTTGTTAATTCGTAATTATGTTTTTAATATTAATTTTTTTACACCTTTAACCAACAGTGACGGTTTCACGATTTGATAATTGTGGGGGGATGAGGTGACAGTGACAGTAGTCAATTTAAAGATCAAACAAAACACTCAAAGTATCAAACATTATGTTGTGGATGATAAACCACACTGATACGTAAAAACAACTAAAACCCAAGCAGTATCAGCATTTAAAAAAACTGTACAAAAAATTAATAACTACTGCTATCCCTATTCTTATCGGTCTCGGCTGCTGAGCATGACGTACTTGACAAGTGGGATGAAAGACCCGACAATTTTTGACGTTTTCTTTGTTGTTAAAAGCGTTAAAAATGTAACAAAAAAAATTTAAGAAAACTCAAAATCTTCTCTTTTCCTTATTAATTACCAACCACACTTCGAGAACATGGACTATATTTATAATAACAAACAATCTGACTGCGTTTTGAATTCAAGCAAGATTCAAACATGTGTTAGCAGTTAGCTATTTAGGGTAGCCCTTAAATCTAAAGATACGTTTAGAAAGATCGTTTCTAAGAATTTACTTCACAAAACGCATCATATTCTTGCCTTCGTGTCGTTGTATAACCTGGGAATATAGGCCTAGATGCAATCGCAATATATGTTTACTGCGTATTTTCATGAAGGGAACTACAAACCCACGCTTGATAACAAAGAATGATAAGGAGGGAAGCAGAAGAGAGAGGGGAGGAATCACAATTCATAACCAAATAGGTAAAAAACATTTAATAGCTTAGAAATCCCACTCACGAACTTGTGAGTTTTTACGAATTATTGAGTCGCTAAAGTTTCTCAAGCAAATTTGACAAAGTAGTTTTAGCTAATTAAATTGAAAACAAAGAATTAAAAAGTTTTAATAATTAGAAACGTAGCTTAGAATGAAAAAACTATTAATGGCAACTTTAGCGCGAAATATTTATCCAGGAACATTAAATGTTTTGTTTTGCATCGTACAGTTTACAATTTACATTGTTCAAATATTTATAACTTTTTTGTTTACATGCGCAATAATAGGATAATAAGGGATTTCAATCCGCAAATAATAAACACCCAAAATTGTATTTGTTTGTAGATTAAATAATATAATATCTGAAAATTAAAATTTAACAGCGTATCTAAAATAAGTAATAACTGCTCAAATTTTGCACTACTGACTGTGGAGACTAATAGGTAAATTAAATTTTAACCCAGAACGTTTTTCTATTAAACCTTTCATGGCTGAGTAAAATTGTAATAGGATTTTTGTAGCCTTTTAGTGGCTTGTGTGGGAAAATTATAAGCTTGCAGATACCTTGCAGAGGATTCCCCTTTTTACTTTCCTATACTTTCAGTATAGGGAAGTATTGATTTCATGCAAATTTTCAAAATCGAGATTTTGACGGAAATACATGTTTTGGGCTTCCAGGATCCTAAAAAAGTGGTTTTAAAAAAATGTGTGGGTGGGTGGGTGTGTGGGCAACGCTCATATCTCCGGAACGGCTGGACCGATTTCGATGTGCTTTGGAATGAGGAGGTATATCAAAAATTCATCGACAAAATAAGCTTTTAAAAAGAATCCGAAACCGGAAGCGGAAGTTAGACATGTTTTTTTGGTAGCATTTTTTTCAGAAACGGAATTTTGGAAATTTTAATAGTGGAGATTAAAGAAAGCCTTAGGACAAATCAAACGATTTTTTACCGAACTCTCTAGCTTCAACATGGCGGCCGCTACGAATTTTTGAAAATTTCGACTTTAACGCCCATTTACTCAAAAACCAGTTGTTTGATTGGGATCAACTACATCTTGTTTGGTAGCCCCTTAAGGGTACTATACCATGAAATATTATTAATTTTGAAAATCGAAAAACGATCTCAATGGCACCACTCCAAAATTTTTGAAATTTTCAAAAAACAAATCTCAAAAACTGCCCACACGTTTTTGTTTAAACTATTTAAGCTGATAGAGATAGGCATCTGCTACAATTTTGTTTTTTGCTCATTGCTATAATTTCACTGTGACGCCCTCTGTGAATTTTTGAAAATTGAAAATTGGTACCCTTTTATTTATTTAACGGGGCAATAAAATATTTCTGTTAAAGCAATATAGCTCATCATTGATAACAAAATCCGAATATCATAATATTTTTTCGATAATTTCATATTTAGGGGGGCTACTGTTCCCCCTCCCCCCAAATTTTTTCGATAAAAAATTAAAAATTTGGTTTTTTGTTTTGTTTGCTCTAGGAGAATCTTTTTACAAAAAATCAAAAAATCGAATTTTTTGCCCCTTAATAATCTTTTTGTCCTTAGAATGGA
Source organism: Ctenicera cuprea (assembly GCA_958336395.1). Classification (NCBI taxonomy): domain Eukaryota; kingdom Metazoa; phylum Arthropoda; class Insecta; order Coleoptera; family Elateridae; genus Ctenicera; species Ctenicera cuprea. The sequence continues at coordinate 88,630,316 of OY284486.1, read as the reverse complement.
AACGTGGCATTTTGGCTTTAAAATCAGAAAGGTTTTGAAATTCTAAATACAAATTAATAAGAGTAATTTCTTGCTAAAAATGATATTTCTCGAGTTATTAATACATTTTCAAACATCAACACGCTTCCTTACTCCGGTTCATTTCAGTTCGGTTGTTTTACATGTACTCAGTTGCAGGCGGAGCCAGCGTGGTAATGGTACGTTTAAGTTACGCTCTTCACGCTTGAAGTTTTTATAAACGCTGTTTACTTTTACTAGCCGGGTCTAGACAGGTGTACATTAAAAGTGTTGGAAAATATAAAACAATGTTAATTTATAAGTATAGGAAAGTCCAGGCGAAGTGTTTCGCTCATTTTTAATTGAAGAAACAGACTTTCAAATTGTAGTATTTTAGATTTTGTTGCACAGCGGCGTAACGAAGGGGGTAAAATATATCAAAATTATCTGGTAATTGCAAACAATGTTTATCTGCTGAAAACCAAAAATCGATTTTAAACTTTTTATACACCTTTGGCTGATTTTTAAAACTGTTACTTTTTAAGATGAAGGTTTATGGTTTTGAAAGTTCCTATGGATCCAGGCTACATAAAATACAGCAAAGAAAAAGAAGAGCAACCCTTTGCCTAACAATGAACAGTATAAAAGAGCAATTGGTTCATTATTATACTTGTCAGTTAATTCAAGGCCAGATATAGCTGTATCTGTCTCAATACTTGGCAGAAAGGTAAGCTGTCCTAGCCAAAGAGATTGGATCGAAGTTAAAAGAATATTTCGATATCTGAAAAGAACTGAAAACTTGAAACTGCAAATTGGGTGTGAAGTTATAACGAAGAAATCAAGTTAGTTGGTTACGCCGGGCAAACTCCCAAGTAACAACGTCTGTCAACGATATCTGACATTTCATTGATATGATCTTCTATATTGCGATCATTATCTAATTGCAATCTACACAACTTTTTTAACAAAATCACTTTGTTTAGCAAAGTTGATTTTTCGTGATACTTCTTTAATGTCAACCAGTAATCCCTAGCTGTTTGCAGTTTTCTGACATGTGCCAGTTGACTGTCTTCAATTAAAAGACCTATTATTTTTTATTTCAATTATTATCGGCATCCTTCGGTTTGTCATCGTGAACAATATCCCAAAGCTCTTCCTTAATCAACAGCAAATCCAACTTGTCGTTTCTATGATTATTGGGCTTTACAGTTGTAGACTTTGAAATCTTCCGTCATTCTAATTAATAAGTGACTTAATAGTATATTATGCAACGAATCTATAATGATAGCTATTAATACACGAGTGTTGCTTGCACACACTGTATTTTCTACGACTAGCTAATTTAAAAAAATATTCTTTAAACAAATTTATTTGAACATTATACTTAAAAAAAGCTCGAACTGTTTTGCGATGTTAACTGAGAAATGTCAACAACTCATGTAACCATGGTTACCAAAAATAATGCTTTGATGCTATTGGTCAATTTGCGTCATTTCATAATGAAAATCTGTATCGAAATGGGTACCATTATAGTACAGGCAGCGCACACTTAATAAGTAAATTAAAACATGGAAGTAGAAAAAATATTATTGCAAACAGCGTTCTGGGCCCGCTACCTAGCTATTAGCAGAGTAAACCACAAATACTATTCAATAAACTTTAATTAAAAAGTAATTTACAAACTGTCGTCAGTATAAACACATTACACCACTACATTGTTTTTCTCATACACACTATGATTATACCTAGTGTTATTGCTTTACTTCTAAGACTTATGATCATTGAACATGTCCATGCCGATTTATAATTCGCATTGATTAAATTTTTGAAAAAATAAAATATCGTTGGTGGGAGTGACGGGGGAATTGCGGTTGCTCAGATCGGCTATTCGATATGCGTAGAACACAAATCTAAGTTTCTATTTCTGAGCGCGTTTATATTGTAGTAAAACACCCCTCCCTATCCCCAGAGATAAGCAATAACTAGTTATTTTCTAACTAAGCTACTAACTAAGCAGTTGTTTTATATCTACGCCTTTCTGTTCTGCAACTTCTTGGGGGATTGTCTATGTATTCTTTACTAGGTACGCACAAAACACTGTATTGTCTCTGGTGTGCTCTGGCCAATCAAAAAAGCACTGGGAGCGCGCACAAGTGTTTTACCTGATAAGGCAAAAGTACGAATTCACTAACACTAATTTTTATAGTCACTCTAGAAGCAATCGTCACTAAAACTGTCTTTTAAAACGGTGAAAACTCTCCCTTTTTACGTTTTAAGAGCTAAATAGCGTCGCTACACGTGTTCAGCTCACACTGAACTCGCAAAAGAGTTGTTTTAAAATTTTAAAAAGGTTCCAATATTAAATGGGCATGTGTCACAAGCAAGTTTGCACTTGTTGCACTGTAATGGTCACGCATATAAATAATCAATTACAAGCCTGCTGTCTTATAGTCACAAAGGGCTTGTTTTTGTGACAAAAAGGTCAATTGATTACAATATTTATTGTTTTGTGCCTTATACGTATTTCAACGTGTTTACACGTCATTAGCAAAGGCAAAATTAAATGTAAACAGTTGGTGTTGCTATAGGAACAATAGAACTTGGTGACTTAATCTTGGTGGTTTATGTTCGCAGATTACTTGATTTCTTATTCCAAAACTTATAATAATGGCAAATTTAAGATTTCAATTTCAGTATACGCGTCACGGTCTTCATTTAAACAATAGTGGCAAAAACAACCTTGCAAACTTAATTATAAATAGTGTTAAAAATAGTGGTGTTAATAATACGTCAAACCTAATCCGCCTAAGTAATGGATCTCCCCAACACAATAGTGACATCAATCAGTCAGACTTAGTCGACAACTCCAGTGGAAAAAATACATCTACACCAAAGTCAAGCAACAATCAAGTCGATCACAATAAGGTTTCTAATGTAGATTTAAATACCTACCTCCTCAACGATAGCGAAATAAGTGAAATCGGAGATAATACAGTTATTTCAAATTCTTCAGATTCAGATGAAATCCTACATCAAATTTCTTCTTTTTCTTCTTCTTTTTTATAAATAATCCAGCTGTGCTATCGTCAGTTCCAAACAGCAATATTGATTGTACACTAGTTTATAATAATCACAAAATTCATCAAAAAAAGAAACAACTAGAATATTAAATTTTAATGCAGGTAGTTTGAGAAATAAACTTAACGAGATAATTATTCTCTGCAATGAAGTAATGCCAGACATTGTTTGCATTAGTGAGCATCATTTAAACGATTCTGAGGTAAATCATTACACATTGGATAACTATAACTTAGGTAGTTACTTTTGCCGATCAATTTTTAAATGTGGGAGTACAGCTATTTTTATGAATCAGAACTTAATATTCAATAACGTAGAAATCCCCTTAAAATCAATAGAAAAACATTGTAAATTTTCGTGTGTTGAATTTACTTCCAAGAATAAAGTTTTTGTTGTAGTATGCCTGTATAAGTCGCCCTCTGGGAACTTTGACATTTTTCCTAGATTGCTTAAACAACTTACTTGATTGTGTATTTAACACTAGAAAAGAAATTGTAGTATGTGGAGACTTTAATGTTGACTTCGCGGTTTCTGATAATCAGAGTAATGCAGTCTTACAACTCTTCTCTTCTTACAATTTACAACCTCACGTTACCGAAATGACTGGTGTAACTGCCACTTCTAGTAGTCGAATTGATAACATTTTTTCTAGTGTCAACGAGGAAAATATTGAATGTAAGGTAATAAAATTGAAACTGTCAGATTACTTTCCACAATTATTAGTAATCAAATCTAAAGCGGACGAAGCTGCTCAAACCATTTCCTATAAACGTTTTTTTCACAGTGACAATCTTAGAAACTTTAAAACCCACTTGTCACAAGAACTCTGGCTAGACGTATATAATGCTTTAAGATCGAATGAAAAATATGAGATTTTTTCAAAATTTTTTATTACTACTTTGACATCAAGTTTCCGCTCAGTAAATGCAAAACTAAAAAATCGTTTTCACAAAGCGGTTGGATCAGCAATGAGATTAAAGCTTGGTCACACAGCATCAGAGACTTGTACTTGCTATACAAAAGCACAAAAAATGCCGATATCTTATTAAAATTCAAAGATGAGCGAAAAAAGTTTCGCCTTTATATTAGAGATTATAGGAAAAGTATAAATGATAACATTGTAAGTAACTCATCAAATAAGTCAAAAACTGTTTGGAATATTTTTAATAACACCCTTAACAGAAAAAAGTGTAACTCAACGCTGCAATTATCGCAAGGTAAGCGACCCTCAGGAGTTGGTCGATTTATTTAAGTCGCATTTCGACTTGAATAACATACATTGTAATAAGGCCTCTGTAAATAATAAACTCAACATCCCGCCTACAGATTTAAATTTGTTTATTTTTCCAACCGATCCGTTTGAAGTCAAACAAATAATATCAAATTTGCCCCGGAAATACTCAACTGGTATTGATTGTATTCCAACTGTTGTAGTTAAAGAAGTTGCAGATATAATTTCACTACCACTAACTGATGTAATTAACGAAACCTTAAACTCCGGAGTCTTTCAACTTAAACAAGCCAAAGTTATTCCAGTTCAAAAGAAAATAAAAAGTGATAAACTAGAAAATTTTCGGCCTATTTCGGTATTATCCGTCTTTCAAAAATTCTTGAAAAGGTGATTTACAAAAGACTAATTGCGTTTTTTGTTAAGTATAATTTATTTGTAACAAATCAACACGGTTTCTTACCAAACAAATCAACCGCTTCTGCCATCTGTATTCCCTCAACTATATAATAGAGCAATTGGACAGCAGCAAACTGATATCGGGAATTTACTTTGACTTATCAAAGGCTTTCCATCTGATTGACCATGATCTTCTTTTACGTAAACTAGAATGTTATGGAGTACACGGAAGAAGCCTTCAATTAATTAGTTCATATTTAACAGACAGATCGCAAAAAGTTTGCATCAAATCAGTGGTAAACAATAAGAATATAGAAACTTTCTCAGATTCAACTCAAATTACCCAAGGTGTCCCACAGGGGTCCATATTGGGACCTTTTTTGTTTCTGGTATTTGTAAATGATTTAAATTACACGATACAGTTAAACTCCCTCTACCAATTTGCAGATGATACATCCTGCATTATTTCACAAACCTCTGTGCGTCTGCTGTCTTCTGAAACATCAAATATAGCGGAAAAATGGAAAGTTGGTGTAAAAATAATAATCTCCTACTTAATACCAATAAAACCGCCTTAATTGGTTTCAAAAAATTTACTGATAAATCTCTGTATGTAAATCTTAGTGGGAAATCAGTTCCACAAGTAGATATAATAAAGTTTTTAGGCGTTTTCATTGACCAAAATCTCAGTTGGTCAAATCAAATTAATTCTATACTCTCCAGAATGAATTCTGCATGCTGTTTGATAAGATATTTAAAAGATAACATTAGTACCGACTCTGTTAAAATGTTCTACTTTGCAACAATACAGAGTATCACTCAGTACAGTATACTTTACTGGTTCATGTCCAGTAACTCTAGTAAGATCTTTATAGCTCAAAAAAAAATGATTAGGACTTTGTTACAACTTCCTACGCGCACTTCATATAGACCTCTTTTTAAGCAATGGGGTATAATGACTATTCCATCATTGTATATATTGCAATGATATGCGTGGTCTCGTGTTACAAGAAAACAATTCCCTAAATGCCTGCAATTCACGCAATTCCAAATTATATTTTCTATGAGACTCTTTATTAACTTTCTCAGGGTCGTTATTAAGCTTGGAAGTACATTTACTACTGAATATGAATCAAAAAGAAAAATACACAAAATAATATCAACGTTACAAAAGGTTTTATTCAATAAATCAATTTTTTGATCAAATTTTCGAAAAAATCAAACAATTTCTGCTAAATACTATTGTTCTTAAAACCGAACACTTATCTTTGTGTCTCCTTATTGAGATATCCTTCACTCGACAAACGATGAATGTCCAATTCCCTCTTCTCTAGTTTGCAGGTTCCTCAAATAACCACAACACTCGCCTTTAGTTTGAATCCTCCTCTGGACTGCTTTTATGTTAATTTATACTTGGCTTTTCTATTATCATAACTGGAAACTCGTTCTGGATCGCCTTGTATTTATTTATTCTTTTGGATTTTCCACAATTCGTTGACTTGTATCCGTTTTATAATAGGTTCTTTTAAATTCAAAACCACTTTTATATTACTTTAAACTCGTTTTTCTTCTTTATTCATTCAGAGAATCTAAAATCCTCTGTCTTTTTTTACAAAGACGAGTCGTACTAATTAAACAAATTTTCCATTCTTTTGTCTTCTCTCTTGATTACCATTTTTTGAAAAAACAAATAAATCTCATGACAATGAGTACTCTTTCATACATTTGTCAAATTGACATTCAAATCAATAACCCCCACAAATGACATTTCACAATGCACAAACAAGTAAGTCTAAAAACTTCTTACAAATTAAACCTTTTAAACAATTCTGAACTAAATTATAATTAAAATTAACATAAACAATAATCGTATCAATTTGATTGTGTTCTTCTTTCTTTCAGAGTAAACAAAACTTCACAAATATGAAATATAAACGATACAAGACAACCACATTATTTGAATTTTAAAACAAGAAATTACAGCAATAATAAGCAACCCTGAGTTTAAAAGTTTGAATACCAAAATCTTACAGTCTTCACAAACCTCCAATTAAAAATTATTTGTTTTATATAAATAGAATTACAGTGAGGGCATATTAATTTGTAAATGTCTGATTTTAGTATTTTGAATTCGTCATTATTAGAAGTCTTGGAATAGAAATCAAGTCCAAATCAAAATCAAGTCATCAAGTTCTATTGTTCCTACAGCAACACCATTGCTTTTGATCTTGGCCTTTGATAATGTCGTACAAACACGTTGAAATACATATATGTTTGTTAAAGTTATCAATTATTATTTTTTTATATATTTATATGAACTTCGGCGTAGTAAAGCTAGAACGTACCTATATTTTGATGTTTTTCTACAGTCTCGGGAAAAATTAAAAACTTGAATAAGATTTAAATGTTTTGTTTACCCTACAACTTTCAGACTGTTTTCTTAAATCGCTGCATTCTGATGGTTTTAAATAATCAAATTTGTAGAAAAAATATTTAATTATTTTCTCAATTGTTACTCCACCCCTCTGTGAATTGTTACATACCTTAAAGATAATTTGTGAGATCTTTAATAGAATTTAAATTCAGACAATTGCCTTTGAATTTTCAAATATTTATTATTACATTTTTTTTGAAGTCTGGTATTGCTTTGCATATCTTATTTTCCAAGTCCTCTTTCTAAAATATTCATAAATTTTCGAAATACAGAATTTAAGCTTGTTATTCTGTTGTTTTCAGTAGCCGATTTTTTAATTTAATTTTAAATTCTGACGAGGTTCTTTTAGTAACCTTAGGGGGTTTCCCTTTTTATCGAAACAATAACACAGCTTCTAATACAAAATTAAAGATTCTAATTTTTGCGGTTCATTTGACAATTTTCTTAAAAACGTTGGCAATACTTTCTTAAATTTCATGAGTTCTCCTCCTTCATTTTAAATTATTAGTAACATTAGTTAATTATTAGAATATATTATATATATATATATATTAAAATAGAACAGTTTGAACGGAATACTCAGCTAACTTAACTAAAAATTTATTATTTTCCTGATTAGATTACTTGCACCGTTTTTACAAGTTTGGATATTTTGGGTTTTAGTCAAATATTTATCAATTAATTTCCGGCAATTACTGCAATTGCATGTAATAAACCATAAACACTTTATCCGTGATAGATGTCGCAATTAGGACATGCCAAAAATTACCTTAACAACTAACACTATCAGCAGCGTTATTATCTCGAGGGGGTGTGAAACTTGCAATCAAAGGTGCGTGGGCCTCGGACGCAAAATCGGGAGTGCATCCTACTCGCGGTTTCCCGTTATAAACAGAGCAAGCGCCAATTTCAAACACTTCCATCGTACCTGTTGAGCAGCTAACAATTTGGGGGTATAACGACTGTTCGTACCGTTTCAAAAGTTAAATTTTTTACAAGTTCATAGTTCCATTATTTATTTTTGTGAAAGATTTTTTTGTGAGATTTAGTTGGCACTTCAAGAACTTTCTTAAAAAAGGTAAGTGCAAATATTTTTTATTGGTATATTAGTTTATTTTTGTTGGAAAATTAAAAAAGTAATATTAAGGAAAATATCGGTAATGTTTTTGTAGAAAGTAAAGAAAAATTAAAAACATTTTTTTTGTAGAAAATAATAATTATTCGTAATGAATTTGAAATAAAATATTTGTTTTTAATAATCCAGACCCCTTGAAACCACAATTTATTAAAAGCTCAGCACTAAAGCAGTAAATTAGTTCTGCTGAATTTATCACCTATGAATTTTCTAAATCTCAAAAATAATTAATTTTTGTTGCAATTTTTATGATAAAGAAAAAAATAAAGTTTCTGAACCTACTTTTAAATAATTTGAATTATTTCAAAAATACACAACACATTTTTTTTAAATAAATATTGTGGAATTAATTTTCGTGGAATATCCACCTCAAAAAAATTATAATACTAGTGCAAAAATGTGTAAATTATAATACTGTGAGTAATTTTGTTCTTCGGCATTTTTTGAATACGCCGCTGTTTAAATTTTTTAATAAAAAATGCGGCGTGAATTTTTCATTATCCAAAATTATATTGCTTGGGTTAAAAATTATTAGCGTCCATGAATTAATTATTTAAGCTGTGGGAGAGTCATGTTACGTTTGTATTCTCAAACACAAAACTTCCAGCTTCAACTTCATCATATCTCAGGTAACTTAAATATTTGTTCTCATAGCTGTCATACTTGCATTTTGTATTTTGATTCTTTAAAATTTTTGGAAAACCTATAAAGCGATTATGTGGGAGAAAACGGGGAGTAATGTAGATTCCGATTTTACTACAAATCTGTGTTTTAATATCATTAATTTTTAAAAGTAGTAGCTTGAGCTTCAGTCGTCCCCTTCTGGTTGGCGGACCAATCTCATTCTCTTGCGATTTCATGCGAGTGCTATTACCAATTTTTAAACCTAGTTTGTTTTTTGCTATTCCGTCGTCTAGTCTATAAAGTGTGAACCCACACACATACCATGGTCGGAAACTAATTTATTCGTCAAAATCGATGGTTTTTAAGAATACAATACCTCCCGCTTTAGGATTACTGCGTACAATGACCATGAAGGTAAAAAAATTGATAATAATTTATTTTAATTTTTACCAAAACTTGGCAGTTATTTTGTTACTAGAACAAAAAAAATAATAATTTTAGTAAAGCAAACTAAGTTTAAATTAATCAGAACCGGCGCTTTCTCCCAATTACACACAATTTCCGTTGACTGCGGAGAAATATTATTGCATCCCTTTAGGCTCTTCTTATTTTATTAAATTTGGACTTATTAAGCAACAGGGTTCAGAGTCCTGAAACCTATAACAAACTAGTGCAAACTTTTAAGTGCTTCGGCTTTCTAATGGCACTTATAAAGGAAGACATGGCGATTGTGAAGATATGTTATATGAAAATCAAATTTCCGCTTATGATTATCGTTATTGCCATCTATTTTAATCAGGTCATAATATTTTCATATTTTTAACGAATTAGTAACATTATTATTTTTTTTAAGTTCTAAGAAATATAAGTTTTTTGTAAGAGCAGATTCAAACAAATAAAATTCGAAGAGTGTAAACAAAAGAAAATCGCAGTATGTTTATGGCGTGTTTTTTTTTATTTTTTCCAACCCTTAACAATTTTTTAAGCAATGGTAACCATGGCTCTTATGTCCTACTTAAATTAAATTTTTGAACACTTTTTTTCAATTTTACACAGCATATAACACTTTCGTATAATTTTTCTTTGGTAATTTTAGTAAACTATAATTTTTCTATATCAAAAAAATCAGCCGAATGAAAATTATCAAATAGCAAAAACATAAAATGAATTCTATAAATTTATGTAAACTATCAAGATCTAATCTGTATGAAATTTTAACTTTTAACTTGATTTACATAATAATAACAGGAAAATACAATTATATCGCTATTCTAGAGTAAAATCAAGTGTAGGTGTTACTGTTAACATTGCATTTTGTTATATAGAGTGTCTAAAAATTGACGCGATTTTATTAAAGAAAATATGTATAAAAATTCTAGAATTCGGCAGATAATAATAAAGTTAAAAAAAAGAAAAGAATTAGGGGTCCCGATACAAACAAGTAATGCCCACATAAAATCTTATATCTCTTTCTGTATCTACCCCTCTTTTTCTTATGTATTCTGTAAATTTAACAAGAACAAATCCTGAAAATTTATTTCAAATTAAAAAAATTCGGAAGTACGAGTATTAATTTTATTGCCAGTTTGTGCATTTTTACTAACCAATACTTCCACTATAAAAAAGTGCTTATTAAGTTACATTCTAATTCCGAGATGATAAAGAAAACGCACGTTTTTGGGGCTTATAAAAACAACAAAGGAAGTAAAGCAGTAATAATACAATTAAAAACGGAAGTAATTAAGGGGAATTTCCTAAATAACGCCATTTAAAAATGCCTATATAAGGCAGGTATCTCTTTCTGTACCTATCGCTCTGGTTTTTTTTTGTTGAATTGTTTATGCATTCTCCAAATTTACAAAAAACAATTAAATAAAAGTTATTTCAAATTTTAAAACTTTCTGATTCATTTATTTCATTGTAAATTTTTCACTTTTACTGTCCAATACGTTCGGTATAGAAATGTTAACGGAAAAAGATGTCTTTAGGGCTCAAGGATACAAGGAAAAACGTTCAGAGTTTTTTCTCGTATATCCCCTGATTTTGCTAAACTTTGAAATATGAAGATTTAACGGGAAAATAACGTTAAAGTTCGAACAGATAGTCACATTTTGGTATAATTGTAGCAAAATGTGACTATTTTGGTATAATTTTATCAAATTTGTAATTTAGTAAATGTGAAAACAGGATCTTCCATTTTCCTTCAAAACGGTTGTCGCTGCAACTTTTTGAAATTTTTAACATTAAAATCATAATAAGAGATGGCAGGTAAAATGTTATAATAAAAAAGTATTTGCAAACCTAAAAAGATAGTGTTTTGTAAAAATTTGCTGTACCATTTTCTTTAATTTTTTTAAAGATGCTAAAAGTAACTACTATTTAGTTTTTTCCCAATTTCTCTGTGACGTTATTTCTAAATTTCCTAAATGTGAAAATTAATGTCTTTTTATACAATAAGCAGGTGTTAATTTCCTAATTTTAGAAATTTACCAAATTGCTCACCAGTGACCGTAGAATACGATTCCACGTTTTGGCTGACGGATTTGAACGTAAAACGTAAAACATCAACAAAATCCAAAAATTCATTTTTTACTTTATGAAAGAGACTTTTGCGGATTCCCCTCACACGTGTATTCTTATAGAAATTTCGAGTTTAGAACAAGTTGTTCTACTTAACGCGGCTTAGGTCTCAATAATTTAGCTAGAACTTTAGTTTCAGTTTTCTTTAAAATAATTCTAAAATGAACGAAATTATGTAATTTTCTTTGTGTTCGTACAAAATAACTCCTTTATATGAATGCTTTATGTCCAAATTAAAGAGAGTTTCACATGGTTTGCTTACAGTTTGCAAAACCCATTAGACCTCGCCCAAATTTCTCCAACAGTTCTCATTAAAACGGAAGTTACAATATTATACAATAACTTATTCGATTTTAGACTTTAGTCCCCTTGTTTGCCGAACTCTATTTTTGGGCCCATATGTAATTTGCGTCTATAGATTCTAGTTCTAATTAAATAACTTTGTACAAGATGCATTACTAATATTGCAGTGTTGTATAATGCAGAATCTATAATATACAGTTCACTGCTCGCAGCAATTACGTTACTCGATTGAGAGTTTTCATATTAAAACTATATTTAATACTTAATGAGACATTTTAGCTGATCTCTGATTTAAAAGTAGTAAGATAATGTGTAAGTTTCATTTTTTATTGAGTTTATTTAACATTGCCATAATATTTAGATTAAATTTATATTTAATTAGAAAACAATTCCCAATACAAACAGTATGCGTTTTTTAAATTTTGCCTTTAACTAAAATGCATATATGAAATTTAAATTTAGTATTAAGAAATTAATTTTTAGAAGCCAAAACTCGGGTTATTGTTTGTCCTACACATATACCTCCTTATAACAACCAATTCTGTAAATTTCCAAAAGGAATTAACCTCCTGAATAATTTATATAATTTTATAAATTTAACAAGCTCTTAAAATAAGTTTAATTAAGATAGGATTTTTGGTATTATAATATTACAAGTTTTTAAATCAATATTAATTTTGTACAAATATCGTTGTCATATTCCTATTAAAACTTTAAGTATTTCGACATTTGTTGCAAATGGAAGAAGGTGTTAATTTAAATTTAAAACTTTTATACTGATGTATGAACTACTTTTATACAGCTGTCTAACTTAGGTGTTATAAATTCATCTACTGCATGCAAAATATTCATCTTGACTACTTTAATACTTTGAGAATATATAACGAGATCTAAATTTCAAGGAAGTTTAGAGTGTAGTTAAAAAGAGTTAGTTTACTAAGAAAAATTTTGTCATATGTGAGCTATAATTTTACTTTTAATTCAGTTACTTTGGGCTGTGTTGTAATTACAAGAAATACAAATTTTAAAGAAAAATTGGCAATTATATAATTTTTGTTGCATATTTTATCACACAAACCTCCTCAAGGACCGACAATGTTTCTTTAACCTACTTCACATCACCTTCCTATCCTCTGCTCTCTTTACCGCACCGCTTTATTTTTTTATTTCTGAATTTTGTAAGAAGCAACCACATTTCTCCAGTAATTTTCTGATTTTTCTCTGACAGTGCATTACATTCCAATATTAATTTATATATTAAAGCGTGATCCCTTCCACTCGTCTCAAATTTGAGTAGCGAGAAGCCCCCGCTATCTGAACTTACATATTTACGCCTGCGTTGTATAAGGCGCATATTCTTTTGTACAGCAGACCGCTACAGTTTTCAAATCAGAAATGCCAATGTAGGTGTATGCACATAAACTTTATTATAAAACATATAATACTGTATTATACAATATTTCGCAAAACCGAAGAACGCTATATCGGTCATATACCGAATATCGAAGGTCCCTGGCTCTCGCAGCGGAAAAGGGTAACAAAACATTACCTGCTGTTAAACTGATAACATGCGATCAAAACAATAAAATCAAATGAGCTTCGAATGCCATTGATTTGCAAAAACGCAATTTTTTTGAATGCATGTTAGAAAGTTTACAAATTTTATTGCAGCTGAACATTGCAACTGAAATAACAACAAAGCGATTATCTGAAAATTTTGTTTTATTACTTACAATTATTTTATCACCCTCACGTACACGTTACCATTTACAATTTAAAAAAACACAATTTCAAATAAGACTAACCTAACTTAACCTATCAAACGCAATTACCATTAATAGGGATCAAGGACCAAGTAGAAGTGGGCATTCTGAATGGATGCTCAAGCCCGGGCTGGCCTAATTTGCAAAATTATTTATTATTGAGCCAGGTTTAATTAAAGAACTAACCAGGCCTAGCAAAGCCTGTGGTTGGCCAGCTGTGGCTAACAAAGCCTCCCCGCAGCAAAGCCTAACAGGGCCTCGCCGGGCCAGCTGAGCCTAATCGGACAAAAAGGACAAAAACAGATCACTCACTGAATACTTACGCCACAGGCAGCGAGAGCGAGGGTCGAGGCATTCGAAATCTAAGCGACGTTCAAAATTTTCAGGAACAATTTATATAATCATAGAACGGGCGGGTCCAGTCTTTTTTTTAAATTTATCGGGCCGGGTCAGGCCAGCTCTTCTGAGTTTGTAGGGCCGGGCTTGCAAATTTCTTCATTTTCACATCTTTAGGACAGGCATTTAATAAACTAGTAATTTATTCACCAGAGTTAAAAGAGTTTTAAATTTGAACATTTAAGTTAGAAACACTAATGAACGGGGCCAATTTAGAAAAAAATGGTACATAAAGTTAACAAAAAACGCGGTTCCGCTACTATAAATATTAAATTCCGATTCTTTTCACCTTTTTCAACTTTTAGTGACAACAGGTTCCCGCTACTAGAAACAAGATTCATTATATAAAGCGCATATTTCTATGCACTGGTGTGTATCGAGCCAGTACAGTTTTAAATGCACATAAAAAAATTACGTTTATACTTGTAACCGGACTTTTCGGTTTGCCTTTTATATTGAGCAATGAAATTCGAACCTACCTCGGTCTAGCTCAATCCAGCACTTAACCAGACCCCTTTCCCTGGATGATTCAGGTTACTAAAAAGTTCCACAAGATGCCAATCTGGTTACAAACTTACATACTCTCAAATACGGGAATACTTAAATTTTGAAAGACAATACTTTCAATAAAAAAAAGTCGGGTTATTACAACATTTATAATTAAAACAGACCAAATACAAAAAAATAAGCACAATATGATAGCAAGCCTAGGTTCCTGAATAGCTAAATAAAATGGAACAAAATCATACACAATACAGATTAATATATAAACACAGTACTGCTGTAATCAATCGATTCTTTACTTCCAAAACAATACTGGGTGCATCTCTAAACGCTGCACTTCAGCAAAAACTTTTTACATTTGAATCAAAGACCCTTGTTCATGGTCCTTGTTAACACACTTCCACCTCCTTGAACACTTTTTTGCAGACCTTTTGCACAGGCGTTCCCGAATGTTAATTACGCGTGAGCCAAACATGGGCGAACACACTCAAAGTTAATGCTAAGAATGAGTCAATGTAAGCCAACTTAAGCATATAATAAAAGAAATTAAATATAAATCTTGCTGGCAATCGAAAACGCCCCATTACATACTGCACGGTTAGGTGATTGTAACGCTATACGTTGACAGGCTTCGTTAGCAAGTCGATTTTCGCGGCGGACGCATATTAAGCCGGTCAGCGAAATTTGATAACTCAAGATTCGAGAACAAGCGTGCTTGCAATACGCACCTTCTAAAATGTGCCACAAAATGTCATAAAATATTACTGAAGAGAGATTTCTTAATATACGTAGAAGTTAACGCATTAATTGGACAAATAGATATCATTGAACAATTAAATTACAAACTCAAGCGTGGCGGTGTAACCCACGTGTTCCGCTAATTTCTATAAATTTTTTAAACTTAAAGATAATTTTCTTTTTAAAAAAGTGATACTATAAATAGAAAATGGTTCTGTATATAAGCTTTCAGATTTAACTTTAAATTTTCATTATAGAACAATAAAGTAATTGCACACATAGACTCTTAAATCGTTTTCTTTTCACCGATAGCTCAAGAAAAGCACCAACTTGTTAGCCTTTATAAATTACTGTAATTTAAACCTAACAAGAAACCTGAAATTGAAAACTTTAAGACGCATTTCGGTATTCGTTCCTGTACAACGATGGTATTAAGGATAATCGCCTTCTCAATGAATACACCAACTTTACTCAACGATAATTAAAAACTGGTTGCGAATGACGACAGTAAAATCATAATTAGGGTTATTGCTGCATCTGTGGTCATTTTGTCCTAGATGAAAGCTAAAGTTTATTAACGTACAGTACACGGTTGATGTACTCAGATACCTTTCAGGATCTTAAGGGGGAAATATAATCCGGCAATGTGGTGCTAACTTCTTGGTTATAAAAGCTCCAACTTTTATTAAACTAAAAAAAATAAAAAAACGGTTTAAGCTACTTAATTTTGACTAAGGAAAAAACTAGAAATTAATAACAAAATTAAAGTTTTACTCTTTGTTTTTGGTTAATGTCTAACAGGGATTTTTGCATAATTAAATTAAAATGCTGTCAGAAAAGAATTAAGGAAGTCTTAACAAGATTGAGGTTTAATAAATTAGATAATGGAATCTGAAAGCCTCTACGTGCGGATTATACCGAAATCTTGGCTAAATTCATTACTATATTGAAATATTTTTGAAACTGTATCACACCAAGAGCGTAAATGTGGAACTAAATGGTCCCTGGGGCATTAGGTTTCGACATACTCATATCGAGTTCTCTGTTAAGTATTTTGTAACATAATAAGAATAGGCAGATTCACTTATGTTAATAGCGCAGTTATGTCAGCGCTAAAAGCATTAACATAAGCTTAAGCTTGGAATAGATTCCCTTAAGCCTTAAGCTGCGACTTCTATGAGGTTGGAGATGTAGCAGAAACACTGTCCAATTTTAGGAATGAAAGCTTGAGAAGTTTTCTATAAGATAGGAAGTAGAAATTATTTTTCGTTTAGTGGTTTCGGTGTAAATTTGCACTAATTTTATGCCTAAATTCGTATAAAATCCTGTCAAATTGATTTTAATTTTAACAAAATGTTTAAATTCACACAACGTTTCAGTGAAAGTAATAATCAGAATAATTTATTGTAAGTCAAGCAGACATTAAATAAAAATAAACCATTAGGAACATCGCCCCCTTCTTTTAGAGAAATATTTTCATTTTGTTCAATTTCTGTTTTATTACCTTTATTATGCGATTTGAGATTTTGGTGGAAATACATGTTGTGTACCTTCAGGAACCCCAAAAATGGTTTTTAAACAATGTCTGTCTGTGGGTGGGTAAATGGGAGGGTGGATGTGTGCGCCCCATATCTCCCAAACCGATGGTCCGCTTTTTATGACCTTTGGAATGTGATCAAAAATTCATCGAGAAAAAAAATTCGAAACCGGAAGCGGATGTTAGACATGTTTATTGGTAGATTTTTCAAAAAACAACTTCTATTAATTTGAAAACGGAATCCGATAGAAGATTTTGGGGCAAATTTAACGTATTTCTCCAAAATTTCTATCTTTAAAATAGCAGCCGCTACGATTTTTTGAAAATTTTGATTTTAGCGCTTATTAATCAAAAACAGGTTGACTAATATTTTATTGTAACAGTCCCATAAAGACAGTGTAACTGTGCAAAATTCTTTCGAAAAGTTACAAACTATAAAGTGAAAATAGTTTCTAAAATTTAGGAAAATAAAAAAAAATATTACTTAAAAACTGGCTTCACGGTTTTTTTAAATTTTGTAATTTACGAGTCAAAGATGAGCTACAATTTGGTTTGTGTCTCAGCTCACAAAATTTCTCTGACGCCTTTTATAAATTTTTGAAAATTTGAGTTTTAACATCTATTTACTCAAAAACGATTTATCAGATCGGGTTGAAATTTGATATGAGATATGCCCTAAAAGTACACATTGCTTTATAATGTCGAAGGTACGTGTTGTGCTAAACTGCTAAACAGTGAATTACAAAAATTAGTAAAAGAAATTGGCAGCGATATTTTTTAATGTAATGGAGGGTCACTGTTATGTAATGTGTGACACAACTGTAATTTCCGTATTTGGTGACACAGTACGTATAAGGGTTGCATCATAAAAAAGCAGTAAAATCAAAAAGTGGAGCACCTAAAACTAGTAAGTTTAGGAAGGGTATATGTATATGTCAATTTTTAATTCTTGTTTTATTAACCGACTTCAAAAAAAGGAGGAGGTTCTCAATTCGTCTGTATATATTTTTTTTTAATATTTTTTTTATGTATGTTCGGGCATAACATTTTTGTTTATGAACCGATTTTAATGATTTTTTTGTGTTGAGTTCAGTATAGTTCCAAGGTGGTCCCATTATAATTGCATTGGTATTGGAGCTTGAACTTCGAAGATACTCCCCAAAATCTATTTTTTAACCGACTTTTTAGTGTTTCCGTATTTCATCTTCCGTTTCAACTAGCCGGCATTTCCTCATTCAAGAAGCATCCTTACTAGGTCTACCCATCACTTAAAATTGTAAAATAATTAACTTTAAAAAAAAAGGGGGAACCGACTTCAAATAAAAACACAAAAGTGACATAAGTTAACTAAAAAGCAATAAATAAATGATTTTTATACAACAATTTAATATTCATTTGTTGTTCCGTTTAATGTAATTAAGAAATTGTTGTTTATTATATAATTATTAATTGTTTTATAATTTCTAAGTCGGTGCCAAGTAAAACATAAAAATTCGAATCTAATTTGTTATTGTAGCAAGGTACATAATTTTTATGTTTTACTTGGCACCGACTTAAAAATTATAAAACAATTAATAATTATATAATAAACAACAATTTCTTAATTACATTAAACGGAACAACAAATAAGTAGTAAACTGTTGTATAAAAAACATTTATTTTTTGCTTTTTAGTTAACTTATGTCACTTTTGTGTTTTTATTTGAAGTCGGTTCCCTTTTTTTTAAAAGTTAATTATTTTCATGTTCAGATCAATAAAAAAATAAATGACAAATTTTAAATTTTTGGTGCTTGAACTTCGGGGCTCTACGGATAAGCAACAATACCTAAAGTATAGGGAAGTCCAGGCAAAGTGCTTCCCTCATTTTTTCTTATCCAGTTAGTTATCTCGGTTTGGTTAATTTATTCTTCATGGAACAAAAGAGCCTTAATAGCAACCGACTGATTTTCGCTTCTTTCTAACATGTTACTTTCAAAGCTTAACATGAATATCCACAGCGTCTCGAAACACTTTATAATAGAACCGTCTTCCCAACTTCATGTATTATTCTGAACATTCGTCACGCTAAATTAATTTCATGCATTTGTACTTACAATTACACTTATACTTGTATTTTCCTATTTTCTTTAGTTAAGTTTTCCCAGCACTTTGGCTTATTATTAAAGTGTTGAGGTTTCTCAAGAAATCGCAAAGCAAATTCATTTACTCATTTTCATCGCAACATAAAAAGTTTTTAATTTGTATTTTTAAGCCCCCTTTTCATACAAGCTGGGTAATGTAAAAGCTTGTACATTAAGAATAACGAAATAAACGCGAGTAAATTAAATAGCTTACGTTTAAAAAGTTTTTATTTTCGAGGTGTATATCAAGAGAAATTTATTGATACGTCCTGGAAGGGATTCGTTTTCAGTTTTTGTTGAGCCATGTGTGGGAAGCAATTTATTAACGAAAGTAAGCGTTTCTCACTAATATTAAGGCTTAACAAAAACATTATCACCAAACATTTGAAAGTTTACGGCCCTTCTGCTGAAAAATTGGTTCAGTATTATAAAACAGAGATAATAATTATATAAATGAAGAGAGGTTTTGTTACACAGAAATAATTTACATGTATTCCGAAGTACAGGATGTGTGAATTCGCCAAAGAATTATAAACTGAAAATAATTTTAAAAATAAACAAACTTGACAATTTCCCACATTTTACTTTGAAGAATAAAAAACAGCTAGAGTCGTTACCTGCGGATGCTTTTAAATTATTTTTGAATTACTGTCACCTGCTTGTCAACAGAATTTAGTCTAGCAATAATAATTTTTAAATATTCTAAATAATACCTATGAAACACTGGAACTAATGAGGAAGTACAATGAGGTTTTATTTGTATATGATGAAAAAGTACAAAAATAGTAAACAGAAGGTATCAAAGGTAACCACATATCTCGCATTGCTGAATTTCCAAGGCGTTCTACTGTCACTTTACATTATAAAGAAAATTATGTGCAAACAATTTTGTTTTAGATTCCGTTTCAAGTTTCCAGTTACCTTTCAAAAGTTATACATTTCAGTTACTACGTGTGCGAATAGGAATTCATTTTAAGTCAAAAACCATTTATATTGTTATAAAAGAATTATACGTGTAGTTATTTGTGTTTATTTGTACGTTATTTAAAAATATAATATTGCCATATTTCTTATTTGTTTATTTAAATTAATTTCTGTTTGTTTTTGATACAATCAGTGGCAGCGATGTTTTGATAAGCATTGTAAGCTGACAAAAGTTTAAATATGCGCGTTCTAGGCAGACACCGTTGTTTTTAAAACGATACAGCGGCTATGTAAACAAACGACATTAAACAATTAAGGCCGACTTATTTGTTTCTGCTTTTTTTGTCTACGTTGCTATCACAATGTTTATGTCATGGTATAAACAAACCCTATCCAACAGCATCTCTTCCGGCAAAACCCAAGGCACGCCACTGCAATAAACATATTCTAGTACAATCGAAGATGTACTTTTCCGGAACCGTACAACAAAACTTTCTGTAAACTACAAAAAAAAACGTGATTTCGAACAAAAGTGAAGAGTTCTTTAACAAAATCATGAGAGGATGATAACAACCAAAGTTTTCTCCCAACATTCATAAGAGATCAATCAAAATCTATCTCAGAAATCTAAACCAATAAGAGTACGGACGAAAGAAATCAGCATTCGAATTCCCTGAGTTAACTAAATAAACGTATTTACTTCAGAAAACATTTTGAATTTTTTCAAACTAATTATCGAATTTTATTTTTTAGTATTTATTAGGTAAGTTTAAACCCTTATTACTTATTAGTTGCATACTGCATCACTTGTAACTTGAAGGAAAGTTAATTAGCTTTTTGTACTTACGTTATAAACTAGTTCCAAAGTAAAGAAGTTAATGTGGGTGAAGTAAAGTTCAATTTAGCGGCAATAAAGTAAACAAGTATTTCTAAATTTCATTAGATAAGACTATGTGCAATATATAGTCTAAAAATAATATGTTTCCCACATATTTCTGTTAATTGCACAACCGGAAATAAAAATCTTTAATAAAAATTGAACCCACGCAATTTAGTTTTAGGAGGCTGGTGTCAATCTACGGTCGAATTTAGACCATTTTCTCCGTTATGGCTTGTTTTTAGGCTACATACCGAGGGTGAGGGTTATATTATAATATGTGACACCATGAAAGTGCCGAATTTTAAGATGCTTATCAGGTACTTATGCTTGAATTGTACTCATTTTACCCTTTTTATCACGCAGGTATGATAAAAACTCTCAAATATACAGACATAACACAACAGAGTACAAGCAGACAATAATTGTATATTTACAGTAAAGTAATCTATATTCAAAAATAGCTTCAAATGTATTGTGCAGGTTCATAAAATATTTAAACAAGTTTCCTATTAAGTGGCTCATTTTATTATTGTTATAAGTAGGTAAAAAGTTTAAATTCCTAAACATAAAATCGATTGATTATTTCTTCTTTTCGGGGCCACTGAAAAATCAAATTTCCAAAATTGTTTTGATAACATTTACATAAATGCATATTACGACGTAAAACGGTTATAATTTGGACTTCCGGTTTAACCGGAAGTGATAGCAATTTTTTATTTTCAATAGAACACTGTATATTTTTACATATTTAGATAGACCTTTAAATTTCCTTTAGAGCTATACATTTATAATACTTACCCATTAACTTTTAATGTTGGCCGCTAGAAGGCGTTTTAAAAAAAAAATTAAATGCCTAATAATGATATTCATATTTAATTTTCTTTTAAGTTGGCTATGAAAACAAAAGAATAATAAACTTCAAGTACTTTTTTTTATAAATTGTTTAAATATTTTATTGTGGCAAAAAGATATCAAAAAAATTTAAAAACCAGTTTTTCTCAATTTTTAAATATAGATCTTATTTTTTTTAACTGTCCTACTTGCTTTAATTTAATACCATACATACAATATTATTTTTAAAATAGGAAGAAAAATAGAATTATTGTATTAATAACGAATATTAAAAATAGCTAGACGCCTTTTGGCGGCCAAAATTAAAAGTTATTGGATAAGTGTTATCCATGGCTGAAACGGTAATTCAAAGGCCTATCTAAATATGCAAACCGACCTAAAAGTATTTAAATTGACAATCAATTTTATTTGAGTCATTCAATTTTTAGTTCCTCTGCCGTGAACCCTACAATTTTGTTCAAAAAAACTCAAAAATTATTAAATTTCGGTGTTCAACAGACCCCCATTTATTGTTGACTTCGCTATTGCGCATCTCACATTCCATGAGGTATTGCATGCCCTAACGTCAGAATCAGATTCTAAATTGATTTTTAGACGCAGTAACGTTTGGGTAGTTACTCCCCTCCTCTTTTTTTTCGACGAACCAATTTTGTTTCACATTTTTCCAAAAATAGAAACATTTGTCTTTATTTTCTAAGAGGCGGACTTGATTTTTTGATTTTTATCCACACTTGTATTCTATTAGTCTGAGTACATAAGTGATGACGCACTTTTCTTTCTAGCGTTGATCGCGGATAAATCTTTTGAGGTTAATTTATTATAAAAAGAGATCAAGTTATAAAAACAATATATTTGTAAGTATTTTAAAGTTCAGGCAAATTGATTCGCCCACTTCAATCAATGATAAGATAAAAGTTTTTTTCTAATTTGAGGAACATATACAGTTTCAGGTCAAACTAAAGTTTAATCTGTACATCTTGTACATTTTCAGTGCGGAAAATCTTGAAAAGTTCGAACACTAACCTTTAGTTTGGAAAGAAAGACCTGTTTCCGATGAACGCAGCGAGAAAAGTTAAACTTAGAAACAGAGGGTTGTTGTAAAACTTTTAAAGAAAACAATTGACTAAGTGGTCTTTTAGTATATTAAAAGGGCTTGGGTTTAGTTACGCTATTATAAGTTAATTTTTACCAAAATAAAAAAATAATAAAGCACAAATATAAAATGTGTAGAAAAAAAAGTGTGTTCGAAAAAATGCAAAAAACTATCCGGACCGTGTTCAATCATCTCTATAAATATAAAACAGTAAATTATTGATGAAAAACATATTGGGCTGGTATCTTTGATAAATTGTTTTTAGTATTAATACATGACACATCATGTTGGTAAATCCCCCGTCTAATTAACTAATTACGGGCTCTAATAAGGTTTTTTTACCGCACGTATCTAATCCCAGTGTACTTACTAGTACTACACTACAATTTTAACATTATGTATTTACATTAAAAAAGCAAGTGAAAGAAAAGTAATTAGAGCTACTAATATACAATCTAAAATTGAAAACTAATTAACATGGCAGTTGTTATTTTGTTTTAATTTCTCTGAAATTACTGCACGAAGAAAAGAAAAATTCATGTGAAATATTGTGAGATTACTAATTAGTCATAGAGGGTTAAATTCCCTATGTATGCGCTTTTAATTATCTATTACACGGTGGGAAGGTTTAACACATTCTACGTATTTTTAGCTTCATAATAAACCAAATAAATTTTAATAAAAATTCATAACTGGATGTATTATTGACGGATTGATTAATGTCATTTTTGACACTTATAAAAGTCACTTTTCTTTTCGTAAAACCTGCTTCGCTCATTATTTATTAGTTATTCCCTGTTATTACTGTTCTAACTTACTTTGTTCCATGTTTGATTCTTCAGTTTTGTGTTTTTGGTTTTGGGAAAAAACATGGCATAGAGTTTTCCTGAATACGCAGATATGTATTTGATATTAGGCGAATGTGGCGGTAATTGTCACCGAGCTTCAAATTTATATGCCGAACGTTATGTAAATAGGAGACATCCTAATGCTCATGTTATTGAAAGACTAGATCGCCGCTTAAGAGAAACAGGGAGAATGGAACCAATGCAGGGAGTTGGTGGAGGGCGACCACGACATGTATTACAACCCGAAATAGAAGAAAACATCTTACAGGTATTTGAAGACGAACCTCGACAAAGTACCCGTTCTGTATCTCGAAGACTTAATATTAGCCATACTGCTGTACATCGAGTGTTAAGAGAAAATCTCTTACATCCGTTCCACTTCCAGCGAGTCCATGGGTTGCTTCCGGAAGATTATCCGCGACGGATGGTGTTTTGCAGATGGTTATTACGGCAACACGCAGTCAACCCGGCTTTCACTGAAAACATTTTATGGAAGGATGAAGCCACATTTACCCGTAACGGAATGTTTGATATGCACAATATGCACCACTGGGCCGATGAAAACCCTCATGTCTTCCATCAAACTAATCACCAGTTTAGATTCAGCGTCAATGTATGGGCTGGAATTATCGGAAATAGACTAATAGGGCCACACATTTTGCCTCGTCGATTAAACGCCGAAAATTTTGTCAATTTTTTGAACAACGATTTACCGGGATTATTGGAGGAAGTACCATTACTTGTCAGGAGAGACATGTGGGCTCAGTTAGATGGAGCTCCAGCCCACTGGGGCTTGAAACT
Organism: Ctenicera cuprea; assembly: GCA_958336395.1. NCBI lineage: Eukaryota > Metazoa > Arthropoda > Insecta > Coleoptera > Elateridae > Ctenicera > Ctenicera cuprea. The sequence goes on along the minus strand of OY284486.1, from coordinate 88,606,082 downwards.
AGGGATTGGTTAAATCAAAACTTTCCAGAGCGGTGGATCGGGCGTAATGCTCCGATACCATGGCCCGCAAGAAGCCCCAACCTAAATGTCCTAGACTTTTTCTTTTGGGGCTTTTTAAAAGCTCATGTTTATCATGTAGAAATTGAAACCGAAGAACAACTTATTGAACGGATAAATAATGCAGTTAGAGAAATAAACAATCGTAACATGCTGCAAAATCTAATACCAAACATTCTTACTCGGTGTACCAAATGTGTAGAAGTTGCAGGTGCTCATTTTGAACAGCTATTGTAGCCAAAAAAAGAGGATATCCATGAAAAACATGAACACATACTTGATTTAATTGCAGAATCACAAACATATACGATCAAGGGTAACTAAATGCATGTCTCTTAGCTTTAAATTGTACAGCGTTGCCAAATTAAAAAACCTTTAAGTGCTTATAATTTAAAGACTCTTCGTCTAAGACCAAATTGGTGTTAAAGTTTTTTGCTTGTTTTTCAACGTAGAATTGCGTGCGGTAATTATTAGCCGCACGTTTTAATACACGCTGTATATTTTCACTACTGCTAAACTCATTTCCGGAAGAAAATTTCTTTATTCTAATAAAACATTCAAATCAAATCAGACAAAAACGGTAAAACATTTTATCAATTAAACAAATAATAAAAAAACTATAATTATAAGACTACAAGAACACAATAATAAAATCTTTTACAATATGTTTAATTAAATTTCATAATCTTCGTAACTGATAACTGACAAAATTCTTCAATTATTTTTATTACAGCCTTATTTGATACCTTAAACAAGCAAGATCTACCCGCTCGTGGTGTGGCATAGTGGGAGGGCAATTTATAAAAGTATGTGAAAAATGCGCAGCAATCAAATTTTATTCAAACATGGGCGTAGTCTATTTGAATGTGTTTTAAGAGCACATGAGATTTTAGGGTACCCCTAAAAAATTGCAAATTCTTACATTTCTTCAAACATACCGCAAAATTTAATACACTCTATTATTTTACTATGTATGTGGCAATTTTGTCTTACATTCTCATTATGTTCAATTATATTCAAACATATGCGCTGTTTAATTGACAAGTTATATTTAATTTGCCAAGCATTGAGAAATCGATGAAAATATTTAAATGTATTTTACTTACTTTGTGTCTTTTTACTTTATAGCCAAGATGGTTAACGTCTGTGATTTCCCTTAAAATTCAGACAGGGTCACTTTTTGGAGCGTTCATCACCAATAAAATGTGTTACACACATTACACCCGCATAACCAATTTGCTAAATCATACGACCTTTTAATAAACTTTTTTGAAAAAGTAGATAGTAATAATAACTTGTCGTAAATTTTACTAAAAAACTTTCATTGTACAACATGCTTCGTCGGTTAAGACATTTTCAAGTACTTCACTTAACCGACGGAACATGTTGTACAATAAAAGTTTTTTAGTGAAATGTATGACAAGTTATTATTATTATCTATTTACACATTTTCAAATATGTTTCACGAGTTAAGCATCTCAACGATCAAATTTATAAAACTTTTTTGTAACACTATTGTTTGTCTTTTATTTGTTTCACACTGTGATATTATTAAATCTGGCTTTGGAGGTTCTCGGTTTTTAAATGTTATTTTAACAAGATAAGTTACATTATTTTGATTAATCAACGCGTCCACACAACCTTACCTAATTGTCCGTAACCATTTTTGTGACAATTCAGAACAAACTATCCTTTGCAACTATCCTTATTACACAAACTCGACAACTTATTTAATGTCCCCGTAACCGTATTAAAACGCTGTAGATCCACCTATCTCCCAATACCCGTACAGTTCCTTTATCGTTTCGCTTAGGACATCACTTTATGTACATGCCCGGTGTCTCGCTCTAACCTCCACGGTCCCGCTCTACTTGCTGTTCCAAAAACATTTGTTTCATTTTGGCTAATTTAGATTAATTTCGTGCTACTTTCAACAATAGTATATTATAGAGCAAGGTAGAGAAGGCATTTTTCTCAGCCGAGCAGAATTATTTTTCGAGATGCGAAGCATCGAGGAAAATAAGTTGCGAGGCTGATAAGTCTTCTCTACCGTGGTTTATATATTATTTTTTCCACTACTAGCACCCTTATTCCTTTTATAATTAATTGATTTTACATTAATAAAAAATAAAATTACAAATGCAAATATGCACAAAAATAAAGTAGCCTTGCTTGAAAACAAGAGAATAGTTAATTTCAATTGACATTTATGTAAAATATATATTTTATACTAGTGGTTATAAAATGTCCAATTTTGATGATTTGAGTGAAAACTGCGCTCCTCCTGAAATTAGGGAAGGTGCAGAAAGTGTTGGTGAACAGTTACATTACCAGTAAAATCAAGAGATTTTTACATGAAAGTTTATAATTTTAAATAGGCATGTGAGTACTAGATAGCAGTTGTTTTCATTATTAACCTAGTTAAAAATTAAATATTATTAACCGCTAGGAAAGAAAATCATCTTCTTGGCTCTCAAACAAAGTAAATAATGATATCGTTTAATGCTAGTAGTGTAAAAAATTTGTTTTTTTAAATATTTTCAATTATATAAGAAATTCTTGAACAGTGGCAATAGAAAAAAATATACGGAATCGTAACAAATAGTTGGGAGGGTAGTGTCCCGTTGCCCTACCTGTACCAGGCGCTTACTGAAATCTATGTTTATTAAAACATTCACCGCATCTCTAAAATAGCAACGATTAATTTCATAACTTCTTGATCTGATGATTCGGCAAACATAAACACGATAATTGTATGTAGTAGGTGAATATAGCTTTAAACAGATAACAAAAATCAAACTTAAGCTTACGGCTGTCTGTCGATGGTTTCATTCTTATTCTGAAAATATTAATAATTATACAATCAAATACGAAGCAGGCTTATTATCATTCATAACTGTTTCGCTCTCGCAGGTTTGGTGTAAATATGCATTATGCTTTTTTGTTACAGTAATAAGCGTAATTTCAAAGAGCAATATACAAAATCATTTCAAAAGTTTGGGAAAGTAAGGCAATGGAACAGAATTCCTAATAAGCCTTCTACAAAACTTGTAATTTCTCAACAAATTTGTTTGGATAATTAAGTGTGCATATTCGTATTCCGTCAAAAGCTTAAGACTGTGCAATAATACCTATCCAGAATTATTAGGAACAAGAAACATCAATTTGCAAAACTAACATACCATGTATTAAATAAAATAACAATCCTTCAAACCCAAAGGTCCAATATCAGTATATTCTTTTTCTAACATTGTCTATTTTTTTTTAAGTAATCAAGAAAATTTTACAACTACTTTGTTGCATTCGACAATGCTCAAACATAGAATCATCTCAACAACAACAAAGCACTCGACTACAGCAAAATCCACTCCAAAACGCATTATCATTATCTGATTACTGACTTTTGTAGTTGGCGTAACACTAAATGAATTAAAAACAAAAACAAATGTTCTAACGCGTTTGCTTCGGTATTAAATCTTTTACGATCAATACTCTAAGCAACGGATTGCACCGCATGAAGCGTTGTCATCGTTAAAACAATTAAACAACTCAAGCAGTGTTATTAGACGTGACCAAATTTATTTTGTGTTAACTATTTAACAATTATACAATTTTAGATTAGAGCAAAATTTTGTTAATGGATAGTTATTGTTTTAAACAGAAACAACGTTTCTACGTTAAAAATAAGCAAAGCACTTTTCCTGAATTTTCCCGTACTTTAAATAGGTATTTTTACTTGTCATATTTTTTTAAGTATTTTTGTATCGTTGTAGCCCCAAACTCAATTATTTGTACATCATAACGTTCATACCTAAAGCCGCATCGCATGGCAATTAGCCGCAGGGGCGCATACCGTGGAATTTCGGATGGTATCGAACAGAATCGCATATCAACAGCGAACTTTCAAACTTTTCATAAAGAACCAGATTCTTTAATTTGTGGAAAGAGGTTACGATCAAAGAAAAACTAAAATTTGGAAAATAATTACTCATTATTATTAACTTTAAAAGGTCACTAGATTTTAGGAAAATTTTTTGTACCAGGTTTGTCAGTTGGCTATCCTGGTGGTTTTAAAACTGGTTATCTCATCTTACTTTTTTAAAATTTTCATTACTTTGAAAATGTATTACCTTCACAGTTTTCATAGTTTTAAAAAATTTTATACAATACAGAATTTTATCCCGATTTGTAACTCGTCTTTGAGTAGGTAACGCTATATTAAAGCTAGAATGTTCTGTTAAAAACATTGGATTGTCCTTTAAAGTCCTCTATAACAAAACGATTTCCGATTAACAAACATTCTGAAAACAATTCATTTTTTTGAATTTATTAGAGGAATATTTTGATACACCACCCACACATTTCAAAGCTCATTCAGATCGAATTATCCGTTTTGTAGATATGACGGTACAATCAGTCGAACGAATTAACGTAACATACCTAAGCACACAGTGGCGGTATGGGGATGTGATGACGAGGGGGGCGTTAATTCACAAAAGCGAGTCAAGGTTTAGCGTTTTTACTACTTGTTACCGTAGCATAGAAACATCCGAATGATTCTATCCGAATAAATAATTCGATTATTAAATGCTTTCGAACGGCAATCATTCGATCATGGAAATCAGTGGATTATGCCTATCACTAAACTTAAATATAAACATTAACACTATATTCTAAATTCAGGCAGAATACAGAGTTGTGTTAGCAGTGAGCTACTTAGAGCAACCCTTAAACTTAAGGATTTGTTTAGAAAAAACTGTTTCCAAAAATTTGCTAAAAAAACATAACATTTTTGCCTCTGTCGTTGTCTATTGAAAATAGAAGTATTTGTCTGTTCGGTTAAATGTTTAATAAATATAATTGCAAAATATATTTAGTGAGTCTTCTCGCGCTTGTACCCATGCACCCACAGACTGACATTTAAAAAAAGTATTTTGGGATCCTTGAGCCGCTAAACATGATATTTTTCGTTATAATATTGAAATAGAAAATTGTCATAAGAAAGAATTATGTTATCTGTTTATATTATAGTAACCTATAATGACTTAAAAGTTAATATTTTATAGTAAAAAATTGTGTGATATTTTTATTGGCTTTGTTTAAAATAAGTGCATTTAAATTTAAAACGCCTTCTAAATGTAAATAAAAATTTTCCCGTATTTACTTTGACGAATTGCTTCATTAACTGTTTGGCCATATAAATATGCATTAAGAAATTTAAATATTTGCAAAGTTTCTGCAGCAGTAAGTTTTTTAATACATAAAAATTTCGTTTAAGATAGGAAAGCTGTAAAAATCAAAATGAAAGTATCGTTAAAGTTTGTTCTGCGGTCTACGAACAAGACGTTTCATTAAGATTTGTTTAATGAAATATGTGTTAGGCTTACTTAGAGCTAGGTTTATCACTCTATCTTTAAATTTCATATTTAAAGGTTAATCGTGGTTGTTATTTCCATTTCCACGTACAAAATAGTTAAAATACTTAGTCCTTTATATTTTTAGTGGCAGTAGCTGTGGACTTATGCCCCATGTTTTTTTTTGATTACTTTTTTTTGTAATATTAGCAAGTTTATTCAAAGAGGTATAAGGATATAATATGAGATATTCAGCAACCAATTCCCGAAGGACTCTCCCGACTAACCGCTTACCAGGTGGTTTCGCCGATAATCAAAAATTACATATTATTGCTAAGTCGTCATGTACATGCAGAAGAGTTTTGTTTAAGATTTGTAAAGCTACAGACTAAAATATGTATTGACTGCTGATGCGCATTATAATAACTTGCTATTTTATTTTATAAACCTTTTGTAACTAATAAAGTTAGAGATTAGTGGGAATATAATTATTTTTTTCAAAACCACAATTGTCCTCTGGCGCTTTCTAGGAATTTTTTTAATTTAAATCTGCATTAAACAAGGGGTCGTGCTTACGGCGAATTGCTCATCAATGATGAGCAATCATCATATACAGCAGAATCAGGTTCAAAACTAGTCTTTTTAGATGTAGTAATATTTAAAAGTAGGTATTATCCCACCACTCTACGTAAGTCCCACCCCTCGACTAATTAGAGCAAAGATCGGCCGACTAGAACGGATTAGAAATAGTTAAGTGCGATTCGCACTATACGGAACGTCACCGTCACGTTACGTACCGGCAACGTCACGTCAATGTAGCCGTGTATTCACACCATACCGTCTTTTTGCCAACGTTACCGTCGCGTTAATAAGTCACTAGCTGCTCTGTGAAAAAAATGTGGTATTAAATTTTGAGCAATGCCTAATAATACTTGGTCAATTAATGAACTTGCCATGATTGCCCAATTTTTCTACAGAAATTTTCTTTGTAAATATTATTGGTGTATTTTTTGCTGGACATGTTATAAAGCGCTTCATACTGCCGGACGTTTTCTATAAGTTCTTCGTCTTTCACCATTTTTAATAACAATTCACACCCTGTTTTTACTATCGAAACGAGTAGAAAACTAGAAACGGACCGGCAACGGCACGTCAAATATTTCTTCTCGAGAATGTCTGGCCGTACGTGACGTTGACGGTACTGGACGGTGACTGATAGTGAGACTGCTGACATTGAATTTGCATTTAATAATATTTTGACGTAACGTTGCCGGTACGTAACGTGACGGTGACGTTCCATATAGTGCAAATCGACCTTTAAGCGGTTACAGGAAACAGGTAAGCCGTTAAAGAGAAACCGACTAAAACCGAGTACTTCCGACTAAAATGCAGTGTGACTGGTTACGCGCTTCTGTCTCATTGGTCGATGGGTGCGACTAAAAAATTTTCAGATACCCACTAATGCAAAATTAATTTCGTTTGATGTTAGCAACCTTTTCACATCAATTCCAATAAAAGAAGCCGAAGAAATAACGTTCAATAAAATAAACAATAGTAATTTGACGAATATTGAAAAATTAGAACTCAGAACCATGCTCGAAACCTGCTTAGAACAAAATTATTTTCAATTTAACAACCAAATTTATAAGCAAGAGGACGGACTACCGATGGGATTTCCACTTTCACCCCTACTAGCAGAAATTTTTATGGCTAATTTTGAAGAAAAAGTTTTCAATTCAAACAACAATTTTAGTAACAATGTCAAAATCTGGATTAGATATGTAGATGATATTTTTTGCTTGTGGTTAGGGACAGACAGACACATACGACAATTTTTAGATAACATTAATAAAATTCATAATAATATTAAATTCACAATTAAAACCGAAAAGAACAATACCCTAAACTTTTTAGATCTAAGCATAAAAAGAGTAGAGAACAATTTCGAGTACAATATTTTCAGAAAACCAACAAGTACAGACCTGGTCATACATTCAAATTCTAAACAACCAATCAAAATTAAAAAAGCAGCTTTCAATAGTATGATACACAGAGCCATTCATATCCCACTGTCTACTGAAAATTTCAATAAAGAACTTAGCACAAGTAAATTTATAGCCCTAAAAAAACGGATACACGGAGCAATTTGTAGATAACATTTTAAAGAAAATACAAAAAGAAAATGTAAAACATATTTTGTACAACGAACAAAAGACAACAATTGAAAAAACAATATGGTCAAAAATCAATTATATAGGTAGAGTTAGCTATAAAGTTTCTAACAGGCTCAAAAAATTAAATATTAACGTAGCTATGCACAATCCAAACAAACTCCATAAACATCTAGTAAACAATAAAGACACAATAGAAAAATATTTAAAAAATGGTATCTATCAAATAGACTGTTCTAATTGTGATGCAATATATATAGGACAAACAGGCCGCAGTTTTAATACAAGAATTAAAGAACACATTAGATCAATTAAATACAATCATAAATCAACCGGCATCTCCCAACATTGTATTACAAACAATCATTTTTTCAAACACACACGCAGATACAAAAATTTTACACGTAGAAAACAAGGGCAACCGTTTAAATAAATTGGAAAATTTAGAAATAAAAAAGGCAATAAATAATAATAAAAATATAGTAAACGACCACACCGATTTAGGTAATTCACCCCTCCTCGACCTACAGTATACAAAGCATAAAAACACGTGTTAACACTTAAAATCGGCGACGACAGAATGGGTAGTATTGTACATCTGTAAGTTTTTAGTTTTAGTTTTATTGTAAACTCTTGACGATAACCGTGATGGTTGAAACTCGAGTCGAGTAAATAAAAACCAACAAATTGTGAAACAATTACCAAGCGTTTTATTTTATTAATAAACTATTAACTTTTTTAATAGTTAAATATTTATTAATAATGTTTCACTATGTGCCTACCACACAATCAATTCGAAACAAAACATTGTCGTTCGTTCTGTTATTTTGTCTCGAACTGACCAACTCTCATCTCGTCTCGATAAAATAGAAAAATTTTTCGCTTCTTCGGCCCACTTTTGTCTCTCTAATTTTATTTACTTGCAATTTTATGAATATCACTTCGGCCTTCAAAGGTTTTGCTGCAATGATCGAAATTTTTTCTTTTTTTAAAACATTCGGACTTAAAAAGCGGTTTCTAAACCTATTAGTTTTTCCAAAAATTGTATAAGTACTTCAGAATTTTTCTTTGCCCCTTTTAAGGCTTCATTAACAGCAATGTGCCAAAACTAAAATGTTGGGATCTTCAACACATTTTAAAAAGCCTAAAAGCCCATGAATGCAATCATAGATGTTATTAAATTTCATCGAAATTTTTCAAGTGTGAAATATGCTGACCCGTTTGGGTTTCAGACTTTTATCAAATTGTATATTTTACCTTGATTTTACAAGTGCGATTGCAGAATTTCAATGCTACATCGAGTTCTTATTTGTAAAATTCAATTTTACTAACATCTCGACGTGAAAATCTGCAACAAAAACTAGTTTTGTTGTTTCGCAGGTTTCACTATGTCCCAAACGATTAACTGAGAAATTGCTTTAACCTAGTTTTAAAAAAATAATTCAATATGACAAGGAAACTGGTTCAATCGGCTGTTAATAATTATAAACGCATCTATAATAATTTTAATTTTCCATTGGTCGGTATCGTTTAATTTTTAAACGAAACCCACGTGTCACATCAGAGGAGCTAATGTCGTTTCAATGTTTTTGCGCAGTTGGAATACCAATTATTCCGTCTTTTGCTTGGTGTTTTAAATGTATCGGTTTCATTTTGTACTGCGCGACCTATAATTATCTAGATTTGCTGTTTCTAAAATTTTTAATTAAAAGAAAGAATGCCATCTTTGTATGTTTACGTTTCATAAGAACAAAATGCAATTAAAATGAAACGAGATGGTACAAGAAAACGACATTTGTCGTACGAATCTTTGACTTAAATTTAAAAGAAGCTTTTCTAGGTCTGCCTTTTGCGCAAATAAGGTTAGCATAAATTTTAATTAAGCGATTTCGGTACAGGCAAAAACCATAAATAGGATTTTATTTTTTTTTCAAATTCAAGTCTTTACGAATTTTTGGTGTTGTTTAATTCAAAAAGATAAAAGCTGCAAGCTCTACTAACAAAGTCATAAATGTCTTTGTAATGTAATACCTCCGCACTTTTGCACCTTCTCCAAAATTATTCTTAAATTAAAACAGGTCATCTACATGTCGAAGCAGACAGTCGACACTTCAACCAGCGCAGTATAGGATGAAAGAGGAAATTAAAAAATCTTGAGTTGTTTATTCGTTACACTAAGCGAAAAGAGGGAATGAATGGAAGACGGATTTTAGTTTAAAACTCTGCCAAACTTTACGTGATATTTATTTGAAAATTATTTAAATTGCGTTGAAGTCCATTTATCTGCAGGGTAAGATAAGTTGATAACTAATGTCAATAGGATCTAGGAAACAAACACGGTTTTAAGTATGAACAAGTCCAGAAGAAGTGCTTCTTTCGCTTAACTTTTATTTTACATAATATTTTACCTTTGTCTACAATTTAAATTTTGTGATTTTGCCTACCTGCAGTCTCAAAATTTAATTGAAGTTTCTAAACGCCTCTTCATAACCACATAAGCCAAGCTCACCCAGCTGTTACAAAAAGGTGCTTTACCGGAATGGTTTATAACTAACGACTAACTAACGACTAACTCACACCTAACTTTTTAATTGCACTGACATCTCTCGTAGTCGGAATTTTCCAGTCAAATGTTAAAATAACTCTTTCTCTAAACACACGAAAGCAAATTTGAGAAGAACAAGCGCTCGACTAGAAAATTACTTCTTAAGTTTAAGTTCAATAAAGTTTTACAGTTCCCCTATCCAAATTTACTTATATTTAAAGGTTTACTTAAAAAATAAATGCATTAGACCATTAAGTTCGTTATGGACACGCCAAATACTAAGTGACCGTTGTGTCCAAGTCCCGTTGGACTCTCTTCCACGCTAATTGAGCTGAGGTGTTTTCTGAGGCAACAGTATCCTGCTCAATTCCAGAATTTCTTCTGCCTTAACTTTATATGAGTCACACTCAATTACTAAGTAACATTACAGTATTTCTCCCTAACGCTGCAGCCCACGGCAGCTACCCGCGGGCGCCTGCATACCGTTGAGTTTCGATAGGTATTGGATAAAACTGTAGTAAAAAAACAAAAAAAAAGTAAACAAATTGATTTAGATGATTGGGAAAATTTGTTTTTGCAGTTTAGCCAACCCCATCTAGAAAAAAATTCATCATCTTAAAATAAGGGGGAAAGGGGAAATTTAACCCCACCTACAACAGCTTAAAATTAAGTTTTATACAATACTGTAGTTGATAACCAATTGATCTTATTCAAGAATATTTTATTGTACCCTCTTTATAAGTTATTTAAAAATTTCAAAACTTTATATAAGACATTGCAGAAAAAAGTAACACATCGGGATACCAACCAAATTGTAGCCCATCCGTAGCTCTATGAGTTTACAAAAGCTTAAAAAAAGTCGTATGGACAATTTCTGGGCAATATTTTATATAACTTTCATAATTTTTTTAAATATCTTTAGTACACAGTTTTTGTACATTCAAAATTGCCTACATGGTAATACTGTGCTACCTTAGGACTATTAAGACATCGTTTGTTATTATACCAACTCGTGTTAATTTTCCTATACTTTCAGTATAAAGAAATACTGACGTAATGACAATTTTCGCATTCGAAATTTTGATGAAAATACATGTTTTATATCTGCGGGAATACTTGTCAGTGTCAGTTTACCACTAACGATGATAGCTTAGCTATCGATCGAAATACATATCTAGTATTTAGTTACTTGTGTGGAAGAATTCTGTGTAATTCAACTGTTGTTATTCCACAGTTACATAGTTACTAAAAATCCGATTAAGCCACTGTAATCTACAGAAAAAATCTATCAAAAACCTTTATACTTTTTTCTTAGTTCAATTCGTCACAACAAATTGTGCCAATAAGACATAAGCGTTTTTTTGTAACTATAATATCAATTTTTAAATTTGCCCAACAATAATTTCACTGACATCGTGCAGATTATAGAAAATAAAATTTAATATTTTAATTAATAAATTCACACATAGGTTAGGAATTTTCATTAAGCAAGAATTATTGATTAATTTATTGTCTAATAGTTGCAAATACTTTGTCGCGTAATTTTAAATATGTCTTCAATGCATTTCCCATTTGTTTTTTGTTTTTACTTTTCCATAACCCCGCACAAAAACAAATTCCGTTAGGTCATCGAACCACTTTACATCCAGCATGTAACTTCCTTCGGGAATATGTGGAGGATACTTTTCCCCATTAGGAGCAAAATTGCACATAAAATAGTTTCCCTGAAAAAAATTGTTAATTCTTAGGTTTACGAAGAAGACTTTATTAACACATTTTTTACTATCCATTACAGTTTATAATGAAAATGTCATTTCGGGTAGATTTTGAATGAAATTTGTAATTGATTTTTGTTTTTCCTTATTGTTTAAATTTGTATTTGCAGATAAGTTTCTAGCATTTCTACGGTAATAAAATATATAATAATAAATAAAAAAGAAAAGGTGTTACCTTAATGAAAGGACAGCGCTTTGTCAGATTTCCACATTCATAAAATCGTCCCATGCCAAAATCGTCGCTACGCATACCTTCACAAAAATTGTACGAAAATAAGATTGGAAAATAACGATACTCGTTACTCATAAACTTGTAAGCTTGAATTTGTATCTGCAATAATTTTTCTGAATTTTATTTTTGTTAATTTCTTTTATACAATAATGGATTTTTGCCATTATAGGTACCTTTACATTAGCACTCATATTCTTCTTTAAAGCAATGGTAACATTGTTTACAGTTTGAGTTCGGTTATATTTCCAGTTCGTAATTACTAGATTGGAAATATAATCAGGGTGGCAACTTACTACTTCAGCTCTTTCATATGTAAGTATATAATCACTTTGATTAAACTGAAATACATTTTAAAGTCTACATTCCTGAAGTTAATTAAACATAATTTTTTTACCGTCATTAATGTTGCTATTGCATCCGGAACAAACAATAATATTGCAAAATAGATGCACCATTGCATCGGAAGATCCATGCCCAACGATGTATGCTGCTCCAATACTTGCTATTTGTTCAAATTTTAAAATATAGGTCTGATGGTTGTAATCTGTATCAACTGACGTAAACAGGAAGCTAGAATGATTCGTAATTTTTCTGAAAATAACTGCCGACAGTGTTTGTTCCATTTTACGAACAATAGTTTAAGTATTACCTAACATAAACAGGAAGTTAAAATACTGCTGATATTTTTGTATCATTTCGGAAACATTAAATCAATAACGCTGTACTTAAACTCAGTTTATTTTGAACAGGAAATATGACCAGGTGTATGGTAAGGAATACCTACTTGCGAAGTAAATATTTGTGTCGAAATCTTTGAAATTTTCAATAAATATTAAGTGAATATAGTAATATAGTTAAGTAATATAAAGTGTATAGGTCGATAGACGTAGAAATGAGCTACAATTTGGATCGTGTCTCAATCTGATCATTTCTCTGTCACGCTTTCTATGATTTTTTAAACTCGAAAACACATTCCTTTTTATTTAGTGAACGGGAGACGATAAAACATTTCTTGTTAAGCTAAATTGGTCATTAGGGCAAACGAAGAAATTTTCACACCTTAATTTTTAGGGACCTCAGGTTTAAAAATCTCGAATTTAAAGAGAGAGTTTAAGTGCACCTAACCCACGACGATCAATATACTGCAAAAGTAAAAAAACAACGACTACTTTGTAACAACGTTTGTCGTTGACCACGTCTGCCTGAAAAGTGTGCTGCCTATACACCGCTACTATTTGCGACATTACTTCTGCACTTTACGGTACATCCGGTGAGAAAACTGGTAACTTATGAAAAAAATATAACATGCGTTCAAAAAAAGGGTTAAGTAGACTTTAGATGACACTGTTTTCCGATCAGACTCTTTTATTGTGGCACACACATGAATTTAACATATTGTTTTGTTTGTGACTTGAGTTCGCATCACAGAAGGTGGAGTTTGTATGTAGTTGTTATCATTGGTTTGTAACTATTCTGAACTATTCTAAAGCTGCTGCTTAAATGAACGAACTCGATTTGGTTCAACAATTCTTAATATTCGGATGAATGTGCATGAAGGGTGGTATAAGCTTCATGAACTTAGCGGTTTAAAGGCCAAAAGACCCCACTACTTCCTATTACGCAAGCTAAGAGCCTACCCATAGTGAAGAACCTCAACATCTTCGGGTATAAGAGGTGAAAGATTATGAATGATTTAATCCTATTGGCAACACTGATATGCCTCGCATACTTATGCTATACTCGGTAGTATCGGAAAAACATCGGCATCCAAAACCCATTTGGCTCTTTTGTTTTGAACACATATTATAATACCGATCTTTGGTCGTTCGAAATGCACCCACAACGCGTTGGGGCTGTTTTTTCGCTCACTGGGTAATTTCGCTGTTTAAGCGTAACATCTTCATATTAATTCTTTTTAAAAAATGTATAATTTTGTAGTTTCAATGTAACAGCTCAGCGAGTTTAAGCACTTGCATTTGTATATAATAATAATAGAAAAAAGAAATAATAATAATAATAATAATAATAGACTAGATGCTAATTAGAAGGTAATAAGGTATAATCTAGAGCAATTAAGTGTATTAGTATATCATCGTTTAGAAGACAATTTTCATTTTGCTGGGGCGCTATTTAACACCCAATATTTCACGTGGAAATGCAGCATAAAATGTAGATTTCCTCCTAAGTTAGTAAAGCCAATTTAAGCGGCGCTCCAAGTGAAAATGCTTCTATTTTACGTGTATTTAGAGGTAATACCATTATAATATTCAGAGCCACTTTTTCTTTTAGTTTTGTAATGAACCTTAAATGGCTATAAATTGCTTGGTATCTAAGGCAATTAAAGTGTAATTTTGATTTATAAGACGGTAGCTGTGTGGCAAACGCTATTGAATAGAAACTTGGCGACAACGTCATCTGATTAATTTAAACTTTTTAACCCTATAATACGACCTTTTTTTAGCTTTCCTCGTTTGCATACATTAACATTTATTCATGAAAAAAAAATTTAAATTTTTTTTTGTAAGAAGTAGTTTAAAATACAGGGACTAATTTTTGTGTGCATTAATTCCCTGTTTATAACTTATTTCCGAAATATTTCACTTGACCTGGTTTTAAACCTACGCACTTCTAGAAAAGGACTTCAACGCAATACAAGAAAAACAAATTAGAATTTGTTCAAGTGCAAGCCTAATTTTCTTTGATGATATCAACACCCGCATAGGAATTTTCACGGGGACATAATTGTTGCCGAGAATCTGGGTAACTAACACAAAAATCTTAGGAGAGAAATGCTTTTTCCATTTAGTTTTTAACCCCACACTGTTGACAAAAATAACAATTGAGTAAATGTTTAATTAATTACGAATAATTTAAAAAGGGATCGTCTTAATTGGTCTAATACAACATATGCAGTAAAACTAAATAAGGAATTTTGTACTATTTCTATTCTTTGGTGATAAACCAGTTGTGTTAGTAAGCCGTGGGTCTCCAATTCAATACTGGCAATTATAGTTATATTATAGTCGGAAATTACCACATCGGAATTTGCAGAGCTCGGGTAATAAATTGCTGGAACTTTTGAATAAATGCAATATAATCTTAGACGTTGAGTCGTTTATAAACCTTAACAATTTGTATATATATATTTATATAATAGTCTAGATTTCTAAATCTTTCGAACAATTCGTATTCTTTGTAAGAAGCTTTTTTTTTCAAAAAAATTCACCTTAATATGCCTAAATGTTTCGGTCTTCCAATATATTTTAATTTGATGCAAAATGCTTTGGTTATGATAATCAAACCAGAAACCATATGGTCGGAGAAAAAACCTTTCATCTACTAATCTCCGTCATAAAATTAATATTAAACCGGTGTCAGAATGTAAGTGTTTGATAATTAGATAAACCTATCATCTATTTACCTGTCGTAATCCACTAAAAATGGGGACCGGAAATCATTATTGTATTATGTAATTTTATTATGTGACGAACGAAATATACTGGTTAGAACATACTTTTAGAATGAACAGAACTGTTGCAGAATTTATTAATTTTATAGTTATTTATTGTATGAGTGGATTATGAGGCAAATAAAACTCGCGAAAAAGTTTAGGCACGAGGCCGCAAGGCCGAGTGTTTAAATTTTCGAGAGTTTTATTTGCAGGTAATCCACAAATACAATACAAAATTTTATCCACAACTTACAATATTGTAGAGGCATATTGGGTGGATGGGTGAATCACTAATACCGACATTGATCATTTTGAAACATTGAATTAAAATATATGAAAGATCAGAGTAGCAAGTTATCACTAATCAAAACTGTCATAATGATAAATTAAACTTCTTAAACCACATAAATACAAATAATATTAATGTGAATGTGAGTAAAAGCCGACAATATTTTCTCTTTTAATGTGAATATAAATGTAAATGTTAACAAGGAAGTTTAAATATAATTTGATTTTGTTACGTGTCTTATGGCTTAATTATAAGACCCATGTGTTTTATTAATACCATAAGACGTCTCTCGATAGTAGAATTAGGCCTCTGTAATATGTAAGTTGTGGATAAAACTAGTAAAATACAGCAAGTGCCATTTAACCTTGCAAAAAAAATGACGATAAGTTTAAAAGGCGAGAAGCCGTTACACTCTCAAGCAAAAGCAATCCCGTAGTTTGAAAGCTAGTATAATATCTAGTTGCTGTTAATTATTTATGTCATTATTATTATGTCATACGCCAAAATAGGAAAGTATTAATTTTTGAAAATTCTTCTTGATGTTACTTTAGCTTTTTCTTTGTTATTTGTGAAGTTCTTTTGTTGTTATTCTTTACGATGTCAAATTTGGGAAGTGGACGAAAACTACATTCTCAAACACGTGAGGTTGTGCTTAAAGTGTATTCGTACTTAAAAGCAATTGCTTATAAAGAGCTGGATATTACAAATTCGTCCACAACAGATTTAAAGAAGCATTTGTCGACGGCAACCGGAGTTTCTGTGAGATTAATCTATAACATTTTGAAGGAGGCAGAACAAAATATTGAGAAATCCGACGACGAAGATTACCAAGAACTGGAAAAAGCAGTTTTTAACTCGCCCAAAAGGAAACGTCTTCGAAAGAAGCCGGTAACCGATTCAGATGATATTACATCTTATGATTTACGACAAGTAATTTATAATTTTCATAATACTAACAATCAACGCATTACTTTAAACAGTCTGTTGCAAAAATTAAAAAACGATTTTCAATTTTCCGGAAGCAAGACCTCTTTACGACGAATGTTAAAAACATTGGGTTTTCGCTGGCGTGTTACACAAAACAATCGTAAACTTCTTCAAGAAAAATCAGATATCAGAGGCCTCCGTATTAAATATTTAGAAAAATTAAAGCTGTATAGGCAACAAAATAGAACAATTATTTACATGGACGAAACCTACCTGCATGGTTCTCATACAAAATCTCATAGTTGGTCAGACAAAACGACGAATGGTTTACTCAGCACCATATCAAAAGGCCAACGATTAATTATGTTACACGCCGGTGGGGAAAACATTGGATTTGTAAAAAATGCTCGGCTCATATTCAAATCGGGCACTAAAACTGGTGATTATCATAATGAGATGAATTTTGAGAATTATGAGAAGTGGCTGAAAGAAAAACTTATTCCAAATCTACCTAAAAACTCCGTGTTGGTAATAGACAATGCACCGTATCATAACGTACAAATAAACGCAGCGCCAAATAGTAATTCTAGGAAGCAAGTTATGATTGATTGGCTAACAGAAAAGGGCATATCTTGTTCACACGCTATGACCAAGATACAATTGTATGAAATAATTAAAAGTATAAAACAACAACACCGTCAGTTTAAAATAAACACAATCTTAGAAGCACATGGTCATACTGCTTTGAGATTACCCCCTTATCACCCTGAATTAAACCCAATAGAGATGATATGGGGGATAGTTAAAAATTATGTGGCATCACAAAATGTCACATTTAAGTTGGAGGACGCGAGAAAACTTGCTGAAGAAAAATTCAACCAAATCAATGAAGAAACATGGAATAAAGTGTGCGACCACGTGAAAAGTACAGAGCAGAAGTTCTGGGAAAACGAACATGTTATGGACATAATAACAGACTCTTTAGTGATACATGTGAAAAATGATAGCAGCGACAGTGATTTTGGTTTTGGGTTTAGTGATTCCGACAATGACGATTGATATTATACTTGCAACTACTAATTGATTTATACAAATAACTTTAGGGAACTCAAATAGTTTATTTGTTAATATCACCATCCATTATTGTTCTGCACTAAGGGAAAAATAAGATTCGGAAGTAAATTAAACTCCTATAATAGAGGTTTTTTATTGCATTTCTAGTTTCTTTGCTGTATTTTTTATACGTAACCTAAATTATCGTTAATCCCTCCTCAAAGCAACCTGTTTCTAACCTTATGGCGCACAGCCTTTTAATTTGTCAAAAAATCCACAATTTTTTGTAAACCATAAATAAATTGACTTTCACTTTTTAGTAGAGTGTACCACACTGTCCAACAGCCAATTAGAGCTAGTTTAAGTTACGACTACCGACGAAACAAAGCGTAAGTAGCCGAATCAAAGCCCACTAAAATTTGCAAGGTTAGGTGGCACAAGCTGTACGTGACAGTAAGCATGTTCCCAATGCTACAGGTTGCATATTACACGATAAGAGAAGTTTAATAATGTTTATATGGTTTAAGTCGTTATCACTCTAATAAGACCATTTCAAGATAATTTTCAAATTGCTTAAAAAACGTTTTATTATCAAATGTTAATGATTGGACATTACGAATGAAAATAATCGAACCATTCGATTATCTAAATATTTCAAAAGAATACAGAAAATTATTTGAATGATTTTAGAATTTTAGGGTAGAGCGGCCCGAGGAAAGACGACGAAAACGCGAATTCCTTTATAGGAGCTATCGAGAAGCAAGCGTAGTGCGCTTTTATCACGCTTTAAGGCAAAGATACATCCGCATGACGTTATCCGAATGAATCATACGATTATTAAATGCATTCGTATGGCAATCATTCGATTATGAAAATCATTAGATTATGCCCAACACTATTAAATATGTAATACTAGTAACCTGTGCCATTGGGCACTTTATATCTATCTTTCTTTGATCCTACAAAAATTTATAATGTATTGTAGTTAACCTAGTGATTTTCTACAAAATTCAAAAGATATGTCATATTTATATTCCATTGTTTAATTCCGTAGTTAATTTTTTGTAATTGCTGTTTTTTTGTTCATTGCAGAATGCAATCGACAAATATAAATTTATAGGTACCTTACGTGTTCGTAAAAGAAAGGAAATAGTTTTTCGGCTATGCTTATTTGTCATTAGAAAAATATTATTTAGTACAACATTTAGTGCTGCACAGCCACAGAACTAAATGCACGTTAAAGTTGCAAAACAATTATATGTGTAGTACGCCACTCTCTGATTGGTCAATTTTACCTCAAGCGGGAGTAAATCGGTGCATAGGTCTTCTTTACTAGACAAACGAGTCTTGCGTCACCCCGTCTAAGCTCGCTGCTGGCGGATTTTGCTTTTAATCTTTGTAAACTTAAACTTTGCCGGCTACGTATACAGGGTGAGTCATTTAAGTGTCACCCCACTATTATTTCCTAAACTATTAAAAATATCAAATTTTTTTCTTAATAAAAGTTGTTGATCATCGACTGCTGCATAACCTAAAATTATTACCAATTATAATGAGTGTTTACATATGCATGTACAGCACATCACTTTGTTATTTTAAATAGAGACATTGTATATCATTCCTTTTCTTAAATTCTAGATGTAATTGATGATCAAATAGTGTAAGTAGTACCATATTAAAATTAGTAGTTTTTGAGTTATATGGCTTTTCACAAATAGTTTTTTTGACATTTCTGGACTAAGATTAATTAATTAATGTTTTAGATACCAAAAACGTTCAACCATCGCTATTTTGTACAGACTATTAACACAGTACAAAGTATTCAGTAGTATGTTCAAAACAGCAGGTTATTACACATGGTGTTTATAATTTAATGACCATTTTCAATGTTAAAAGCTTTTGTTTTTCAAATAGAACACCTAGTATTTTTAACACCGTCAATTATGAAATTAAATTCCCTTTCAAGTTGCTATAAGGTTTGGTAGTGACACTTAAATGACAATTAAACGACAATTAAATAACACGCTGTATATAAAAATTCGTTCTTTGTTTTAAAACTAATAAAGAGGACAAATTCGTTTTTTTTAATTGCTAAAAAAGTAGCGGTTCATTAAACATGTTTTTTTAATTTTCAGATTGAAGATGTTTAACTGGAGGATATTGCTGATCTGCATAGTCCTTATAGTCATTTGTGCAGCCCAGGACATGGAGCTACTCGCCCGACCCATAAGACCCGAAAAATTCACAAGTCACGAAGAATTGCAGGATTACCTTCAGAAGTTAAAGGCATATCATTTACAGAATGGACACAGGTATGTTGAAAAATTCTGTTTATTCACCATAACCGAGGAAAATTAATCAAAATTACAACTAAAGATTTTTGGAAAATTTATTTTCCCACTATCATGAGCATCGGCCAAAAAGGATCATCAAAGGATGTCGGTGACGCCCTTTATTTGCGCACCTTTTAGGCAGGGAAATCTACTATAAACTGGGAAAACACACAACTTTTTTAATATTGATCTAGGAGACACTTTTGATTTTATGTCCGAAACACTTTTTTCCATCTTTAAGTGGTAAATTCAACGCTTAGTTAAACAAAAGTTATTTGTTACATCTCAAATATCAACTTGAAGTTTAGCAACCTTTTTTTAGCTTTATTTTTAAATTTTAATCAGTTTCTTTTTATTTGTCTTTGATACAAAGTTTGCAACTTCCGGATGTGTTCAAAAAAGAACTTTGTACGAATTTTCCCCCAATTTCTTAAATAAATATTTTTCTTTCAAAACCTTTGCAATTCTTATTATTTAATCTAATTTTTTAAGAAGTTTTGTAATTTAAGTAAAATCTACAACTAAAAAAATACTGCGAAAAATTCTGTTTATGCCAACAAAACTTTCCTTATAAAAATCTTGCATTATTCATAATCGACCCTGACTACAATAAGCAAAGCAAACAAGGGATAAAAACCTGAAGTTTGGTATTGGTGGAAATGCTAAAACATTTCATATCATTCATTTCGTGCAAACAATCATCTACATGTTTAATTAACACCCTATTAATTAATTATGTCAATAAAAGTTTCGTTCCAGTTGGCTGAGCATAATAATGATACGTGTTCTTTCAGGGCAGAAAGGTCAATGCATTTTGTGTAAATAATCCTACCCACTTTTTTTGTGTTGTTTACTAGTTCGCTTATTGCTCCCATAACGTATTTTGGGATGACGTGCATGAACTGAACATTGCATTTAAAATTTTTTAAATCGATATTGTCGACTTTTAATTTAATTTTTATACCTTAGCTTTAAACATTGATTTTATGTTAACTTAATTCAAAACACACAATTGTACAACTTTAAAATAATTAAACCGCCAGGTGGCAGCACTTAAGCCTGCGAAAGTGCCACCATCTGTTGTTACATCACCGCTTAGATGTAAAAAAAATAAATTAACAGAAATATTCTTATTATAAATTTTTGTCAGCAGGTACGGCAAGCGCTTTTCACCACCTCTTCCTGGAAAACTTCACGCTCAGTTCTTACCGGAAAATTGGCAAGACATCTACGAAATCGTGAAGCATTACGAGGAAAACTAGCAAAATCGTAAAACATTTCTGATTTCTCCCACTCAGCAATCTCGTGTTGTATCTATTGCTAACAACCCAGTCTGTTTTCTTCAAAATTCAGTATTACTTTAATTTTTCTAAAATGTTACTGATGGTTGTGTAAAACAATCGCACGCACTTAACGAAGTAGAAGTTATATTACAAATGTTCTCTATTTATTTGTATTGTTGAAGTTGTATATTTATTAAAAGTGTATGTTAGTACTACAATAAAGTGAATGTATGATAATTGACAATGGCTTGCAATTTGTGAAGTTAATATACTGACACGTCGATGATGAGCCTTAACAACAGAGGAAAACTGGTTGTTAATATTAATATATAAAACATTACAAAATTTAAACCAATAACACATAAACTAGAGGCTGCGGTGGATCAGTGAACTGATTATTGGCTTAACATCTCGATATATCAGTAAGTTAAAAAGGTTAGAACACTGTTAAATAATAAATTAGTCCCACACTTCTCTTTATATTCCAACTAGGCGACAATATGAGTGAAACGAAAACAAAAATTTGAAAGTGCAAAAATGCTTGAAGAAAAAAGGGATCATAAATGTAAGCTCTATTAGCTAAATTCACTCTAAGTATAACGTTCTTTAGGTGATAATATTGTCAAAATTACAGAATTATTTAAAAAAATAGAATGCTTCAAGACATATTGTCGTCTCTAGCAATAATTTAGATTGAAAATAGCACTGCACAAAACCTGGACTTGAATAAGTTGATACAAAAATTTGCAAGTGCAAAGGCCAAAAACGGAAGTTTGGTTGTTTTATTTTTAATATTTTTTTTACATATAGTATATGTTTTTTGTTACATCATATAGATATGTTTTTGTCTATTTATCAATATTTTAAGTTGATATTATAGTTTCTACGTTATATAGACCTTTATTACGTACTTAGTTATTCTGTTTGGTATATATTCATACGGTTTGATTTGTATTTCCTAGTGAGAAATAGGGTGTTATAGTTGTCCGACCTTAAATTAGAACCCAGGCCCCACATCTTCTCGTTACGCCCCTACTTCTGTGCATATTAAATGGGAGGTAGAATAATAACTATAGCAGTTGACGCTCGCGTATACATCATTCAGCCGTGACGTTTGCTATTCGCTGCACGTATTTGTATAAGTATATTGCATGTGTTTTTATATAGACACACGACTGCTATACAAAAAAGGAAGCCAGAAGCCATTTTGCAGAAGGTAAAAGTCGGCTTTCTGCCTTTTTACAAGTTCAAACACCGTTTCGCATTTCAACGTTAATATAAGTTAATCGAATCAATTAAGTTTAATTTTTAGTTGTAAAGCCTAATTTTAGAGATATGCCGCAAGCATGTTGTGCGGTGGGTTGTAAAAGTTATTGGCAAAAGAGAGACCGGAGACACTTGCAGTTTTTTAAGTAAATGTCAAAAACATAGGCTAAGTAGTATGAGACTACTACACAATGATAACATATTTTGTGTTAAATATATAATAGTACTACTATACTGTTGATGTTTGTAATATTTTTTTATGTTACTTGTTACCATAAATTTCTCTTATGAAACGTTCAGTAACTATATAGAAGCTGTAAACAGAGAAGATTTTAAACCTACACCATATATGGTTATTTACAACAATCTGGAAGCAGTGTTCCACGTCTTATAAATTAAGCATTGCAAGAATTACACAGAATGCAAGACACGTTACACTGTAATTCAATTTGACATTTTGACCTCCTACAAAATGGCAGCTCAGATGCACTTGATTGGAAGCTGGAGTTGTGTATCTATCAAACCTATATAGAAATCTGAAATAGTTTTTTTAGAAAATGTTAGGTAAAACCAGTTATATGAAGAGTTTAACTCCTGCGGCAAAGAAGTGGCTTTCCGAAGTTTATCTGATAAAATAAAAAATTAAATGTGAATTTATGCAATCACAACTAAACACAACTGATTATAGCTTACATTTTCCTAGGCAGGTCATGTTACAAAAATTTTCATTGTCTAATTTACGTCAAGTTATTTAGCAGGAAGATGTAAAAACTAATAAACACAATAGAAACTGTTACGCTGCATACGTTAAACCGACTTTCCTATCCTAGGGCTGCTATTTATTAGCCGCGTTATATTTACGTTACAAACAAGCAAAGAAGCAGAAAAAAGTCTTTCATTCACACCTATCTATGCTTGTATTGAAACAAATAATAATACAATTATTACATCAATATCTATCAGCGGAACATTCGGTACTACATTACAAGACTTCAGTTTTATTTTCGTGATGACCCGACCTCAAGCAAGTCCATTACTTCAACTGTTGTATATTATATGAGCAAACAAACAATCTTATAGGAAAATATTCAGCTAAAGATGAAAAAAGACAATTTTGAAATGCGTAAGTGTATTTCTGTACAAGAAGCAGACAAACTGAAATAGCAAAATCATGAATTTATAATAAAACCGTCTTTCCTTTGAGTGAAGCAATTGATAAGGGTCGTCGATAAAGCTCGAAATGTTTTTCTTCTACCATGCAAGCGCTCTTAATATTTTGTCAATAAATAATTAACATTACACAATATTTAAACAACAAAATACTACCATTAAACTTTTTTGTTCTGAAGTTTGAGTAATTTTAAAAGCATTTTCATTACTATATATATATAAGAAATGATTTTCAAATTACTTCCCCAAAAATGTTTTTATTTATGGTAACATTGGATAAAAAATTAGAAAAGTTTTGCGGCTGTTATTTTATTTATTCATGTTATGGCCCAGATCCAACAGTCATCAATCTTCCTAATATAGAAGCGATAATCTCTACTTCTGTTAGAAAATTACACGTATATTTCCAAGATAGAATAAAAAAATTTACAGACATAACACTTTAATTTAAAAAGTTAGTAAACAATGAATTTGTTTTTCTTCTTCTTCGGTGACATCACAATCCTTGATGGGTTAACCTGCTTCATAATAACCTATTTACACTGAATTCCTACGTTTGCAAATTTTCATTTTTAATCCTCGCCTAAAAAGTTTTAGACACTTATTCGCCGTCTTCGTTATGACCTTCCATAGCCCTAGGTTTTGTATCAGGTAAGGTTGCTGGCCTCACACTGAACCTTTAGCTAGGGTTCCTCGGGTTCGCAAAGCCCGTACCAACAAGTAAGTTTGCTGGCCCCTGAGGGGAAAGTGAAGTAATTACTAAATTAAATAATAAAAGTTATGTAGTTTGTACTTTAGGGGTTTTACGAAAAATAAAAAAAAACAACTGCGATTCAACACGTACAAGGTGATTGAAAATATATGTACATACAGAATATCAGCAGTCAACAAAAATACATGAAACAAATATCCAACGAGAATTACTAAAAGAAAGATGCTTTTTAAAATTTGAAACTGAAAGTGGCAATTAGCTATGTTTCTTCGCTAAGTACACAATTTTTTCCGATAGACCGATAAAACACATATTTAGGCGTACTTATAGTCCGTCTCGCGGTGAGAATTAAGTACAGTTACAGGTAAGATAGAGCAATGCAAATCGTCCTACGTTACCAATTCTAAGCGGTTGAACGACAGTGTAAGCTTAGTTACAGCAAGTACCATTTAACCTTGCAAAAAAAATGACGATAAGTTTAAAAGGCGAGAAGCCGTTACACTCTTAAGCAAAAGCAATCCCGTAGTTTGAAAGCTAGTATAAAATATCTAGTTGCTGTTAATTATTTATGTCATTATTATTTTGTCATACGCCAAAATAGGAGTTTCTAACCTTATGGCGCACGGCCTTTTAATTTGTCAAAAAATCCACAATTTTTCGTAAACCATAAATAAATTGACTTTCACTTTTTAGTAGACTGTACCACACTGTCCAACAGCCAATTAGAGCTAGTTTAAGTTTCAACTACCGACGAAACAAAGCGTAAGTAGCCGAATCAAAGCCCACTAAAATTTGTAAAGTTAGGTGGCACATGCTGTACATAAAGTATATCCAGACGTTCTCAACATCTCTTACGTAAAAGGTATTGCAATTGCGTAAGTGTAAAGGCGCTACTTTAAATAGGTAAGTTACAAAAACTGAATTATATTAGATATTATTAAGATGGAAATAAATCATTATAATAATTTCAAGAAATTTTGTGAATCGAGATACAATTCTTCTTAAATTTATCTGTCGGCTTTTAGTGTTTATTGTACGTTCCCTGCTACATTAAAAACGTTTGCAGATACAGTAAACAGTAATACTTTAATAATGTATTTCAGTCACCCTGTATACTTTAATGCGTAAGTTTATTTCTATCGCTTGGTTCTAAAAATACCAATGTCAAAATTCCTACTTGTCAGCAATTCGATTAAAATAAATCTGCTAATTATTTACATTTGGAGATTTTATTTGTTTTAATAACATAGAACTGAATTCTTTTAGATATACTATACTTACTTGTCTTGTTATATAGTGCTGTATTTTTCCAAAACGATTTTGTTATGTGTAATAAATATAAATAAAACCAGGCAAAAACTTTTAATAAGTTTCTTGTGGTTGAATGTGATATATGAGAAAATTTATTTGGATGATTGATACCAGGTAAGTTGTAGTAGCAGTTATCACCGATAAGTAGACTGTACTACAAAAAAAGGATTATGTTATGATTGACAAGTGCATAGTTACCTCAAAACAATTTTATGGAGACATTTTGCAACATCGCCCTGCATAAAACCCTGTACTGAATTCTCACCGTGAGACAGACAGTACTTCTTGCTACGATTTTTTAAAAACTTCAGATCTAACGACTGTTGACCCTAAAAACAGTTGGCTAATTTATATTAAATCATTAAATGTACTTTATTTATTAATTCCAGCTTTACTTCGTTAAAGTCCATATTTAATGAGTATCTGTATATAAAAAATACTTAATCACTTTAACAATATCTATTTATTTAAACCTTATACGTATTTCGGCATGTTTACATGCCATTGTCAAAGGTTATATGAAAGTAAACAGTTAGTGTTGTTATAGCAATAGAACTTTTTTACTTATCTTGGTAATCGTCTGCAGATGACTTGATTTCTTATTCCAACTGTTTACTTTCATATAACCTTTGACAATGGCATGTAAACATGCCGAAATACGTATAAGGTTTAAATAAATAGATATTGTTAAAGTGATTAAGTATTTTTTATATACAGATACTCATTAAATGTACGTTTCCAGGCACATTCTAGCATGTACACAGCGTCACCACGGGTCACATTCTGCCCGCTAAGTTATGTCATAATACAGAATACACCCCAAAAACTTTTTTTTTATTAAATAAAAGTCTAGAAGTTTCCCTACTTTTGTATCTATACTTCAATTTAAACCAAATTGCAGTGGGAGGATAATAATCCTACATTTAAAAAATTACATGCTGTCTCCCATAGACACCTTATCAATTCTGCACTTTGTATTTATTCTTCCTTTCGGTGTTTTTCAGCTTCAAGTACTATTAAGGTTACGGAATAATGCAGTGTTATGTCTTACATCCTACGCCTAGTCTAAACCTCAGTGCGTGGCGTTTCGATAAAATATTCATGTCATCAAAATCATGGCCATATGATATTTATTTTTTGCTTTAAAATGTTTCCCAAAGTTTATTCTGATTTTGTTTACTGCATATATATGTTAAAATCAACAAATAAAAAAATTTGTCGTTTAGTAAAAATTTCACTACATCGAAAACAAAATCATATTAGTAGTTTTTAAGCAAAAATGATTTTTAGGGCCGTGTCAGTGGGTTTTCCTCTTTGGTAAGCGTCTTGATTCTGATGCAGTGGAGATAATGCCAAAGATTTGTCTCTGATGTATCGGGGTACCAGTCTTTCCTGCACTTTTAGTAAAAAGGAGGTAAGATTGACTTGGCCTGGGAGTACGAATCTCGTCCAATGTAATAAACATTACCTTTGCCGCCCTCCGTGGTACAGGAATGTAACCCATGGTTAGACAACATCGTAATATGTGATACAGAGGCCTGATTAACATTCCAAGCCTTCTTGTAGGAGAGCCGAGAAAATGCCATCAGGTCCTGCTGCTTTAAAGGGGGCAAACAATGTGATCGCCCATTTTAGCATATTGCATAAAAATGTTCCTATCAGTTTTTTTTGTAAAACTAACCATTTTCCAGAAAATGCGATTTCAACATATTTCTGCTGCAGAATGAGACAAAAGCTTTTTACTTATTAATTCAGTACTTATCAACTTAGAACAGAAAACTTAAAACGTAATGAATAACAAAAAATTATTAACTAATAATAAAGAACTAATAATACGAGGGTAGTTCAAGACAAAAACGGAATTTACGCATTGACATAGTGAATTTTGATGATTCTTGCACTTATCTGTTAAGCACATTACTGAACGTACTCTATTCTAAGGAAACACTACATAACCGTTGTCATGAAAACCGTTTACTTTTTATTTAATATGGATATAAATGTCAACTGTTCCGTGTAACAAAGTATTATAATTCAAATTCTCGTGAATAAAGGCCGTCAAACCGGCTAAAATTTCACGCAGACTCAGCTTACAGTTTCAAGAAAGTACACTCAAAAAATCACAAGCATTTGAATAGACTTACTGTTAAAAAATGACCGTGAAACTGTTCATGAAAATACAAGAAAATACGTTCACCTGCAAAAAGAGTTATAACTGCTGCCATTAAACGTGTTGCAGTTTTGATCAATTTGATTCGCCAAATAACTGCCTCTGAAATAGTAGGGAAACTAATGACACGTTTAATGACAGCAGGAATGACTTTTGTGGCAGTATTTTAATCCTTGGTGAATATCCTCTTCGTGGATTATCACGAACAGTCTCGCAGCCTATTTTAAAACGGTTAGCCTATTCAACTACTTGCAACTTCTTAAGTGTACTGTTTTGAAACTATGAGCTGGTTGAGATGGTTAATATTTCGGCTAGTTTGACGCCTTCATTTATAGAGAAATCTTAGCAAGAAATTGAATTATAATCTGCGTTTCACGTTACAACTGACATTTACATCGACTACAAGTGAACAGTTTCCACGAAAAATTTATGTTTTGTTGCCTGTTTAGGGTAGAGTACGGTAAATAATATGCATAACAAATAATAATTGTACGCACGTAGAATGTAATTATAAACGCTTCTAGCCAAGAACAAATTGTCGTCCAAAAAACGAGAAGAAATTAATAATAAAAAATACCTTAGAAATAATCTTGTCTGATCTTTGAAGCAAAATAATTTTTAAGAAGGCGTTTTGAAAAACGGTTAAGCTAACAAAAAAGAGTTTTTGCATATCTCTTGACACTGAAACAGTTCATATTATAAAGTACACGCATATGCCCGAAATCGCTTTTTATGTTCTAGCAAACACTGCTTGTCGACAATGTTTGTAAGTGTATAGAAGGCTTATTTCCGACGACCATCGCAACGATCCTGAATACACTCGATGTTTACCTGTGTTGGGATTATCTGAAATTCATCCTTTATGCGGCACCCATAACAATATAGAATTGTGAAATCCTTCGCAAACATATAAAACAAGGATACCAGAAAATCCAAGCAATACCTAGAATTTTTGTACGGGGTCAGGCGGTGTATTGGGATACGTGTGTTCCTTTATGTAAGCATAAAGTGGTAATTTTCAGCACTTACTTTAAAGATGAGGAGGGTAATTGCTAGAACACAAAACATTGCATTTCGGAAGCAAAGCAATTTCGAATATAACATGTTTATACAAATGAAGTATTTCATGCATTATGAAAGTGTGTCGTACATTGTGTAATGGATCAAAATAAATTAATAAATAACCTAAATACCCGAAGTCTGCTGTGAAGAGTTTCACGTGCTTCTACTCCTAAATAAAAATTTCACCTCTTTTTGATGCCATTTTTAACGCCGTTAATTACCCAAGACTCTGGAAGGCGCAGTTAAAGAGTTAATTGCAGCATTAGAGTTTTTATTCATTTTGATCTCTTTCTCTCATAATTACACTATCTTAATTAATTGAAAGATGTAAAAAAATCCCACTTGACTCTGAAAAGTTTTCATAAAGTTCATAAACAATAATTCGGAGGCACACGACCTTTTTAGGTTACAAGTTCGTCAGCAGTAATTTAGGAAATATTGAAGAAACGCCGTAATAACCATTCCAAGAAGGTCGTATCATTTTACGAGATTCCCGGCAAGAAATTCAGTACATGCAACAGAACTGTTAGTAGGTTAAAACTTGTTTAGTTTCATAATTACTTTTGTTAATAGCGGACCAGCTAGGAAGAACTCCGTTTAAACTATGCTCAATGAATAATGACGTGTTTGTTATTAATCATAATATCGTTTATAAAATTTAGCAGATAAATAAGAATTTTCTTTACTACAAATCGTCAGCTGAATTACGAGGTCAATCATCGCTGCGATTACACTTACACGTGGAGAAATTAAGGCGGTCTAGATCAGCGGTTCTCAAACTTTCGTATTTCGCGCCCCCCTTTTTTGCCTTGAATAATTCTGCGCCCCCCGCATAATATAAGATAGATCAGAATAACCCAATACGCAGAAACTTATTTAAATCAATTTGGCAATATTGGCAACGCTGCCGATGTGGCGCGCCCCGCAGTTTGAGAAGCGCTGGTCTAGATGGTCTAATAATACAATTTGAAAAGTAAAGAGACGGTACAAACGTTAAAGAATTCGTCCAGAATTTAATATATAATAACGTGTTAATATTACAGGATTGATTATTTTTAGTCAAATCAGGGAAATATTTTATTTCAAATAAATACAGCATTATTTAATTAATTTTGTAAACGATAGGGCGACATAAATATAACTATGTTGCAAGGTTTAAATCGTATCTTATTTATTCAACAGTATCTGTAGCAATCAAACCTTGGCACTATAGGCTACCCAAGCTGTGTGTTTTGACAGAATGCACATGGAATGGCACTGGCCATAGCATAGCATAGGCTTAGAGCCTTTACTTCAGTGACTGTTAGTTGTTGCCGATTATTATTATGTTTATGATCCATATATTAAATAATCTGCTATGACATGAGCCAGACAGTTCTGTATGAGCAGGTGAAACTGCAGTTGAGAAATACACGTACAGTGACTATAACATATTTGAGGTGGTCGCACGATCGAATCCTCACAGGATTTGTCTTTCAAAACAATACTGTCATTCCAGAGGTTATTGTTCTGAACAGTTTTAATTAACGGCAATGCGAAAACAAACCCGTTTGCAAATTAATACAACGATGCCTTGTCCAGCGCAGGTTAATTCACAAGTTTCTGTATTGTTATTGGCTAACGCAACTCAGATAATCAGGCGGTTTCACAATTAACCAGTGAATAAGCTCTTTGCGGTTCTATGCTATACCAAATGGGAAAAAGTAAAATGTTCTAATATATTAAAGTTTTACAATATTAAATAACACCAAAATACTCTTAAAACTGCTTTAAAAATTTAATAATTTTTCAATAACCATGTCCTCAGAGTTCAACCACGAAAGGGCCCTAGCATTCTAGGGTGTTTTGGGCGCTCCAAACTTCCACATCATTTATTCTTTTTATTTATAATTTTTAAGCGGTCAACCACTTTTATTCAGAAAAAAATTTGAAATTTTCAATAGTTTAGGAAATAAGAGTAGGGCGACACTTACATGACTCACCCTATATACACAGGCTTCGCCACTGTACATAAACAGGCAAAAAAAACAACTTATAATAATATGTGTGTTTATTAACATTAAAAAATGCACATACATTTAATATATGTAATATTACATATGTTTAAAAACCCTATTCAGCAAAGTGCTCAGTCTTGGAAAAATAAATGTTTCTAAATTTATTGCCTTTATTGGCGAGAATTTCTAATTTTTAGAAACGTGTCAAAAATTGTTTAAACCAAACCTTTATAATATAAAAATGTATACCACCTTCTTTAAAGTAAATTTGAATTTTAAAAGCAATGCATTTACATCAACGCCTAAAATTAATTTTACACAAAGCTAAAAAACGAAAAATTGTTTTTTTCGATGGAGCAATTTCATTTTATTTATACGTAATAACGCTAAAAATGTTGTGTTAACACAAACAACGTGGCGGCTATCATTTTCATGCACCACTTTTCTCTGTCAGTATTTTTACTAATTCTACATGTAACACCTATAATATAATTTAATAAATACAAAAATATTGAGTTATCGGATCTAGATATACTACTCACAAATAAAAACAATTAGAAACAACGCATACTTTCTAATCGTCAAATTTCATTATGGATACAAGTTTCAATTTCACATTTTTGTTTATATGCAATCATCAATTCCATAAAAATGCGAAATTGCTGGAAAACACATTAGCGTGAACTTTTCTCCAACATTTAATTGATCTATTCTAGCTATTATTAGTTAAGCAAGCAGAATATTAGCGTTAAATAATAGGTAACTACATCTTGTATAAACTTTTTCACTTTTACTAACGCCTTTAATGCAGTATAAACATGCCTATGCCTCTAATCTCTTTAAATTCGGCGTGATATTCAAACAGTCGGTTATGTTATTTCAATCTGCAGTTTAGTTTATACAAGTAATGCAGTTAATATTGTTAACACTGTTACATCAAATTACTAATTACTTATTCAATGTAACTTAACGTCACCTTTAAACTTATTGAGAACTAACATATTTTTTTACAAACTAAGGGAATCAAAATAAAAAATTAACTCCAAAGTTATTTTTTTATAATTTATTTGAATTTAAAATGAATTAACTTCACATAATTTTGAAAAGTAAAAATTGTGTCTCCTAATTATTTCATTAATCATCAGTCAATGAGCAACTGCAGTGAAGAAAATTCATTCTGTTTCCTTTCAACAAAATGTAATACTCGAGAACTTACTTTTTTTTGTATCACAGGCATTTTGAGGCATACCAATATAATAAACAATGGAATTTTTGCAAAAAAACAAGAAGTCGTTGATTTGGTCGTACATTACTAAAGCAAAATGATTAAGCACTAATAAATAGTTACAATAACGATATCTATCACTTACAGTGTAATAAGTTCCACTTATGCATAAACGTTTCTATTATATCACACTTCACTCATTTTGCTAAACATACTTACATAACTGGTGTAATTTACAATCAAGTACTATTTGAGTTACCAAAATTAACTGAAAATTATTAAAACTTTTTCATTGGATTTAAGAAGTATCAGATAATCTTGTATGAAAGCAAATCAAAGCCAGTTTTAGAGATAAATGAGATAATATTGAATAATTGGTGTTGTAAAAAGTAAAACTTATACGCTCTTATTTGCTAGTTCTAGTGCAGAAAACAAAAACTCAACCGGTTTTGCAATTTTCGACCAGTTCTTGAAAAATCTGATAAATCAGGCTGAAAAATCGGTCTGATTAAAATCTGTCTGAAAAAACCGGTATGAAAAACCGGTATGAAAAAAACAGTCTGAAAACTGGTCTGAAAAAACCAGTTTGAAAAAATCCATCTCAAAAAATCGGTATGAAAAATCAGGCCGGCAAAAACCGCCCCGATTCTCTAACTGGTTTTTCAGACCAGTTTTTAAACCGGTTTCAAATCGTTTTTTAGAAAACTAGCAACAGCCGGTTTCCGTATAAAAAATTGACTAGTTAACTGGTGAACCGCAACCAGTCGGCCAGTTCTAAAACAAACATTAACTTTACAGTACGCTATATTATTTGTGAACTAATGCAATCATATACTACTCGTGAATTGGAAAATAACCGGGAACATTACTCAAACTTCCTATATGGCAAACTCTGTTTAAGAAAATTAGATTTTTCAATCAGAACTAAATTTCATTATCAAATACAACAAGTTTTCATAATTTTTTGACCAATTATTTTTCAATTTGCTTATGGTATAACTATTAAAAAAATCAAAAATCAATACTGATCATTTTATTTGTATTTGTAAAAATAAATATGAAAATAATCTATTCAATTTTCACTACACCAATAATTCAATTTAAAAATTAAAAAAATATAAATATTGGCCACCATATTATGTCAATTGTACTACACTAGGTCATTTACACAGTTCGATTTTTAGTCACAGCATTTATATAATGTAAACACTAGTAACTTATAGCATTTACTTCATAAACAATAATAATAATCTCTAGTTCACGCCCCTCAGTGGCCCCATTTTAATCATGTCATATTTTTTAAATGCATAAATATCTGATTGTTTTTAAAACTGAATACTCACAACTATAACTATTGCACTTTTTTTTTGGTTCTATCTATTATGTATGAATCACTATTCACTACACAATTTTACTAATTATAGATGTAAGTTTCAGCACATTTAGGTGTTACATTTATATTTCAACTTTTAAGTTAGTTTTAATTGTAAGGATCCTTCACAATATCTTTACTGTGGTTACTTACTTTGTATGTACGCATGAAATAATACTAAACTCTGAACAAAATATGTTGAAAAAATACTTCAGGATTTAAAAAAAAATTAACCCCAAAAAAATAAAAGCATCCAACTTCAAAAACGCTCAAAAATTAAATAATACGAAATCAGCAGCATAATTTCAAAAATCACGCTGAGAAACAAAACATCATCTTAATAAAAATACTTCACATAAAAGCAGTAAGAACTTGAAAAATATATAAATCTTTTTCCACCAAAAAAGAATCAGTTCAAAATCCGGAAATTCATAAAGATACTTCTTTTGACACTATACTGTAGCATGACCTATATATAGGTGCAGTTCTGCGCCCATATGTGGGTCACATCTAGGTTTTTTTGCTTAAATACTATAAGCAACCGTAGAATCCTATGATCTATGTATTATGAATAATTCGCAACAACATCATGGTTGCTCGCTATGGTGGACAGTGAACGTGTCAATGCATACGCAAGTAACCACACAGACTGCAGTTGCAATCTACATTACATTGCAATATGCAATAAATATAATTTTTCTAACTAAAACAGTAACAAAATAACTTAGTTATAAACAACTAAAAGCAGACAGTAAAATTAAAAAAGATCGTTTTTACAGCGATCAAAGCACCATTTTGATTGTTACTCACTCTAAATGTTAACACTAAATTAGTATTGTGAAAGAACCTGACAGCTTTGCGTGTGAAGACCACTAACACATGCTATCATGGTGGTAAACGATAGTGGAAGCCGTGGGGGCCACTGTCTCATAGAATCGCACAGCACCTGCAATAGCGCTGACGGGAACCTCCAGCAGATGGTGGGGGTGTAACAGGTGCAAAGTATGCGTGTACTTTTATATTAGGTAGGTGACTCTAAAATCAAGACATTTCATTGGCATCCTTAATTCCAACAGTAAAAAAAAAACACACAACTCACCCGTAGTCTTCGAATACCAACTCTTGTAATAAGTTGGCAATCATAAAGCTCGACACGTTGCAAATTGTGGCACGAAGTGAGATGCTCGAGAGAAGCATCTGTGACTAGTGGGCAGTTGTCTAATTCTAATACCGTTAGATTTTCCGCTGCACATGGCGACATAGATAAATGTCTAATTCCTTCATCAGTTATTAACTCACAATGTGACAAAGTCTAAAACATTAATATTAAAGTTAAATTTTTAATGTAAACATAAATATCGACGACACATACCAAATATTCAATTCTAGGACAACCCATTGCTAAATGTATTAGAGTAGCATCTGTAATTAATATGCATTCATCTAAATCCATTTTCTCTAAATACCGGCAACTCTAAAAAATGATGCGTTAAAACAAAATGTTAAAGTATTTCTTTTATGTTGGCTTACTCTGGCCAACGCTTGAAAAGCAGCGTCGGTAAATTGAGAACATCCAGCAACTTCAATTGTCGAAAGAAATGGACATTGTTGAGCTAAAGCTATGAGAGCCGCATCCGTTAGTTGTGAGCATCCCGAGAGACACAGGTAGTGTACTTTATTGCACTTTTCGGCCAATGCTTGAACTGCTTCATCTCTTATATTCTAAACATAGAGTTTTTGTAAGTATCGAAAAAAACAAATTTGTGGATTATTGAATTATTTATAGATTTCTTTTTATAATCTGCAACAATTCATTAAGAAAATAAACACAAGTTCTTGAAAAATTAGTGGAAAACAATCTACTTCAACATAAATGTTGGTTGAACCACAAAAATGCTCTGCAAATCAAAGAAAAGTTTACTTACAAATTGAAAAATAAGAAAATTTGAATTTCATCTTTTTAGGAAAGTTAGTTTCAGGCAAGAGAGAAGGACTTTTATATTTACATTTTATATAGGGTGTTTGATTTTATAAAAGTAAGCAAATATTTCAGCTATTATAACTGATAATGAGCAAATTCAAACTAGACAACTTATGTACACTTAATTCCGCGTAAAGTAACATATTTAAAGATGAGCAAAGCACTTCGCATCGACTGTCCTATACTTTAGAAATTGTTACTTATAATAATTGCAAAAGTAGTTTTTTAGCAATATTGCAGGCTCAAGAGGTGGTATAGGATTACAGGGTTAACATAAATGACTTCATCATCATCATCATAATCTTTCACCTCTTATACCCAAGGGTGTCGAAGTCTTTCACTCCGGGTAGGCTCTTCGCTTGTGTAATAGGAGGTAGTGGGGCGTTTTGACCATTCAGACACTGTTTATTTGTATGTTTATGTTGTTTTGTGACTTTGTTACTTGTCTTGGTCTGCCAGTAATCAAGAATAAACGACGGGCGTAACCACAAGGCCACTTCTCTCTTCATTTCATAAAAAAATGTACTTAATAAATAATGAGTATCTGTATATAAAATACTTAATCACTTTAACAATATCTATTTATTTAAACCTTATACGTATTTCGGCATGTTTACATGCCATTGTCAAAGGTTATATGAAAGTAAACAGTTAGTGTTGTTATAGCAATAGAACTTTTTACTTATCTTGGTAATCGCCTGCAGATGACTTGATTTCTTATTCCAAAATGTCCAGTAGAGGAGAATTTAACAGATCAATTTGCTCATTCATTAACGGTACAGTTTTTAAATGTTTGTGAATTTCAAAAGCTTCTAGTATATCTAATTTACGTTTATCATCACAAAAGTGTAAACATTTTATGGTGTTATTAGATGTCATTGAATGATTTTGTTCTAGTAAGTGTTTAGAGTAATTGGATTTATGTGGGTGTTTGTATTTGTAACAACATACGTGTTCTTTATACCTAATATCAAAATTTCTAATTGTCTGGCCTATATAAACCGAATTACATACATACATACATAAGCGTATCCTCTTGTACCTTACGGTGTCGAGGGGCCGAGACATAGGGTTCTCCATGCTCGACGGTCTTGCGCTATCCTCTCTGCTTGGCTTGGCTATAAACCGAATTACAATGTGAACAATTTAATTTGTAAATGCCTGATTTTAACAAATCGTCTGTTTTTGATTTTGCATTAAACAAAGTATTTAGGATGTTCCTAGTTGTTTTAAAGCTTACTTTATATTTATTTGTTTTGTTTATAATTTTAGCAATTTTTTCGGATTTCTCACCAAAATATGGGATCGAAGCATATTTAATTGTATCGAATGAAGTTAGGATATTCGGATAAATTTTTTGAATGGCTAATTTATAATCTTTTTCTTTAATTAATGTATCAATAAGTTTAGTATTATAACCATTACTGTATGCAATTTGTTTAATAATTGAAATTTCTCTATTATAATTAATTTCATCTAAAGGGACCGTCAAAGCCCTATGTATCAGGGACCTGTATGCTGCTAATTTATGTGTTTTATGGTGACAAGAATCGTGTGGTATTGTAATGTCTGTTTGTGTAGGTTTTCTATAAACTGAGTACTCAAATTTATTAGTTGAATTAATATTTATGTTTAAATCTAAAAAGTTAATGGACTTATTTTGTTCAGTTTCTAGTGTAAATTTTATGTTTGGGTGCAAGCTGTTAATAAAAATTAAAAATTCATTAATTAAATCAAAAAATGTATCCGAATATCCTAACTTCGTTCGATACAATTAAATATGCTTCGATCCCATATTTTGGTGAGAAATCCGAAAAAATTGCTAAAATTATAAACAAAACAAATAAATATAAAGTAAGCTTTAAAACAACTAGGAACATCCTAAATACTTTGTTTAATGCAAAATCAAAAACAGACGATTTGTTAAAATCAGGCATTTACAAATTAAATTGTTCACATTGTAATTCGGTTTATATAGGCCAGACAATTAGAAATTTTGATATTAGGTATAAAGAACACGTACGTTGTTACAAATACAAACACCCACATAAATCTAATTACGCTAAACACTTACTAGAACAAAATCATTCAATGACATCTAATAACACCATAAAATGTTTACACTTTTGTGATGATAAACGTAAATTAGATATACTAGAAGCTTTTGAAATTCACAAACATTTAAAAACTATACCGTTAATGAATGAGCAAATTGATCTGTTAAATTCTCCTCTACTGGACATTTTGGAATAAGAAATCAAGTCATCTGCAGACGATTACCAAGATAAGTAAAAAGTTCTATTGCTATAACAACACTAACTGTTTACTTTCATATAACCTTTGACAATGGCATGTAAAAATGCCGAAATACGTATAAGGTTTAAATAAATAGATATTGTTAAAGTGATTAAGTATTTTATATACAGATACTCATTAAATATGGACTTTAACGAAGTAAAGCTGGAATTGATAAATACTTAATAAATAACGATAAGTGCACTAAACAGCTTTTTTTTTGTAGTAATTAATTTATTGTAGCAAATGTCCAGTGTCTGTTTAATTCTGAATAAACAAAAATGTGGGAAAAACGCTGTTTACTTATTAAAAAGTTATACCCGAATTTCAGGTCTCAACTTCTTTATTACTAAAGAGAAACTTAATTCGCCAGCCTCTGCCTTGCAGCATTACGTTGTGAAAATTTATGTTTATACTAAACTTCTTTTTGGAACTTTGTTTCTATCCCCCATAATAGCGTCGAGATATCTGCTTGGCCTTTTAAAATCAATACCCTGTACAAGTGGGCAACTGAGCTAAAATATTTGCTTTCTTTAAATACGGACTGTAGTTTATTTAAATATGAAAAATAATACATACACTACATCCAAGTAAGTTGACTATTTCAAGATGTTCACAAAATCTTGCTAAACATATAACAGCTCTCGAAGTTATTTGTCTACAACCCTTACTAATGAAGCTCTTAAGTTTTGGGCAACCTCTAGCCAGTGCTTCAACGCCATTTTCTGTAATGTTACTACACCAACTAATATTAATATGAGATAACTGAGGGCAACCATCACTCAAGGCCTTAAGTGACAGGTCGGTGATAGCCGAACAACTATCTAAATTTAATTTCTGCAGTTTGGAGCAGTACTTTGCCAAAGATTGACATGTGGTATCCGTTATTTTTTTACAACCATTAAGATTTAGGTCTTCCACGTTGGGACACAATTGAGCGAGTGTTTTCATTGAGCCATCAGCGATTGACTGGCATCCTCGAAGCGACAGCTGCCGCAAGAAGCCTCCGCATCTTCTGGATATGTTTTCTATAATTGGACCCTAAGCAAAAGAATAAGTAAATAAAAATGTTTCGGAATAAAATCCCAATACATACCGTCCACAAAAAAGATCCATACCTCTACATCCTTTTGGAAGTCAAAGAGGTCAATTCTTTGCCAATTAGATCCATCCAAAGCTAGGACGTTCCAGGATTTGGAAACCTGAGCACATCGACATAACGAGACCACATCGAGATACGAAAATATTCGTAATATCAACTCTTTTGGTAGTTTTTTATTGATAGGAGCTTCATCGTCTGCAAATACTTTACTTAACTGTAAAAAAAAATTGGGTATTAGGGCTAAATATAAAAATATTTGCTTACTTTTGTATAACGAGTGGAACTGTACCAAAAATAATGTTTAAGACTCGGAAATGACATATTTTAAATGTTTGATTGGAAGTGGTTATGAAGGTTAAGTATGTGATATGTACAAAATTATGATTCATTAACTAGGAGTAATGCAATAATATTTGCAAATGTTATTGTTAACAATAGCAAATATGTACCGAGAAAGATAGGTAATCTTGAAACATAGAAAATAATAAAATTGTCATAAAAAGCTGTGGTATTTCAAGCTTCAATTAAAATTTGTGGTTTATTTGAATTCTGCTATCTCATACCATAACCATAAAAAAGATATTTCAGTTTCTTAGAAAGGTAATATACAGGGTGTTCCACACATCATATTGAAATTCTATAGCTAAGCATTACTGATCTGCCTTAGTATTCCTATTAATATTTGTTTGAAGAAGCTTACCATATGTCTCATAGGCGGGGGAGGGGGGTAGTCACGTAACATTTTAGAAAAAAGATATTCTTGTTGAAAGTCGCTAAACCTAACAGTTTTCAAGATAATTCAATGCCGACTTCCGGCAAGCATATGTGGAAGAACCAGTCGTTAAGAAAGCATTTGTAGAATTGGAAGATAAAGAATATTGACAAAGCTGGATCAACGAACAGACCAACCTAAGAAATTGCCTAAAGACGCCAAACAAAATGGGATGCTTCAAATTTGGCATTAGCACTAGGACGAATGGGTGATGCGTTAATAATAGAATCACAACATAAAATAGTTTTTGTAATAGGACGCATACACATTCTTTGGTATTTGAACCTTTTATAAACCCAGCATACAGCGCACTCTTGTGGCAACTAATTTGGTGTGGCGTTTTTAAACTATGGCAGCTACGCTGTTAGATGGTAGCATTTTCAGACGTCAATAAATGATTTTTTTCACGTCAAAAATACTTGCCGTAAAAAATTGAATTTTTTAAGCAAACAAATACATTTTTGTATCAATAATTATTTATTGGCGTCAAAAGTATTCGTTCTGTGTATTATTAATACAGG
Organism: Ctenicera cuprea; assembly: GCA_958336395.1. NCBI lineage: Eukaryota > Metazoa > Arthropoda > Insecta > Coleoptera > Elateridae > Ctenicera > Ctenicera cuprea. Next base: position 88,565,656 of record OY284486.1, on the reverse strand, counting down.
CCGAATTTATATGCACTAACCGTGTTTCCAGTTACATTTATCTTGTGGTAGCAGAGAAAAACATATCTGGCAACACTGTTGGTGCATATAAATGTGGCCATTAAGTTGGGTGATGTATTGGTTATTTGGCTGGTAGTGTTGCCAGGTATGTTTTTTTCTGCTACAACAGGATAAATATAACTGGCAACTCTGTTAGTGCATATAAATCCGGCCTTTAATTGTTAATTGAAAAGTTTTTTAAATTCCTACATTAAACAAATACTTGAAATATTAAAAATATTTGTTTTAATTGCATGGAATAATTTTTTCCACATATTCTTCTTAAGAAATTTCTTTGCCCTTCACCACAAAAATCCAGAAAATACCAATAACCGAAACTGAAATTTTCTGTAGCGGAAAACCGTAACCAAAATTTTAAAAAAATTTAACCAAAACCAAAAAACGAAACGTTAGTTATGTTCGGTGTTCATGTCCCTGAAAAATAATCCAATGCATGTTTTAGATCTACGATGGTCTATAATTAATTCTCATATGAAAGGCATTTCCGTTTCTCATTCGGTTCCGCGATCGACAGTGCAATATATTATTAATTTGTATAGAAAAAGTGGAGGTGTTATGGGAAAGTACAAAAACTGGTCGTCCATCAATAATTTCTAATGCAAATCTTTGAAGATAATTTTCAAAGTAAATCGACAATCAAACGCACGGGAAATCACTATGCAATGGCGGGATACGATTGGAAAACATATTTTCGTACCGACTACCAAAAAAATTTTTTTTAATTGGAATAGAAGTTTTATAAGGTAATTTTTGTTAGTAGCTGAAAAACGTTTACAAGGAAGGCCTGACAAAAGATGAATGGACTGTGTTAAGGAGGATTTAGAAAAGCTAAGTTAGCAGTTGCAAGAGATGAAGGAAAATTGGTGAATCAGATAAAACCGACAAGGGCAAGAAGTTTAAGAAAAACAATTTTCGTACACGAAGATCTGACAGTTCCTTTTCAGTTCATTACAACAGTGATCCATTAAATGTCAAACCATTGCGACCATGTACAACGTAACTATGACATAATAATCTCACCAATTTAAATTAATATCATAGCAGTTTTTTATGTATATCCATCTACTTTATGAATGGGTATATTTTAAGGTTTAATTAGATTATTTCTAAAGATAAAGTAGATATTTGGTCTAATAATGATGTCTGGGAAATAACAAATTCTGTTTCAAAGAAAGTGATGACAAAGAGGAGTGATTCATGCATTTCTTTCTTTAAATAGCTGTAAGTGGTTATTCTACCTAAAGTCCAGTTAATGCACACATTAATCAATAATATTTATTAACCATACATCCAACAAACTTTCAATTCGTTATTAGGAATCTGCATGACTTAATGGATGTTCCCAATAAATTATTTCTTTTGTTAATTTCTAAATTAGTTTGGCAAAAATTAAATTTTCACATTTACAAAATAACAATAACTATTTCTAATTATTTTCTGTGCACCAACTTTGCATAAAAGGTAAAATTTGCAAAGTACCTCATACAAATGCATGCCACAAAGACGAGCTTATTCTATTTCACAAAACTAAGTATTATGAGTTCAAAGTTCCTGGCAGGTTAATAGGCAAAAGGGGCTAAGAGTATTCACCTTGTCATTGATTTTATATTAACAGATTGACAATGTCTCTATGTTGAATAGTTATACATAAGGAGCTTTCAAGTTTTAAGTTTAGTTAAGCTTATGATGTGCAACCGTTTATATAAGCTTGGTTAATCTAATATCTAGATCGTATTAAAAACATGAAGCTGTGTACTGGAATTTCATGAATTTTTGATCACAAAATCAGAGCAATTATGACCAAAATAAAATATATATATATATAAAAGGACGAAACTAATTTAACTTAACAAATTCCATATAAAATATGCATAGCAAACACCGTTTTATAACTATTACATTCTGATAATGATTACAATTTCCATTCCATTACAGGTACATGCATGAAATTTTCTCGGTAATGGCAACCGATTCTTTTTAAAATTTATATTATATTTACATGGCTATACAGGGTGAATCATTTAAGTGTCACCCCACTATCATTTCCTAAATATTGAGAATGTTCAATAATTTGCACAATAAAAGTTGTTAGTAATTCGCTACTGCACTATCTAAAATTATTACCAATTACAGTG